>JAOXNR010000030.1:10312481-10357287 GCA_028571225.1 Parsonsia alboflavescens
TGTATACATACCGATGGTGTTTCAAGATCGTTTAAGAGCCTTAAAGTCAGAGCTGAACAACGGATAATATTGTGATATTGATCCAAGCATTCCAGGGCTTCCATCTTGATGGGATCTCTAAGAAGGAAATAAGCATGTACAAGAACTACCGGAACTGCGCTCGAAATCCAGGCATTATTCAGGTATTCTTGTAGTGTTCCGATCTCGTAGTGAACAATTTTGACGGAGGAAAACTTGCACGATATGCAAAAAAAAAGGACACAATTATCAAACTTGTCCGAGCACAACCACAGAAGCAACACCACCCGAAGTAAAGGTTCCATTGTCGTATGATCATGCTCAAGAAGGGCACCCATCTATGAGGAGATCTACCCAAGAGTCTCGGGTAAATGTTAATGTAAGTGTCACCTATGAGAGTATGTATGTTTTTGAAGGCGATGTTGGTGTTTAGACGATTCATGACTTGTAATCGATTTTCATATTCTTACTAGTTTACAATATTTTCATTTATTCCAGGACATGTTTTTTTTTTTTTTTTCTCGGCCATATTTCTTCTTCTTCTTCTGCAGGTGATAAAATTGGGTGGAAAAATTATGATAAACAACTGGGGAGGTGAGAATTGGGTTTGAAAATGGGAAACTGGCTTTTCTCGTTTGAAACTGTGGAAGGTCGAAATGATCTTGTAGAAGGTCAGGGAGATCTTTTGGAAGGTCAGGATTATATTTCGAAGGTCGGTATTAACTTCCGAAGGTCGAGGAAAGACTTTTCAAATGTGAAATTGGCCAAGTCTTTGCATCGACCTTCGGAAGATATTACCGACCTTCAAATAATTATACCGATCTTCAAAATATATCCCCGACCTTCCACCATTTCAAACAGCGAAAAAGCTTTTTTCCCATTTCCAAACTCATATCTCACCTCCACAGTTGTTTAGGTATCTTTTTTGCATCCGAGGCATGTCAATGTCACTGTCAAACCAGATTCCAAGGCATGTCACGGTCACTGTCCTATTTTCATGACTTGTAATTATCTTTATAATCATTTTATATGATTAGGAGTAGTTCTTATGTTTTTGTTTTAATATATCTTTAATTCTAATTTTTTAAAAAAATGAAATACTGTGTCATAAAAAAAAAATGAAGTATGGGTGCATTTCTTTATTCTCTTTTAAAACTTTTGTTCAAACTTTGAACCCAATAACCTTTAACAAATTACTATTACAAATATGAACTAACCCGGGGAGGGAAGTTACTGAAAATTCAATAATTCCTGAGCTAATGAGGTTACCATTTTCCTCATTTAAACAAAAAGCATTTAAGTTAGTTGAAGTCATATTGATCACGTGAGAGGAGGAACTAAAGAAAAAGCACAGTTTGAAGGAGTTTGAAAATCTAGAAATGAAAGAAAATTTGATGAGGCTAGAAAAAGAAAACTCAGAACTAAACTCGGAACTCGGAACTTGAAAATCTCCAACCTTTTCATCTTTAGTTCCAAGTTTTCTTTTTCTAGTCTCACAAATCTTCTTTCATTCCAAATTTTCAAGCTCCTTCAAACCGTTGCTTTTTCTCTAATTCCTCCTCTCTCTTTATCAATATGGCTTTCCCCACAACATCCATAAAACCCATTTTTCAAATTTTTAATCCAACCCTCTACCTAACAACAAAGATTAAAGGTAATATCTTTCTTACATGCACCGAACAAACAAGATAAAAAAAAAATCAATGGTATAAATGTTGTATGTGGGAAAGAAAATCTATGTAACCAGCCTCCAATGAAAACCACATCTCGTCTACCCGGGCACCCTCCAAAATGACCTCCAGTCTCGGATCGTATCGAAACTGAAAGGTATGTTGGGTGGGATCCATATCTCTACAGTAAAGAAACAAAGGAAACAATTCATCAAAAAAAATTCATACAGTTAAACTCACTTTTTCCGAGACACAAGTGGCTGATCTCTATGATGTTTTTTTAATCAGAGAATTCTTTATTTTGAGTGTGGAATGTAACACAATAAGTGTTTCCCTGAAACCATGAAGAATATCAAGGGTCCATGTTTCCTTTGTGCACTTGCACAAAGGGATCCATCAGTGCTCTGAGTTCATCTACTACATTATCGATATTCTTACTGATCAAGCTTGTCAATGAAGCCTCTCTTTGTTTTGCAAAATTGCTTTTCCTTTTAATCTCGGACTTGCAAATCTCGAGATAGACATTATCGGCAAATTTTGATTTACTAGGCATAAAATATTATATAACTCATCAGTATCCGAATAGGATGTCCAAGATGGGATTATCTTTCTGCCTGTCTGAACCTCTGGCAAACTCTTCCTTAGTAGGCTGCTCTAGTAGCTCGGTGTGTGAACCTCATCTAGGATTAGAATACCACACATCTGAAGGAGACCTTAAGACGCCTAACATTCTAATCCTAGATGAAGGTCACACACCGCACAACCAGAACAGCCTACTAAGATAAGAGTTTACCAAAAATTCAAACAGGCTGGAAGATAATCCCATCATGGGCATCCTATTCTGATACTGATGAGTTATATAATATTTAATGCCTCGTAAATCTGAATTTGCCGAGAACATCTCAGCATTGCCATTCACATCTGATGATAAAAGGAAAAGCAGTCTTGCAAATAAATAATGGCTTCCTTGACAAGATTGATCGGTAAGAATACCGATGATGTAGTCGAGGAACTCAGAGCACAGATGGATCCATTTGTGCACGTGCACAAAGGAAACATGGACTCATGACAGTCGGATTATGAAACACACTCTTTGTGTCCTTTACTATTGCGCCCCATGAGTACTTAGCATGTACGCTAAGTGTGTTCCCGGAAGGCACAAGGCTAATTAGAAAAAATCTTTGTCGAGAGTTGAAGGTCGAATAAAGACTTGGAAAACTTCAAAATATAATAATAAAAAAAATTTCACCGAAGGTCGAGATAATCCCACTAAGGGTCGGTATTATGGGCTGAAGGTCAGTTTTAGCATCTGAAGGACGAAAAATACTTGGCCAACTTTCAAATTCGAAAGTCTTCCTTTGACCTTCAAATGATAAACCCAACCTTCAGCCCATAATAACCACCTTCTATAGATCCTCTCGGCCTTCAGTGGGATAATTCCGACCTTCCACCAATTCTACCTAGAAATTCTAATTCCCCAAACCAAAAGTCTCAGCATCATTTTGCATACAAAGTCTCAACATTTCATAAATCATAAGAAAATCAGTCAAAAAAGACCTTAAAAAATATAAAAAAGAACAAGCAAAATGTTCGTGTTCAACTAAAAAAAAAAAAAAAAAAAAACTCAATTCAATACACACCGCAGCAATCTCATAAATTTCTAATTAACACTATCACTTCAAAAGCAAAGAAATTAAACAATCATTGAAGAGGAACAAACAAAGAAATTAAACCTAGAAAAAAAAATATAGACCTTCAAGTGCTTGCATCGACCTTTGATGCAAAGGACTGACCTTCGGATACATATACCGACCTTCCACAGTTGTTGAAGAGACATGTCACTATCAAACCTTATTGACTTTCCTGTAGCAGTCAGAGAATAATAATATTCTTGACTTGTAATTATCTGAATATTCATTTTTGCCTTCCATGACCCGTACTTTATTTCATGATAGTTAATCATCACTTGTAGTTTTTTCGATATAATTTTTTATTACACAATATAAATAAAACAAGTAATATTTTTTCATTTTATTTAAACACTGTTCAAAATAAGAAAGAACTAATACAAATACGAACTAACTTGGGGTTCAGTTACTGAAAATTTGATCAACAAAAAAATTCATATAGTTAAACTCGCTTTTTCGAGACACTAATTACCACCTCTAGGATGTTTTTATAATCAGATAATTCTTTATTTTGAGTGTGGAATGTAACACAATAAGTGTTTCTATAAAACCATGAAGACTATCACGGGTCCATGTTTCCTTTGTGCACGTCCAAGTCTCAAGAGAGAGGTGTCTTTGCCAAGATCGGATTTACAAGGCAAACTCGTCCTTAGTAAATCTGAATTTGGGAAGATCACCTGCCTCAAGACTTGGACAGTGCACAAAGGAAACATGGGAATGTGACAGTCAGGTCTTGAAATACACTCTTTGTATCCTTTACTGTAGTACCCCATGAATACTTAGCAAGTATGCTAAGTGTGCTTCCGAAAGGCACAATGCTAATTAAAAAAAATCTTTGTTATTATATTTATTTTATAGACTTAAATATAAAAGATGATATAATTTATTCTCAAATTAACACTATATTCACAACAGAATAATTAATTTAGTAGTAATAGATTACTAGTACCAAAGCAATGAGGTCACAAAAGAGAAAGGAAAAGAAAACCAAAAAAAAAATGAAGTGGAGTAGTAGTGATAGTAGCTCAGTTAACACTATGAGTAGAAGTACTACCCACTCTACTAGTCGATGTGATAGTACATTGTCAGGTAATCAATGACGTCATCACTTGCAAAAAGTAAAAGGTTTTATTTAATTTAACTTATTATAATAATTATAATAACATAATATTATCTAAAGTATAAAAATAATAATATTTATCACTAGGTTAGGAGGATCTTCTGGAAGGTCGGGAGGTTATACTGAAGGTCGGGTTTATCAGTCGAAGGTCGGGCTTAACCGTCGAAAGTCGAATAAAGACTTAGAAAACTTCAAAATGTAATAATAAAAAAATTTCACTGAAGGTCAAGTTATTCCCACTGAGAGTCACTATTATGGGCTGAAGGTTGGTTTTAACATTTGAAGATCGAAGAAAGACTTGGCCAACTTTCAACTTTACAAGTCTTCCTTCGACCTTCGAATGATAAACCCGACCTTCAGACCATAATGACGACCTTCAATGGGGTCATCCCGACCATCCACCAATTCACCATAAATTCTAATTCCCCAAACCAAAAGTCTCAACATCGTTTTGAGTACAAAGTCTCAATATTTCATAAATCATAAGAACATCCATAAAAATAACCTAAAAAAATACAAGCAAACTATTCGTGTTCAACTGAAAAAAAAAACTCAGTTCAATGCACACCGCAGTAATCTCATAAATTTCTAATTAACACTATCACTTCAAAAGTTAAGAAATTAAATGATCATTGAAGGGGAAAAAACAAAGAAATTAAACGTGGGAAAAAAGAAAAACAAAAACCTTACCTGTGCATTGTCAAACAAGGTGACGGTGACTGTGGAGTTGAAAAAGATAGGAACTAAACTTGTTCTCCGGCTCCAGCAATCGATTTAGCCTGAATCTCCTTCGTCTAGTCGAGAAGGGAGAAAGCCCAGACTCTTTGATGTGGAGGTGAGCTAGACTAATTTCATGAGATCTTCAAGGAAGTATACATGACCAGGATTCTCAGACCTAAAGAAAAGGAAGATGACAGTGGAATTGGCAGTGCTGAGTTTTGGTTTGTTTGAGGGATGGGCAGCAACTCAGAAAATAAGGAAGGAACTTGACCGTTTGACTACCACTGCTCTTCAGGGAATCAATCGTGCCTTTTCAACTGCCCAACCATGCATGCATGGATGTCTTTTCAACTGGCCAAGTAGTTGCATCAACCTTCGGCGGATAATACCAACCTTCAAAATTGTATGCCTAAGGTCGGTATTCTCCTCTGAAGGTTAAAGAAAGAAATAAATAGGTGAAATTGGCCAAGTCCTTGCATTGACCTTTGGATGACAATGCGGGCCTTCGAAATTGTATGATTAAGGTTGGTATAATTATCCGAAGGATGGTATTATCCTCTGAAGGTCGAAGAAAGACTTCTTTTAAGACTTGAAATTGGCCAAGTCCTTGCATCGACCTTCAGATGATAATAACGACCTTAGGATCATTATACCAACCTTATGCATACAATTTCGACCTTCCACCGTTTCAAACTGACAAAAAGCTCTTTCCCCTCCTTCAAACTCATATCTCATCTCCCTAGTTGTTTATATTGCTTGAACTTTTTTCCATATTATTCATTCATCACCTCTAGTTTTTTTCATATTATTTTTAATTACACAATGTAACCAAAACAAGTAATATTATTTACATAAATTACATGTATCTATGTGCACCTATTTATGTGCACCTGTGTGCACCATTAGTAAAACGACGTCTTTTCACTTAGACAGATTAGTGAAAAACATGATATAATCCAAAAAAATCACTTTGCTTGTATGTTGTTGTACTCCAGCGTGATCAATGAAATCTCGTCCCTGATGCGCTGGGGTGCATCTGGAATATCCTCCAGTGATAGCATCGTCTTCCCAACGAACCCTCTCAGTAGCTGCATCATGTAATGTGCAATGTATGCCATACAGCTAGTCAAGTCAGGCTAACTCGGGAAGGCTTCAATGCCTAAAAATAGATATACGTACTTGGGGGTTGGAGCAGCAACTCCTATATCAAAATAATAGCCGGCCAGTACCAGAAGAGAAGGCAACATCCTACAAACTGGATCCATCAACTCTATCCTCTATGCCTTCACCACTTTATCCCGTGTTAGCCTTGGATCATATAGAGTGACCTTCGCCTTCTCCGGCGAGATCCGTAGGAGTACCAAGTGACTCTTATAGCAACATGGCATCACGAAATACAAATACATCGGGAAATATTAAATTATTTTAAAATGAAATATAACTTTAAAAAAAATAGTAAATATATTTATTACCTCATTGACCCGCCACCAGGTGACCTCATCATCATCTCCAACTCCCTTCACCCAGCCGATGAAACCATCATCGAACTTGTGGGTCTCAAGCTTCCCACAAGTGGATACAGAAACGAAAGTTGAATGAAGCATACTCTACAAATTGAGCAATATTTAAACAATATTATATGAACAAAATACTTTATACACTTGATAAAAATTAAACAAAATACTTATATAGAGATAAGGTGGGACAATAGCGAACCTCCCCGCCATAGGGTTGGCAGCCGGATGGCATGTAGCTGCCCATCGGAGCCCTCTGATGAACTTATCGACATGAGGGTCCTTCAGCTATTGAGTGCAATCTCGAACGACCCTCAAAAAGTTCCCATCAAAGGATTGGAATCCCCCCGTCGAGCGGCTGCCACAAGGAAAAAAAAACAACAAATGTTAGGAAATATTAATAATTACTTCCACATACTAAAAACGGCACAGTAACTTAATTATGAAGAGAAAGCTAAATTGTATTAATGGAATGCATGTAAATACCTCTCCGATTCCCCCGAAGAGCAAAAACTGTCCAAGCAGCTCAGAGTATGGGGACTGTCCACTCCAAGAAATACGGAGCCCTCCCCTAGCACCCATGTCGGAACTACCTCTCTCCCTTTATTTGTTTTTGGCTTCTTCTTTGGATCCCTAGACTCTACATGATAAGAGGGGTCCGTGAACGGAGACATGAGGCTTGCAGCTCGGACCTTGGTCCGAACGGCACGTCCTCCCTCCTGAAATAAATTTGAATCCAATTATTAGAAATTAAATTAAAGTCACATGAACATGACATTTAAATTTGAAATTAAAAAATAAAACTAATTAACTTGTCTAATTAGGTCAAGTCTAACCTGAACAACAACGTCAGATACAACACTCCTAGATGGAACTGGTGTACACTCCCTCTCAATGGCATCCGCCGCCGCCTGCTATTTAAAATAAACTATCTAACAATGAAAATCGGAACACATATGAAATATTTAAAAACACTTCAATGTTTAAACTCACCTAGACAGTCGTACGGACCTCGACTGGAATAGGAGGATCTGCCACCTCCCTATCACGGACATCCCCCTCCGGCTGTTATTTAAAGTAAATTAACTAACTACGTAAATCAGTTTAAGTATGAAATAAGTAAAAATATGGAAACGTATTTTAGCTAACTTGGTCAGTCGTCCGGACCTTGACTGGAGCAGGAGGATCTACCACCTCCCTCTCGTGGATGTCCTTCTCCGACTGTTATTTAAAATAAATTAACTAACTACATAAATCAGTTTAAGTATGAAATAATCAAAAACACGAAAATGTATTCTAACTAACCTGGTCGGTCTTCCGGACCTCGAATGGAGCAAATGGATCTGCCACCTCGAATGGAGCAAATGGGACTGCATCAAGCCCAGGACCAATCCACTGCTCATGCTAGTTTCAAGGAAAATAAATAAGATTAATTTCAATGCCAAAAGCTAACTAATTCAAATTGCACAGCACATACTGACCTGATGTGAATTAGGAGATCTTTGACCACCCTGCTGCCCCGGGCTCTGTTGATGCTCTAGCTCATCTAGTGGCTAATGGAAAACCATGTGGTGAGCCGAGGCCTCGTGATCCTGCTGCTCCAACTAACCACTCACCCACTGATGTAGCTCCACAAAGCGGGCATCGACATGCTTGCTAATTTGGGCATGGACCCACTCCTCAAACTCTCCCAATAGAGTCCTGAGTTGGGCCATCATGTCGTTGCTGGTAGGAGAAGGACGACAGGGCCTCCCAACGCTCTCAAGAGTGTGCTATAATTTTAAAAATAAATTATGATAAATATACATATTGAACAAAATGATTGATTTTAACAAACATAAAGAGATACATACCTAGTGGCGATCCTCATCCACCCAATGACCCTCGGATCTCACAGGGGATGGACATCGCTCCTCGACATGCTCCTCCTCATCCTCCTAGTCCCCTGGGATCTCAGGTTCCCCAGCTCTCGAGACAGGTGATTGAAAATAAAACAAATATAAAACATTAGACACAATAAATCATCCCTATTTAATTTACAATTTAATACCAATCTCTATAATCGCACAGGGGGTGGCTCCTGTCGGACCACCTGCCAGAATGAGTTGGGCTTCGAAGCACCCCAACAAACAGGTGGAATACACCGGAGGTCATCAAAAGCAATCCAATAGGGCATCTGTCGTTCCTGCTCATCTGGCTCGATGTATGGTGATGAAGCAGATGCCTATGAACATCATAATGTAGTTTAATGAACATTAGATTTTTTTAAATTTAATTTAAAAAAACAACACAAGTGGAAAGGTTGATGGCTTACCCTATCTAATATATGATGCCACTATACTTTGGAACTGGAGTAAATCGGCCTATGGAAAAGAAGGCACCTCGGGTGCTGTGTAGCGCCAGGTCTAGAAGCTACGAAAGGAGCATCAGAGTACAAGTACAGCCGTAGGACCTGGAAGTGAGCATACATCCACCACTAAATTGAAAGAAAAAACCATTCATAAGGACCAAAAGGTGAATATAAATAGTAATAATTCATAAAAAATGGGAGATTTGAAGTCATACCAGTATCACCCAGGCATGACTGTATAAATGAATATTCATCGCCCTAGACTCGTCAGCAATGGCGTGCTGGAATTCATACTGTGTCATGCTCTATCCCATGGCGCCCTAGGGAAATACCTCAGTCGCTGGCAAATCCTCGAGGATGGACCACACGTAATACGGAATGACTGAGAAGACTCGCATGTCAATGGCCATATCCAACGATAATGCCATAAGCAACCCTGAGGATATCATCCTGCTCCAGCGATCTAACATCTATCGGGCTAAAAATGGCATAGGCCTATGTCGGGGTCAGTGGAATGGGCTCCAATAACATATCATGTGCGAAGTGTGTCGACAACTGCCACCCTATAATCACCTCATCCACCGAGCCAAATCGAAGTTCGGTGATCAGGGCATACTCTTGAGACCCTAATCGATGTAGTCTACCTCCGATGTGGAACCACATCTCATCTGGGAGAGCATCGAGGAAGTGAACCTCCCGTCTACCCACATAAGCTACAGCACGGGCATAAAATCGTCCGGCATATCGGGATAGCTCCAGCATGTGTCCAAATGGACCCCTCCTGAATCGATTCTCTACCCTGTGGCGCCTGACCAAGTCAACTATCTCTGCTATCCACGAATACTTGCAATGACAGCTCATAGTCTTACCGGGAGGCATAACATAACTATGCTTGAAACACCATCTCCCACTAACAGGCTCCATGTCTTTGCAAATATAAAAAAATAAATAAACAATTCGCTAGATTGACAAGCATATTAAGCTAAGCTTTACTTATTCCTAGGTACAATAAATAAAATAAACTCCAAAACATTTGTTATCACATGCAAATATTATTTAAATCATAAAACAAATTATTTTATAGAAAAACCTATAATAATATATAATTTTTGATGGATTTTGTTCATGATTGAGGAAATGTTGAGACTTTGGATGCCGAATGGTTAATAAACAGTTGGGGAGGTTTGGAATGGGTTTAGGTTAGAATATTTTGGTTGAATTGATAGAAGGTCGGGATAATCCCACCAAAGGTCGAGAGGATTTACTTTAGCTAATGTAGAATAACAACGGCTTAATTAATAATGTATCCGCCAAAGTTGTCACTTTTTTTCAATTTGACCATTGAACTATAAAATCAGTTAATTTAACCATTATTCTTTACGTTTTTGAACAATTTAGTCACTCTATGATTATTTCATACAATAAAAATCACAAATATAATCAACCTTAGTTAATAATATCCGTGGCTTGACATTTCACTAAAATTTTCCTTATCGACTAAATTAAATGTAAAATTTTACTCCATTTCGATCAAATTATATATCAATAGAAAATTAGATAAAAGAAGAAATTGATAATTATTCTCTCATAAAATATGAAAAATTTTCATGACAAGGAAAGTCATGTGACATTGTCACTGAAGATTCGTGACTATTATCTAATCTGACTACCATAGATCGAATAGCTTAATTTTTCGAAAATGCAAGTATAATGATTAAATTGTTCAAATTAAAATGCAAAGTATAATGGTCAAATTGACTAGTTTCATAGTTCGATGGTCAAATAGAAAAAGATATATTTGATGACCACATTGTTAATTAAGCCAAAAAACAACTATTACTTCCCACTTCATTATTTATAAGTAATCTGATGCCAGGGCACTATTCCCAAGAAACTGATTCGAGCCCGGAATGAGCTCAAATTTGATTGGGCGACTCGGAAAGGCCGAACGAGCAATACGTATCGTTTCGCCGTGACATAAGACATTTTTCCGTCATTCGGGATCGTCTTGATGGACTTTTGGCCTGTTTATGTTTTAGGGGTATTTTCATAATTTCATTATTTTTAGGAGTATTTTCGTATTTTCGTTGTTTTTTTATTTCCGATTAGGTTTAGGGTTAGAATTAGGCTATTTAATTTTGTTTTTCTTCTAGTTTCGAGCTTTGTTGAATTTGCTAATTTCCGACTTTTGTCGTTAAACGGAAAACTATATAGTTTTCTTAAAATTTTCAGTTTTTCTTTCTGTTTAGCCATTTTTCGATATTGTTCTTGCATTATTATCGACCGTTACTTTGCAAAAAATTAAGAAAATCTTCTTCTTCTTCCTCTTCTTAAATGCCCTTTAGACAAGATAGACCTCAATTAAGAAGAGAGTTTTTGGAAAGAGAGGGGTACAACTCAAGTACGAAAAATAAAAAAAATACAATAAAATACCTAATAAACTTATAATATCCATGACTTATAATTCGTTAAAAAAATAAACTCTAATACTTCCTCTGTCATGAAATAGACATCATTTTAACTAACTTTTATTCTCACTAATTATAAGTTATTGTTGTTAGTTAATTAGCTTTTTAAAATATGTTTTTTCTATATTACCCTTATCACTTCCTCTTTTCTTTTTTCTATATGTTGTTATTAGCTTAACTAGTATATAAATAGGGGCATAATATTACCTTAATTTTTTAAAAATGACAGTTAATGACTTATATTTTGTGATTAAGGAACTAACTTATAGATGGTGATAAAAAGAGTAAAAAAATAAGAATGTGTAAGAGTAGAGGTGTGTGAGTGTCACGTGAGCCTATCGTCTTGCGCCTCTGTGTTCGAAATGCGTTATCAAGATTTCCTGGATCAATAATTTAATCTAAAGTAATATTCCCTTCGTTTCTTTTTACAAATCGTTTTAATTAATTAATTTTATTTTAAAAATAGAAATTATTTTATATTTTTTTAATCATATTAAAATTTTAGATTTAAATTTATATAAATATTATTTATTATAAGAAGTATTTTAATGCAATAAAAATATTAATTATTAAAAAATCTTTATTTTAGTTTGTGATCAAAACCTTAAATGACTTTTAAAAAATAGGGGTATAATTCTGCTTCATTATTGAGTATAATTGATAACTTGAAAAACGTGCCCATATTTGATAACTTGAAAAACGTGTCCAGCTTAATATAAAACTAGATGAGGTGGAGAAACAAGGAAGGCAGATTTTTAGATATTTTAGTAATACTACTGTGTAAAGACAAAAGGATGATTTATTTGGATCAGCTGTGCAATGCAATTGAGTGGTTAGAGCTCTCATGGTTTAAAAAAGATAATTTCTTTATTCGAAATTGATTGAATCGATTTTTATTTTGAATAGTCTTGGAATTAATGTCTTGTTTTCTTTATTAGTTAAAATTTTATTAAATAATTGATATTGTTAAATTTAAAACTAATTAATTAGTCAACTAATTTTCTTAATTTTGTATAAGTCAAATTAAAATATTTAATTTCGGATGAAGGGAGTACTTCATTTCCTTATTTATTCCTAAACACTATGTATAGGTATGGCTCATTAGATGTAAAAACGAGGCTTTTATTCTTCAATTCATGAGGCTAACCTTCTTTCTTTTTTTCTAGTTATTATTTTGATGAGTCAATTTATCCATTTTTCATAAGAAAAATTGACAAAACTTATTTTATTTTATTTTTATAACGATTGTTTGGAAAACAACCTTCTCGCCATCCACAATTAACTTCATTTAACGTTTGATACCTTATTTAATCTAGCATAGAAAATATGTGGGTTATCCATATATTGATAACGATGCATTATCATTGACAACGTAAAATATCTATTTTGACGTAATATGCAGACAATTGATGAGAGTGAAATTACAACTAAAACCTCACAAAAGAACTATGATAATAAATTAAATTTTTCGTTTTTTTTTTTTAGTGACAGGTTGTATTTTTTACCATAACTTTTTTTCTTTCATAAAACATCCAATATTCTCATACTAATAAGACAGGTTCGAATTTGGTTCATTAGATAATCAAATTAAGTATGAAATGACCTCATTACGATTCAACTAGCCTACAAATTAATCAACAAAACTAAGAATTCAATCATTTATTAATCAATAGCTAGGATGAGTCAGATCAATTGTAAACTTTTGTGGAAACTAATAAATCAAAAACTCTTGTGGACCCTTTGATTTTTGATTCAATAAAGTGTACATGTAGTTGCAGGCTTGTGATATCAATGATTCTAGAATCTTGTTCTTTTAAAAGAATGCACAAAATTAAAGTAGGGAAGAAATCCGCTCCCCATTAATGGACTCTTGTTTGGCATGTCCATTCTTATACGTACTGTGATACTCTACCCGTGAGCTTCATCTTTTTTTTTAAGATTCATATTAATCAAGGTCTTTTGGACTTAATTTGTTTACGGCTTTTATGGACTATTAATTATTTGAAGCCTTCTCTTTAGTGGTTCTTAATTTGTAATAGTTGTAAGGTTCTCGTTATTTAGAATTTTTATACGTTTTGTCATATGGGAATAGGATAAAAGGAAATTTCAAAGGGAGGTCGGAGTTCTATCACGTCGGAATCGTGCTGATAGAGGTAAGGTTAAATATATTCTTAATGTCATAGGCTTTAAGATTATCGATCTCTCCATCTTAAGGCTCGAGTTTCATATGAATTAGTTGGAGGAACATGTTCCACTATTCTGTCTCAACACATTGAGCATGGTCAAAAAGCTCATCCAAATTTGTCTGTTTGATTGACCTAGGAGGATAAACAGATAGGGTTGAATTCAATAATTTGACCAATGATTTTATGTATTTACTTGAGTCTAAGCAAATCTGTAAATGCTTTTTGAATTACTTTGAAAAGTAAACCTTTCGAATTTTTTGAAATTTTCTCCGTGTGTGATGTACCTTTGAATTATTCTGAACTGTATAGTTTTCTGTAATATTTTCTGAACTATTTTGAGATTGGTTTGTAAAGATTTCTTTTAAATATAGAGTCTCCTAATTCTCATGGACTTTGTAGCTCATGTTTTTTTTAAAAAAATTTCTTTGTAAGTGCAAATTCAAAGAAATCCTCAGGGAAGAGCATTGTGAAGGATATAGATATCTGATTTAGTCACGGATCACGTTTTATTTTGTTTAGGTTAATGAGATGTAAACATTTACCCTTTAGTAATTGTAATATTGACTTTAATCTCTTTTTTTCCTTTTTTAGTAGTGTTAGAGTCCGTTCGCATGTACCTCGACATTCTGTTTATCTATGAGAGTGTTGGTAGGATTGGAACTCGTGACTTATGATCTGCGTGCTAGCTATTCCACCCACTAGAGTGTCTCCAAAGGGACATTGATTTTAATATTTTGAAGGGAGATGTTTATTTATGGTGATGCATATGTTTTACTTAATTATTTGGACAAAATTCTTTAGTCATTTGGATTTAAATTTCTAGTGTAGAAACTTAGAGCTTGTGAGGATAATTTTACAGTTTTTGCCGTGCTACGCTTTCGGGATCGGTTCTTGGATCCCACGTTTGACCCGGGTCAGAGGGCTTGATAAACGTGCCACTCGAACAACATCCAATGCCATTCCAATAAATGTTTCAGAGCATGGGGTTTCTCTAAATTGTTCTTTGTTCATTTCTTTCCATGTCTCATTTATCAATGACTTTATATCCTCTCGAGCTTCATCTTCAGAAGTACCTGTTTCATTCATAATACATTGCATTGATTTTGACACATCTCCTGCTTTGATCCCCTCTTGCTCAAATTAATAAGAATCAAATAATTTTATAGTTTAGTTTAACATGAAAGACCTTAGTGAGTCATGAAACAGTACGTAAAATTTTAAATCCCCATAAGTTGCAATGAAGATCTTCTCTGAGAGGATTTAATTAGTGTCGTGACTTCCTCTTTACAGATTGAAAAAAACCAATATCACAAAAGATTGTCCTTACTTTTTCCTACGTAGCACACAGTAGCATTTCTGTAAATATATATATATATATATATATAGCGTTGTCCAGACTAGTTCTCATACACCTCAACTGTTCCACTAAGACTTGTAACTCACCAAAGTTAGAGTATGCAAGAAGATTGAGTCAAACTCATGACTTGCATTATGCAAGTCTCACCTCTGAACTATTCGGTCTCACCCTTGGATACCAAATTGAAATGTGACTTATTTTTAAAGCTAAAGCTTTTAAAAAATTTCATTCCTTACAATGTAAGACCTAATTACTCTCCTTTTACTACAAGAAATTTGTATTTTTGTAGCAATTTAAAATTGAGTTTTCTTGTGGTTTTGACTGCCAAAAAACTCAATTTCCAATAGTTTGGATAGTGTCGGTATGTGGAGGGTCTGCAGGTGATCTTCTAACGGTTTAATCCAATCATCAGAAATTCCACCAAAAAAATTTTGGCGGTTTTGACATAATTTTTTGGCACTTATCAACAGCCAGAAAAAAGCCATTGGTTTGATATCATTTTTTTTTCTAGCTGTTTTTGACTTCATTTTGTGATGGTTATCAACCGGTAGAAAAATTTTGGCATTCTTTTTCTCAATTTCGTAAGCACCTCAAATTTTTCATATCTTTTTATATTTTCTTTGTTAAAAAATTGTAAATATAAAAAAATATTATTTATATTAATGATTAAATTAATCAAAGATAAAGTCAATGATTATTTACTTGATAATAATAATGTACTCATGGAATTTTATAGAAAATAAATTCACTTACAAAAATTTTATGAAGCGATGTGGGATTGTAATCCATTTTGTTTTTCTGGCAATTTCAACCGTCTAAAACAAAAGGATCACTAACAACAGCTTTTGAATTGACAAAAAAGATAGATAGAAAAGCAGGAATTCAAGGCGAACTTTATGAACTATCGAAAATCTTAAAAAACCGTCAAAAAAGGAATCGTTTTTTGGCTGTCGAAATAATATTTGCCAGAAAATCTCTCTTTTTCTGGCATAAGTTTTGACTACCAGAAAAAGCAATTTAAACGGTCAGAAAACACTATTTACTGTCGATTTAATTTAACCGATAGAAAATGTTTGCCAAAAATTTGTCCTTTTTATAGTGTCTCTTGTTATTTAATTTATCTTTATCTCCTTATAAACTAGGCATTAATTTTCATGCATGACATTATAGTGTTTTTCATTGAAGTATATATAATTACCCTTATTTTTATACATACAGATGGTGTTTCAAGATCGTTTAAGAGCCTTAAAATCATAGCAGAACAAATGATAATATTGTGATATTTATCCAAGCATTCTAGGGCTTCCATCTTGATGAGATCTCTAAGAAGGAAATAAGCATGTACAAGAACTACCGGAACTGCGCTCGAAATCCACGTATTATTCAGGTACTCTTGTAGTGTTGGTATACAAGCCCCAGGGTGGCATTTTGCCTCCTCCATGTAGGCTCGACAAAGATCTGCCCACTGAAATATTTAGAACTTAATTATTATATTAGCCTTATTAATTTAGTGATAAGCAACACTGTTGAGGATCGGGAGATTTTGAGTTCAGGACACAACGAGGATAGGTAGATGTCACCATTGATCCTCGAGAGAAGGGTACGTATAGGTAAGTTCAGGGGAAGGGTGGGTGTTAATATATATATGACCTCTCCTGTGCTTGACCTATCTCCTGACTTTCTTCATTAGGTCAGAGGTTGTTCCTTGCTTCTAAAGGCAAGGGCTGGTTATGCTATGTGCAACCAGCCTTATTTCAAGATAGCTACGGCCTCTTCTGATATGGTACAGGAGTACGTCCTGTCGACATATAATCTTGTCTACCCAAGATTCCCTCTAAGGCAGCCACCATACGTTCCAAGAGGTCTGCTGGAATGGACACCTGACTCCTCCCTAATCTATGTGGTCTGGGATTATTGCCATTGTCGATCTGGTTAGATGGCTTTGTTCAAGCCTCTCTTGCTCAGGCAGAAGGTTCATTTGGGCCCTCTAGGATGTCCCAGACTGCGTTGGATTTGGCTGTTCTTATGATTGGCAAGCCTTGGAATATTGTTAGTATCCTCCATTAGGGACGGGCCTTCCGTCACTGCTTCTTCGGTGCGTAGTTGTGTTTTGCCTGGTGGTTTGCCCCAACGTGGTGGCAAAACACTTGTTGGTTGTGATTGAGTCATCATGAGGGAAGAAAGCTAGGCTTTTAAAATGTGTTTCTTCCCACAAACAGCCCCAGAAGTGATGGAGCTCAAAAGTAGCCTCTGAGTCACCCTGAATCGCAATGACTTCTGTGATCGCAACCTGAGAAGAAAGGGTGACTCGGAGGCTACTTTCAGGGTGTTGCGGTTCATTTCAATTTGGGTATTTCAATTATACCCAATTTGAGAAATCATTTCAAGTGTACCCAAATGGATAAATCAATTTTCACTAGGTACCCAATTTGTACGGATACCCGGTTAATTCAATTTGAAACATTTGACCAAATTGAAAAGACAAAAATACCCTCAACCCCGTCGACTTTCAAAGCATCTCCCAAGAGTTACACCTTTCTTCCATCCTTCCATTCCTTTTCAATTGGACCTCCTAAGTCGAGCTCCGACCCCCCATCTCTCACACCCATTTTTCTTAGTTGCCAGTGTCGAAGAAGTAATTAACCAGAGAAAGAGAAGTCACCTCTATCTCCAAGAAAACTTTTTTCTTTTCTAAAACCCTTCTAATTGTTGGAAAAATCTAACATTCTCAATCCTAACCCCAAACGACCATCCATCTTCTGCTAGTATAGCCATTGTCGAAGAAGAAGCTAGCAAGTGGCTTCACTCTGCTTTTAAGCAATAGTAGGCAATTAGGATAGTCTTGAGATTGTATAGAATCCTGCCAACTGCTCATAGAATTGTGGAGTTTCCCTTGGTTGAGTTATCTTACCATTCATGTCTCTGTCGAGAGCTGCGAGCTTGCTAATCGACCTCTAGATCAATTTTGCGACTTGTCCTTGGAAGATGTATGAGACGAGTTGGGAGTTACCAAGTCGAGGGCCGTGGTTTGGTGGTACCTCTCTAGCTCATTTACAAGGTCGGTGACTTTGGAGGTCAGTGGTAGCAGGTCATTGCGCACCTATCCTTGTTGACTTTGTGAGTCTGACTTTCAAGTATTGAAGGTTGGGGCCTTAGGCCTATTTGGGTTGACTTCTGTCCGAGTCTTGCCCATTAATATTGACTTGTCCGGATTGTACATATTTCTCCCATCAACAGTATCAAAAGGGTAATAGAGGAAAAACATCTTTAGATACCTATAATTAACTAACATCAATGGATTATTATTAGTGACAAGAAAAGTTAGTTAAAATGACTTATATTTAGTGAGGAAAGGAATATTATATTTCTATTACTTTCAAATTAAGAAAACTATGTCTTAATTACATGAGGAATTGTAAAGATCCAAAGATTTGACACTTATAAATAAGTGCAATTGAGGATTTTTTATGTAATCTTTCATCTCCTATGATAGTGCAATTCAATGTGTTCTTGGTGAAGGAGGTGGGCCCTTGTGGCCAAACCTCATTAATTCTTGTGTCAATTTTTCTACTTATTTCATACTTTTGTTGTGTTGATTGTGTATATTGCGTAATCCAAATAACTTCTCCCACTTTCAGACAATTATTGTTGCTATAGTTATTACTCCCTCTATCTGAAATTGACTCTCTCATTTTGACTTTACTAAAATTTAAGGAGTGTGTTTAACTTTGGTATAATTTATCACTCTATCCTCCACATTATTATAAGGGTAAATATTTACAAGTGTCCCTAAACTTTTTGAGAATCTGATTTTAGCCCTCAAACCTTCAATCATTTGTGTTTACCCATCCAACTATGAAAAAGTATAAAAAAGAGCTATTCTGTCCATTTTGGGTGTTAAGACTTGATGAAAGGGCTCCATGTGCCACTCACGTGCCATTGTTCAAGGGCAGTTTTGGACCTTTAAAATTTTTTCTCTCTTTTTTTCCTTCTTCCTCTTCCTTTTCTTCTCATTCCTTCTCCTCTACAGATATGAAATTAAATACCAATGGTGCAATTTCAAATTGTATTTCTAACACTGTAGAATTTTGTTTTCCTCTTCCACAACGTTGACATCATCATCTTGAGGAGTTTTTAATTGCTACTGAAGAACAGAAAATTTTTCATTTTGCTTTGGATTCCATCAATTTTGACCATAATGAAAGATTAAAATAGGTCTGTACCAGTGGTACAACCTAGTCATTTATACCAACAAAAATTCCATGGTTATTGATTTTTCTCAAAATTGTAGCAACAAATTCAAGCTTGAACCCCAAAAATCCTTTTCTCCACAGTTCCTCATCAATAGATTTCTCAGAAATTGAAACCAAACCAAAATCTAGAGACAATAGAAAGCCATCCTTACATATAAATTTGCCTTTCGTGAAGAAATTCAAGTGGATTGAGATCTTCGAGTCGACTTAATCAAGGCAGTTATTCCTGTCGAATCAGATAGTTTTATCTATCGAGTCGACGAGACCTAACAAGTCTAGAGAAGAAAGGCATTATAGAGGAGGCCAAAAACGGTCGTGGGGAAAGTACATAACTAATTTCTCAATCTATTTACTAGTTATCCATCTTGCATCTACTATCTTGAAGAGTTCACATCTGGAATTTTGATTTTTGGATTTGTAGTTCTTGGCAGGCTTTTTGGAGCTTGGGTTTTCTGGTGTTTGGTGTCCTTATTTGAAGGGTATCATTAATTCCGGCAACCTCAAGTCTGAACTTCGACAGTCTCCTTCAATCTCCGACGGTTCATCCTTTGGCAGTCTTGTTCAATTCCAGATCTATAGAGGAGAAGGGGAAGGAGAAGAAGAAGAAAAGGGAAAGAGGAGGAGGAGAAGAGAGAAAAATTGGACAAAATTGCACATGAGTTTCACATGGGGCCCCTCTGTCAAGGCTTAAAGCCCAAAATGGACAGAAGGGATCTTTTTGATACGTTTTCATAATTGGAGGGCTAAACTCGAACGATTCAAAGTTTGAGGTCTAAAACCAAATTCCTGAAAAGTTCAAGGGCATCTGAAAATATTTCCCCTTATTATAATTGTGACACATTTCAGTTAATAGTTGTAAATCATCATATTGAGGAGGTGGTCAATGGAACTTTATATTAGAAAAAAAAAAATACTTATATTTATAAATGAAACATTCAAATCCTAACATCAAAAAATGGAATATAGAGCATTCAAATCCGGACTGCCAAAAAGGATATAACTCTTCTTTTTGCATTCTATTTGGACAAGGGTCCAAAACTTTAAAATTAAAAATTATGTTTCATTAAATTTTGAAAAGTCTATGTTTAAGTTTTTAAAAATTGAAAGCCCATTTGGATTGACAAAATTTGAGAACTTTTCACAAAATATTACTAATATTTTAGTGTCCTTATACTTTATAAAAACTTTACCAGAATAACCCTGAAGTTCATCAAATTTTCCATTGTTGTCATTTCTACAGTTCTACCTTGTATGCACTGCCATAACCATTATTAGCTGATTTCAATATTGCGTCTCCTCAATTAGAATTCAAATAGAAAAGGAGAGAAACCGGCCACGGTGGAAATCATACAATAATATCTCTTGAGGTAAACTGTTATGGATTTGGCATCACCTTTTTAAAACAAAAACAAGTATTTTTCATTCTTACCTGTTATTCCCCATCTCTTTGATTTGGAGGGAAAGTTAATTTAGGATTTTAGACTGAATTCATAAACTTTTTGAATGAATATGGACGTGCCATTCAATAACTATGGAAAAGGCCATTTCTACAAATACGCTATTATAACTTATCAGACCACCACAAGTTGTACCTAAGAAAGACGATGACTTTCCTCTTTTCTTTTCTTTTTAACCTTCTTGTCATCTAATCCTTTATAGAACTTTACAAAGTCTTCCTCAACAATTACCAAAGAAATTCATCCATTCATCAAGAAAAGGAGAATTATATACTCCACATCTTGTGTTTTAAGTAGAATAGAGAAAGATGAATTTCTCTTAAGGGTTGTTCATAATGGCTTCAATTTTCCACAACTCGAATTCTTGACAATTTTCTCAAGAATTTTCATTTCGAAACAGTGTAAATAGACATTGAATTCTATTATAAAAGAGGAAAAATGAGTGATTATGAAAGTTTACTATCATCTCTTGATGAATGAATCTGAAAGTTGGAAAAGATAGGATTTTTTGAGTAGCGTTGTTGTGTCTGTAAGATCGAATGAGAGGAATAGAAGGGAGTATAACTGTAGAAGTATCCACATATGTACATTAAATTATGAATATTTTGTTGTAACTGAGGTTTGAAAGAAGGATCTCACTTACTGAAAATAAGTGTGGGATATTTTTAGGTTTTTGAGCAAAAACTCAATTTTTTTTCAAAAATTAAACCGTCTGTATTGGATCAATCATTATCCAAATGAAAATTTAGTTATTTTTTAGTTTTCCAAAATTAAAAAGGTCTAACCAGATAGACCCTACATTCTATAATTGAATTTGACCATATTTCAGCACAAAAAACGTGAAGGTTCAGATTTTTTTAATATATGGTTACATGCTTTTTCATGTCCAACCAAGATTTCCTCATTCATCAAGAGATGAGAGAAAACTTTTATGATCACTCATTTTTCCGGTTCATTTTTTCCTTTTTTATAACAGAATTTAATGTCAATGTACACTATTTTGGAATGAAAATTCTTGAAAAAATTGTCAAGAATTCGAATTGCAAAAAATTGAAGCCATTATAAACAACCCTTAAAAGAAGTTCCACTTTTCTATTCTACTTAAAACACAAGATGTGGAGTATTTAATTCTAATTTCTTGATGAATGGATGAATTTCTTTAGTAATTGTTGAGGAAGACTTCGTAATGTTTTATAAAGGTTTAGATGACAAGAAGGCAAAAAGGAAAGAAATGAGGAAAGTCATCGTCTTCCTTAAAATAAAACTTGTTGTGGTCTGATAAATTATAATAGTACATTTGCAGTAGAGTTAAAGATTCATTCAAAAAGCATATGAATTCAGTCTGCAAGCCTAAATTCACTTTTAGTCCAAATCAAAGAGATGGGAAATAGCAGGTAAGAATGAAAAACAATGGTTTTTTTAAAAAAAAAGTGATGCCAAATCCATAATAGTTTTACCTCAAGAGACAATACTGTATGATTTCCATCGTGATCGGTTTCTCTCCTTTTTGTTTGAATTCTAATTGGGGAGACACAATATTGAAATCATCTAATAATGGTTACTGCAGTGCATACAAGGTAGAACTATCGAAATGATAACGATGGAAAATTTAATGAACTCCAAGGTTATTCTGGTAAAGTTTTTATAAATAGAAAGGACATTAAAATATTATTAACATTATGTGAAAAGTTCTCAAATTTTGTCAATCCAAATGGGCTTTCAACTTTTAAAAACATAAACATAAACTTTTAAAAATTTAATGAAAACCTAAATTTTAATTTTAGAATTTTGGACCCTTGTCCAAATAGCCCATATGTTCCAACCTTTTTAGTACTGGCATTTTGATTATACCATATATAATGCATGGCTTCATGTATCCAATTCTACTTTGTAGTTAAAATCTTCCTCTTGAAGAGACCAAGATATATTTCTTTTTCTTCAATGGATAAAGTCTATATCCTTAAATGTGGATTTTAGATTTTATAATTTATATCAAGTTTAAAGTAAAAGATACATCACTATAAGGTATAAGGCATTTTTTGTCAATTAAAATCAGCCATTTCTTGTCGTTTTAACTGCAAGAAAATATCATTTCTTGCAGTTGGGAATGTGCTACCATTTTTTCGCAGTTTTCCGGTACTACCGGCAGTTTGCGATGCCCAGAAACAGAAAAAGGAACCTATTGAACCATTTTCTGGAACCTCTAAGCTAATTCCTTATTGTTTAAAAAAATTAATTCATAGTTTTTCTATATTTAAATTTTAATTTAATTATTTAATAAATATAAAAATATTATTTATATTAATGATTAAATAAATCAAAGTAATGTCAAATAAATGACAAAGCCAATGATTATTTACTTTATCTTAAAAAGTTATAATATATTCATGGATTTATATAGAAAATAAATTCATTTACAAAAGCTTCAGGAAGCGATGTGGGATTGATCACCCATTTTGTATTTTCTAGTTGTTTTTTAAATCAAAAAAAAAAAAATTGGAACTACCAATGAACACTTTATTTTTCTGTCGGTCCCCATAGGTGCCAAAAAATTTAATGTAAAGTGTAAACAACCAGAAATCTCTTTCTTTTTCCAACAATCTCCATGTCTACCAAGAAAGTGAGAAAAATCCTCCATAAAAAGTAATTTACTAACCGTTTTTTGAACCGCCAAAAAACTTTTGCCTAAAATTAGCTTAGTGATAAACAATAACACTTGAGACACACACGTCAAGGGTAGGTTGATCCTCAATGGGAGGGGTATAGGGAGGTTAGGGGAAGGATGGATAAAAAAGAAGTGTAAAATAAATAAATATATAAATATATATATATTTATATTTATATATATTCATGGATTTATATAGAAAATAAATTCATATACAAAAGCTTTAAGAAGCGATGTGGGATTGGTAACTTATTTTGTATTTTCTAACTGTTTTTGAAATTACAAAAAAAAAAAATCTGCCAGAAAACACTTTGTTTTTCTGTTAGCCCCCTCGAGTATCAAAAAATTCAATGCAAACCATAAGAAAACTCTTTCTTTGTTCCAACCGTCTTCATGTCTGTCAAGAAAATGAGAAAAATTCATCATGAAAAGTAATTTCCTACTAGTTTTTTGAACCGCCAAAAAAAGTCCACCTGAAAATCTCTTTTTTCTTATAGTGAGCATATACTCCAAACATAGATCAGATCATCTCTTCGAGGACATCCCAATGGATAAAGTGGCGAGCTCCTAGACTATAACTCTCAAGTTCAAACTTCACCAACACTCTCCTAGATAAGTGGAATGTCGAGGTGCGTGAGAATTAACCCGGACACCTCTAAAAAAAAGGGGCATAGATTAGATACGGCATAAAATATAGACTGACCACTGAACTTGCTGCTTTTTTCAATTTAACCATTAAACTTAAAACTTCTTCAATTCGACCATTATTATTCGTGAAATTTAGCAACTAAACCACTATACGGTGCTCGGGTAAATTTTTTTCTCTACGAGCAACCCAGCATCGAAGTGTAGTTTGTTTTTTTTTTTTTTTTTTTTTTTTTTTTTTTTTTTAATGACTTGAAAATTAATTTTTGCCCATATTGAGAGAACTGGGTTTAGCGGAAGCAGAAGTGCAGAACCACAAATACAGTCGGTGCTCCCAATTCCGATTCCAATTCCAATGTTCCTTTAGCTCCCATGTTTTCTGGCTTAGATATCTTCTTCTTTACCAAAGTTATTTATCAAAACCTTCAAACCTTGGCTCTGCTCAACTGACTATGAACTAAGAACTATGAATAAACTTTTACACTTTTTTTTTTTTTTTTACAGTTTACTAACGAGTTCGAACACATCTCGATTGCTCTGTTAGGAACTGCAACTTATTAAGGCTAGAGTATGTAGTAAAATCGAATCGAACCCATGACCTACAATATGCAAGCTACTCATCCGAACACCCTTGAGTGCAGTAATGGATATCCTTAATAGCCAACTCGATGTCCATCATTTCTCAAAGCCAATTGATATAAATATAGTCACGACATAAGACCAAAATCACCCAACACAGAAAGCATACAAAATAGTTTGAAAAAAAAAAAATCAACAAGCATACAAAAAAATACAAAACATATCAAAATCATTCGACTTTATTGAATTCTACCTAATTTCAGTAAAATGGACCAAAGTTTGCTGCTCAAGAATATTTTGAGGGCGAAAAAAGTTAATCAAAAATTTTAGGGACCAAAAATATCAAAGGTAAATAATATAGAGACCAATTAAGTTTTAAAAAATTCTGGACAAATTATATACCAAAAGTAAATAATTTAACGACTAGATTCAATAATTTTCCTTCCCATGATTAATTTTGGGATTAAATCATTTTTGCTCAAATTACATATAAATTATGTGTTCAAATATTTTTCAAGAAATATAACATCAATTCAAAGGCATAATAATAACAAAAGAATTTCAAATTTTCTAGATATACCAAGCTATTAATTTTAAACACGAACTTTAGTTCATAACCCTACAATTCCTCCTAATCTCTCCCTCATTGCCCGTGAGAACTTCTATGGAGCCCATACGCACCATTGCAGCAGCATACATTATCTTCCAAACTTTGTTTCTTTTAGCAAATCTGCTTACCATCTTTGCTGTTAAAGGACTGCTCATAAGTGTTTGATCAGAAGTTAGCAGACCAGCATTCTTCTTCAAATTCACATAGTAATGATTATCCAAGGTATTCGGTGTCACAAAATCAAGTGGCACCGTGGGCTCAGTTGCCCCCTGTCCGACAACTCCAGAATTTGATGGTCGGGCCCCACACTTGCTTCTCAGTTTCCTAGCAAAGTGAAATGCAAGTGTAGGATCTTGATCGTGAGTATCATTGAAGGCCGAAAGGCGATTTTGGAAGGAAGAACAAGTTGAAAATCCAATTGAATGTGCACCAGAGAGAGCAACTAAATCTTTAGTAGAGAGCCCTTTTCTTGCAAAGTTTTCTATTAGTTGCGTGACATTGAAGACAGGTGGAGGGAGGTGGAGGTTGGGCTCATCTTCTAGAGAAATCCGACCATCTCGACGGCCTGCCGGAACTTGGTAGCTGATGCCTCCTGCGAGGAGGGAACTGTCTCGAGCAGCAAATGCGAGAACATCTGAGCATGAAACTGTGTTTGGACATGCAGCTTCTATCTCGGCTTTTGCCTCATCAATTACTTCAAACCCACGCAAGCTCAAGTTGGCTGGATGATTCTTCTCAGTTTGATTACCTTGTGTTGAAATATCAAGAAGGACGGAAGCATCACAACCCTGAAATATTATGAATTATAAAAATGTAGTTAGTTCAACAAATTTCTTACCTATTGCCTTATATTAGTTTACCTAAATTAAACCACAAGTCGTATGTTACATAAGCTTGATATGGATAACAAGGTCTATGCCGAGACACATCAATCATTGAATGAGAAAAGTTGATCAAAGGAATAAAGTGAATATACTATATGGATGGTCTGACTAATTAATACTATCTTCGTCTGTAAATATAAGTCACTATTTATCATTTTATAAAAATTATTATATCTTTTTTTTTCTTAAAATGCCTTCTAATCATCCCCTCAACTAAAAATATGAACATCATTTTAGTAAATTATCAGAGGGGTAAGCTAGGAAAAATACTTTCAAATATTTAATTGACTAACAACAATGACTTATAATTAATTATAAGAAAAATTAGTTAAAATGATTTATATATAGTAACGTTGGGAGTATGAACTAAGAGATATATGTCTTCCAGCATGAAACCAAATCTATATCAGATCAGAATTATACATACTTCCAGCTCCGTAATTATTTATAGCTAGGTTGTTGATTTTCCTAGATCTTATCGATTCTTCTCAATATGGCTCTTCTCTCTTACTTTATAAAACATTTTTCTCTTTCATTTTCAAAGTTCTTCTTAGTGACATTTGGAGAAAAGAAAAAAAAATTAACTTTAATATAAACAAAATGACTACAAACATATAATTAGGGACGGAGGGAGTATTATATATATGAGATGAGATCATGAAGTGGTGTCTTTAATTTGAAACATACCCTGACAAAACAATCATGAAAATGCATTCTGATGAGGCCTGCTGCAATGACTGGGTTCCAATGTATTGCTTTTTCCACGGCCTTTCTTACAATGGCCTCTGCAGATGGGCAAGTATACTGATAAAAACCCACTCGAAGATGCTCAGATGACACCAATATTGTTGACACGTTGAGAAAGAAAATCATGATAAGCAATATTCTTTTCCCGTCAACCATTGCAAAATGCGAAGATTGAAGATAAAAAAAAAGAAAAACAAATTTTAAACAAGTTTTCTTCTTCTTAACTGTGGTGTGTAAGGAGTGAAGGAGAGAGTCTCATCTTAATAGAGTATATATAGTTTGGATTCTTGAAGAAACACGGTCTTATTGAAGTGATTTTATTTAATTAATTGGATATAATTTTGTTCTGAATGAAAGCTGGAAATAATAATTTGCAGCTTGCAAGCAGAGAGCTTCGATGATGTTTCATTGAGTACAGCTGCAAGGGGTTGAAGTAGTCCAGACTCCACTCTATAACAGCTTTGTCTTGCTCATTATGAAGATTAAATAATTAATCAAAAACCATCAAAACGACAAGATTTTTAACTACTTGTAAAAATTGACATTTTTTGATTCTTCATTCCATACTAGGATTGCAGGCTTCTCAATGGTTCTCCACATGTCTTGTTCCTTAATCTGTACAATCCCTCCTTTCCTATTTATTAAATTAATTAAAATTTTACAAAAAAAAAAAAATTAATACTGATACTTTAAAAATGAACTAAGTAGTCAAAATGGGATATTTAATTTCAAGGTATATTTTACTTGTTGAGATTGAATCTTCTAGCCAACCCTTTGATTTTCAAGCTAAAAGGAGTACCAATTTCAAAAATAAAAAATAAAAAATAAAAAAATTGATGTGTAATAGATTATTTTTGCTTGCATTCCATACAAGCCATCGGCCTATGACCAAGTTAAAAGACAAATTTTGCAGTGCAGAGTTTTTAGCGCAAAGACATAAGACAACTTAGATGCTGAATTGCGAATTGTTCTTAACCAAGAGTATCATGTGAAACAGACAAGAAATATTCAAGTTTCTTTAAGAGGAGAAATACAAATTTTAAGTATATGAAATGACTTCATATTTAAAGACAAAAGTTTGAGTTAAAATGGACATAGTATCTAATTAAGAAGGGAGTATTAGGCAATTAATTAAACTTGATAGTCGGCACAGTATTTTTGGTTAGTGATAACTTGGTAAGTATGTAGGAATTAAGTTTCATTCTTGAACAAAGGGTACTTCTTAGGGTTATGAATATAATTAATTACTGAATTGGGAGTAGAAGGAAGCGATATGATTATTGAATCAGACTAACTAATTTTACCATACTCCCTCCGTCATTATTTATAAGTCATTGACCACAATTTTGTAAAAATTAAAAAAATCTTATTTTTCCTAAAATATCCTTTCATGCGAGATCTGAAAGGACAAGAAACTATTGAAAAGATAGAAACAGTTCAGAAATAGATAATAAGGAAAGAACATAATCAAATAATTAATAAATTAATAATAATATATTAAAATTAGTGACGAGGAAAAGTTATTTATAAGAGATCATTTGATGCTGGTTCACATATAAAAGCTGAAGAAAGAAAAACTTCATCCACAAAGTCCCAACTTATAACTTTTGAAAAATAATAAGACCATCTGAATTACTATGTCAAAATGGACAAACAGAAAACGACCAATTTCTTTCTACGGTTCTCCATGAGAGAAAAGTGCATTAAATGCATTTCAGGAACTTATCCCAGAAAATTTTGAGGAGGGGAGGGGTAGATAGACAACCAAACTAGCTAGTTCTTTTCCTTAAAAGGGAAATTCTGAATGCTGTATTCTCAATGCATAACAGAGACTTTAGTTCTTTGACTAATCTGCAGACATGATGCAATCAATTGCTTCCTTGCAGATGCCAGTCATAGTTGCCTCAGGTCCATATACCTATTATTATATAAAAACAAAAATTTATGTTACATTATAGAAATTAATGACCCACAAAAAAAAATCTTACACTTCATTTTTATCTTGTTTATGATTCTCTTATTGTATATGCATCAATGGAAAAAAGCCCCACTAAAAATAACAAGTAATCTCTTAGTTCCTAATTATAAATTATGTTGTCAATATTAAGGTAAAGTGTTTTTCTTCCCAACAAAATGCCCTTATGGAAAAGAACATTAAGACATTATAGAATAAGCGAGTAAAATGTTTTATGAAGACCATGGGTAATATTGAAAAAAAATAAGTATAATATTTATTAAACTACCAACAATGACCTACGTAATAATGGACAAAAAAAGTGAGCTCAAATGACTTATAATTATGGACAGATTCGAAGTATCTGTTATCTGGTTAAAGTTGAATGCAAAAAAAGCTACCTAGACCTGGAAGAGGTCACTTCCAGTTATTGGATCAGCAGAAAAACAGCCCCCTGCCTTGTGCAATGACAACAAGACAACCTTAAAAACAGACACTAAATTTGACATGCATTTACTAGAATATATATGATACCTCAAGAGGAACTCCTAGTTCTTCACCCAAAGCACGCATTTTTGCCAAGCCGCTCTGGTAGTTGGGTCCACCTCTTCGAACATACATATGCATTCTAGCAGCCTTTAACTTGGATTCCTGCATGGTTGGCAACAGAAAAAAAGTATCAACCGCGCTATTCTTACCAAAATCACAGAAAATTTCTTGTTTAATGTTAAACCGAACAAACCTTCTCCCTAAGTGCCCGGATAATCCCATTGAAAGTAGCAGCCACATCAGTAAAATTTGCAATGCCACCTCCAATTAGTAAAGCTCTTTTACGGCCATCCGGATTGGACGTTGCACACTGAGAATGCCATTAAATTGTTGGATAAATTCATGAAAAGATAAAATAGATGAAAAAGTCAACTCAGGGAGCAGAATCATGACAAATGTCTTACATCAATAACTATTCGGGCATATTGCAAGACCTCCTCCTCATTTGGAGCTCCACTATACTCAGCATAATTACCAAGCTCAGAAGCATATCCCAAGTCTCCAACCTGTTTGAGGAAATATTATTTAGAAACAGAATAATAATAATAATACTATTTAGAACAATTTGTATTGATAATAGTCACTTGCTAATAAGTGACAGGTACGTTATTTGTGTAGGATTCGTTGTAACACTCACTGTATCAGCATATATAACACTGGCACCACCTCCTGCTACCATAGTCCAGATACGCCCTTTTGGATTCAAAACAGTAAATTTTAGAGATGCACTTGTCTGCAAAAAGTTGAAACCCCAAGTCTATATGAAAATACATTTTTCCCGGAAAGATGCTAGCTCAAATACTCATAACAAAGTCAAAGTCAATACCAGTATAGATGACATGAACCATGATCATCCTTGAGGATCAGATGAACCAAAAAGGTAATTGAAACTTAGTTCTTAGCAACAAACTGAACGTAGAGATCAACTAATTATTTTAGCACGGGAAGTCATGCTGCAAAGGAGTTTGAACAACCCCTTGCAAACTTGACAAGTACTTGGCCTCCACAGGCAATAATTGAGATGGAACCAAGATTTCCATTGGACCCATTGCTATAACTTTCTACTTTCTTCGAGGTTATTTTCTGCATTAGAAAAGCTTATACATTCACAGCTCCACTTATTCTTTTACCATAGGTTTTTCAACCTTGAAGCTCCTTTTATACATTCTCACAGAACTGCCTTTGATAGAAACTTTATAAATTCTCAGCTCTCGTTCTTCTTTTACCATTGAATTTTTTCAAAACTGAAAACCTTTTCTTTACAATTTTACCCACGCCACAACCATATTGGTTAAAAGCGGTCAAGTCAACCATATACCATCATGATTCAAAATCCAAAAACATTTTTTCCACATGCATGATGAACATGGAGAAATACACTTACTTTTTCATCCAATGTGTGAATGAAGCTCTCTGTTGGGCTCAAAACTCTTCCGAAAGGTAGAGGAAACTCTATATCACCCCATCTGATGGCAGGTTGATAGAATAGGGTGAGATAAAAAGCAGCAGGACACTATTAAGTTGGGAATTCATAAATCATTTGTATGTGGAAATAAACTCTCATGCATACTTCTTAAAGTTCTTAAATGCAGCAGTGTCGTCCAACTCCCCACGCATATCCAATGGGAGTGGTTGTCCATTAACCAGCGTAAAGGGATTCATCTCAAGGAAACTGAAATCCAAATCTGAGGAAACAAACAAAGAAGAGACAAGTTTTATTATAATGGACATCATGGTATACTCCAATTCAGAATTTCCAGTGCTGTTGTTCGATTAGCATCACGCTGGTTAATTCAAAGATGAAAAACATTCAAAACTCTGTCTCAATGCAAAGTTTTGAGGCTTTTTTTACCCAAAATTTAATCATTTCATGAGTAACAAGCACCACATACCTTGAAATACTGCAAAGACACCAATGATAAAATCACCAATCTTCCCTCGAACCTGAGCCAGATTATAATATCATTATGACTAAGGATGCCTTCAGAGATCAGAACAACTCTATCTAAAGATGTCATCAAAACAAAAATGCCAATCTTTTGAAGATAAAATAGGAAATTTATTTCCTAATGGATAAAAAGAGCAGTAAAAGAATAAGCAAATATCTAAAAGATGTGTCATACTGAAGAGAGTAACAGATATCTGCAGAAGTTAAAGCTTAATGACTAGAACAGCTAGGAAGAGCAAGAAGTTAATATCAACTTCTTTGTCTTGCACTTCCGACAAAGAACTCGACAAACATTTCATACACAGAAACCTAATGATTGATTCAGTAAAAAATGTAGAATGAATTAATTTTCTATGTCCTACCTCCAAGGGAAGTGTAGCAATTAGTGGAGCACATGCTTCGAGCGTCATAGGCTTTTCAGTAGGAAGAAAAATGGTCTTCACCTGAAAAAGAAGCAAAGGAAAATTTATCCATCATTTTCCGAACAGGGCATTGAGTTCTGATGAACTGCATGCAACAAGCCTAATAGTAAAACTGAAAAGTAATCCCGTCCCATATATATACATATATATATATATATATAACAGAGTTACCTTGTCCCAATTCTCTTCAATTTCAATACCTCCACATTCTGAAAAGCTAATACTACTACCCAACCTTTCAGAGACGATGTTGAGATAATATTCTTGTTCATGGGGAACAAATGGTTCTACTATGAATGTAGTAACAGGTGCTTTGCAACCACCCATCTCAACCTAGAAATTATCAGATACATTTTAGTGCCAATATCATATTACAGTAAAAGGAATTTCAGAAAATGCAATTATCACCTCTACACCAAGACGAGCTTTTACAAACTCAGCAACTTGTGCAAGATCCATATTCAGACCTACTAATCCACTCTTTCCTCGTTTTCCAAATAACATGTCAGGTTTGACAACCAACTTAGTGGACGACAGCCATGGTTCTTTATTGGTCAACTCAGCAAAATCTGTCTCTTGATTCACCTAAAGCAGTAGAACATAATTTTTTAGTAAGAAGATTAACTGAGAAGAGGATTAATGCCTCAGCACCCAATAAGGAATGGTTTCAAAGAAATAATATCACAAATTAAAAGAAGTTGAATAAAAGGCAAGAAGATTTAAAACAGCCTGAAAAAACTCCATAAAGAAGGAATTTATTCCATGGATTTGTGTCTGAAAGTATCTCATTTGTTTCGAACAATCTACTTACCCTATCAGTTCAAAAAGCAATGTTATTTTGAAAGAAAGGTTAATAAATGGGTTTCAAGTTTAAATTTTTATCAATCACTTTCCTTCCCCAAGCCCATTAGGGCAATCTCATACCTCATAGTCATAGTTTCGTAAGGTTAACCATATAGACAAGCTATGAAATAAAGCAAAAGTTCAACTTGTCAACATGATTTTTCATCTTACATCTGTTGGTAACACTAGAATCACCAAGCCATTTCAACACATCTTTCAATCTTTCAACAGTAATGGGTAATCTCATGCCTCATAGTCATAGTTTAGTAAGGTTAACCATATAGACAAGCTATGACAAAGCGAAAGTTCAACTTGTCAGCATGATTTTTCATCTTATTTTGGCATCTGTTGGTAACACTAGAATCAGAAACACATCTTTCAATCTTTCAACAGCAAAACTAAAGGATCAAATAATTGCACGGAAGTGTATCACATCTGTTCACAATCTAACGGATCAAACAAGAGCGACGGGCTCCTACCCTTATAATCAGAGCGATTGATAAACTAGCAAGAAACAGAACCAGGCATAGATTTCACATCTATCATATAATTTTAAAAATGGAAGCATAAAAACACGAAATTCAACAAACCCTTGTCCAAGATTACCTTAATTAAGCGAACCCACATACAGACAAATAAAACAAACAACAAAAAAGGAAGAAGGGAAAAGACGGCTAACTTACTTGAGCTGAACGGATCTGAAGATCAATCCCATTAAGTCTTTTCAAGTGCTCCTTAAGCAGTCTCTTGGAGGCATACTCTCTGATCTTCTTCCTTGCCATTCTTCCCCTCTTTTCACTTCTACCCTGTCTACTGAATTATATATAACTTTCAAGAAAGGTTCTTGAAACTGATCAATTTCCGTAGAGGGCACCAAATTCAAAGATTTATAGAAGAAGATAACCAATAGTAGATTAAAAGAAAAACAGTAGAGATCGAGCTTGCTTTGAAGAGACGAATCGGCAGGTGAATAAAGAGCATCAGTCAGTAGGGGGGTGTGGGCTGAATCGTAGGTAGTTGGGCGATTTCAACGAGGTTGGAACCGTTGCCTGCATATGCTGTCTGGTGACTTTATTCGAAAAAAAAAAAAAGAAAGGTATTTTCATCCATAGCTAGATGAAGACAATAATCTCAAAACGTGAATTATTCGAGGCAAATTCATCTATTTAATCCCATAACTGTTATTTTTTATTAAATAGATCTAAATTTTTTTTTTTTTGTCATTAAGAGACCTTTAACTTTTTATATGACAGATTTTATAAATCCTTTTCATTGAAAAAATACATTTTCCAATCATTTTTACTTGAAAATTTTTTTTATTTTAAAATATCAAAGGCATTTTCGATATTTTACTATTTATTAACATTTTTTTTACATTTTAAAATTAATTTTAAAATTTTTTAAATTTAATTAAATTAGTTTTTCTTGATATAAATATATATATAGAGAGAGGGGGGAATGTTTGCACACACTAACAAGTACATCTAACAATCAAAGTTAACGGTTAGTTGTTAAGAAAAAATAAATTCCTCAATAAAAAATTATTTTTTCAAATATTTTTTATAAACTAAATAATAAAAGGATAAACAAAATCCTAAATGTACTTAATTAAATTTTAATTAATTATTTTTTAAAAAACGGGATAATTAACCGTTAACTTTGACCGATAGGTGCACTTGCTATTATGTGCACCGATAGAGACACTTACATATATATATATTCAAATATTTTATTGAAAATTTTAAATTTTTATTAGAAAATTTCCCCCCAATAAGGATATCTTAATTTAACGAGTTAGGGTGCAACATCCTTGGTTTAGTATAAAATTTAAAATCTGTCCAATCTATTAAAATTTTGTTGAGCATATTCACCTATTGTTGTAATTTCATGTTAACTTACGATTCATTAAATCAAGTACCATTGGGAAACTATTTCAAGGAGGAAATTAAGGAAATGACTCAAGGAAGAGAACTACTCAAATTACTCTTAAGGAAAAAGAAGACATTTTTAACTATTACACCAACAAAAGTAAAGGAGTCAATCGTCAAAATTGCAAAATTTCTCCTCATTTCAAACCCTAAAACCTAATGATTTTTAAAATAAGTATAAGACACAAAATTTCCCCGAAAATGTATTAAATCAAGCTCTTACACAAAAAAACCAAACTAGAAAGTTTCATAATTTCTAACCTTCGGGTTGTTCCGACCAAACAACTCCTAGCCATATTGAAATCCTTTTCTTCTTTCTCGTCTTCTGGCTAATGGCCGTCACATAAAAGACCTAAAATAATGGCCAATGTCGACGAGGAAAACAACCATTGTGCGTTCCTCCCCTTCTCGGTTTTCGACGTCAACAGTTTTCTTTCTTGATTCATTCCAGAAACCTCCAAATTTTCACTCCAGAATTCTTCTCTGAAATTGCTATTTACTGGTTTTCCAGCCGTTAGTGGGGAAAGTCTCGGTTACCGTAATTATAATAATGAAAAAAAATTATTAAAAAAAAACTTTATTAAGAAAAATAATCACTCTTCACCTATTTATGTTAATAAACTTAAATAAAGGTATTAATTATTTTTTTAAAAAAATGCACACACTAACATATTTATATATAAAATATATATATATTCAAATATTTTATTGTAAATTTTAATTTTTTATTAGAAAATTTCCCCCCAATAAAGATATCTTGATTTAACGTGCTAGGATGCAACATCCTTGGTTCAGTATAAAATTTAAAATCTGACCAACCTATTAAAATTTTGTTGAGCCTATTCATTTGTTGTTGTAATTTCATGTTGACTTACAATTCATTAAATCAAGTAGTGTTGGAAACTATTTCAAGGAGGAAATTAAGGAAATGACTCAAGGAAGAGAACTGTTCAAATCACTCTCAGAGATAATTTTTTGTTATTTACATGAGTGGCCCTCAAAGCACTAAGTACTATCACTCGCTACTTCACTTGCTTTGTCCTCTTCTTTCTTTCACTTTCTTGGTTTATAAATGCAATCCTATTATATTATACTTATTTATAATAGACAGTGTCAGTGATTGTATTTCACTTCCAAGTACCATAAATCTAGATATATCTTTATTTTTACTATTATATTTTATCTTGAACCTTCTATTTCTATATATAACGATATTTTCTCATTTTATTGATTTTCTTTTAAAGAAAATTAACCTTAACATTCATTGATATATCTTCCGAATGAAAACTTATGTAACCACATTTACTGAAAAGAAAAAGAAATCCAAAAACTCACTCCGTTTCCCTTTCTAGCAAAAAGGATAGAAAATAATGTTGCATAAAGAAAAGTTTAAAAGATGACCATATTATGTAATCTCTATTTTGATAGCGTGGATTGACATTCGAGAGATTCCAACATATATGTCTGAAGTTGGCATGGAGATTGGCTGCTAAGGATGACAAACTTTGCACCAAAATTCTTCAAGGAACACGTGGGGAAGCTCAGAAGTTATGGAACAAATGCCCAAGTAATCCTTCCTAGATTTTGGAGTTTTAACCCCTTGGGGTGATTCTTGAGATTAAGTTTCAAATGGAGTTAACTTTTTGAATTGCTATAAAAATGGATAAAATTGCATTTATATAATTTATTTTTTCTTATGCTGGTGGTGTGACTTTTTAAAGTTTCACTTGAATAACTTAAGTAAGTGTTTTCAAAAACCACACCAACAAGTTAACCTATTTAAAACTAGTGGTGTTCGTGGTCTGGTTTGATTCAATTGTTACTAAATTTTGTAACCAAATCATTATAATCGATTATAGAAATTTCTTAACTATCGATTTCAAATTTACTGAGCAATTAATAAACCAGATCAAATCAAACCATTCGTAATTGGTTATGGTTGATTTGATTTGATTAATAATCGACTAAATTTTTCTCCTATTATTATTATTTATATAAAATAAATTTATATATTATTAAATAATATTTTACTTTTATTGTAGCCCATTTATCGATTAGTAATCAATTAAAATTTTATTTTTTATCAAAAATATTTTATATGTGTATATTATAATTTTTATATTATTACATTTAATTGGTTTGGTTCGATTATAACAGATTAAAAAAATTTTTAACCAATAATCGAACAAGATTGTCAAATATATTTATTTTTATAACCTATTAGAGGTGGATATTGATATATTTTAAGTTGATTTGGTTTGTTTTAATTAACATTAATCTATTCGGATCGGTTTTGAACCTTCTAATAAAACTCAATTTCAAAAACCACTAAAATTGGTTAGAAACTCTAGATCTATAACAGCATGGACTTTGAAGAGTTCTTAACTGTTAGTCAACATTTTTATTCAATCCAACTTTGAATGATATTGATAGAAAAGTAGTATGAAAAATTTTATATAACAATAGAAAATTAATTTTTACCCGATCATTATATTTTTGGTTGCTAAAAAAAATATATTATTAATTTTTATATAATAAATTTTAGAATTTTTTTCCAAAAAAGTTGATTATTATTAGAAAATTTTAGTTTGGTTAAACTATAAATTATGATGAAAATGTATGTATTATATATAATACAAAAAAAAATAAAAAAAATATATTTCGCTTATGAGATAACTTTACTAGGGTTTTCAAAAATTCTTTTGGAATAAAAGAGTTTACTCAAATTAATTTATTTAATTTTTATTTTTTATTTTTATAAAATAAAAAATGAATAAAAATTAACCCTGCAATATTTATTGTCATATGTTATTTTTCAATCGACTCATAATATTGAGTTCACCGCATAAAACCAAAAGTCTATGCGTTTGACTGCATAATAAAATAAGTTCAAGGACTTTACTACAATGCCACCGCCATGTGCTCATCGACTCCTATATAACTATAAAATTTACAAATTTGATGCTTCTGGTTTTTCAAACTAAGCGCTGCAGTTGAAATCAAAGCAAAAAGCTTTGGAGAAATTCCAATCTTGAAGGTCTCTGTGTGTGGGCGAGTGTTTCAAATTTGGATTCCTACTACTTCTATGTACTTGATGATGCTCTCGGAAGCACTACTTTCTAACAGTTCTAGCCCGTATCAGTTTCTAGCAGAGGTGTCAAAACGGGTCAAGACTAAAAAAAGGAAGAGAGGATTGAGGAAGGGACGAAGAGGTTTTTTTCTTTCTGTATATCCCGCCCGTCGCCGCACCTCTCCTTCTCCTCTCGAACTTCCTTCTTCGTGAAGAGGCGAAGCTGAAACTGAAGACCATTTGTTTTTGAGGGACTTTCCAATTGAAGTCAGCGTACTTATTGAGGTCGGAAAATTATTCATTTTCATCTTCTTCTTTTTCACTGTTATGATTATGGGTTTTAATTTTTTGATTCAAGAAAGTAAATGGGTTTTAATTTAATTGTCGGTTTCATTTGGTCGTTTGTTGTCGTGGGCTTGATTTCCTTCTTTCTACTGTTGATGGGTAAAAACACTGGTGCTCGGGAAGTATTCAATCTTACGAAAAAGGAAGGGCCATTGCCTGATTTTAAGGCTTATTCAATGTTCATTGCTTGTCGATCGGGCAAGCAAGTCTGAAGAAGCTCTAGGACTTCTTTCTGAGAGTTGGATGCTGGAATAATTCCTTGCACTGTAAATTTTCAAACAGTTCTTTTTGGGCTAAACATTTATATACCAAGTCAAGATAGAGATGTTTATGGATTCTATCATAAAATTGTTTGTGTTATATAGGATAAAACACTAACTTTTGGTTCTGCTTGCTGTAATCGGAATCTGATCATGAACAGAAGTAAAAAGAGTTCAAATGAAGCTGAGCTTACATCAATGAAATATTTAAATTGTGCACTTTTCAGGTGCTATTTCATCCTTATAGAAATATTTATTTCCTAGCAGATAGAAATATATTATGCTGCTTCTGATTATACAGATCTTTACTAAGAGAGAAACAGACAATCCTCAACCAAGTGACCAGTGACTGAAATGTGGCCTTTTCCCTATTGTCAATTAATGACTTTCTCAGTTAATTGTGTGATTTCACTGTCAAAAGTCCTAGTGACTGAGGTTGGCTAAAAGAATCAAATGTGTGGACTTTTCTTGATTGACTAGTGCACGAGATAACTGCCTCTTGGTTGTGATGAACCTTTGTCATTAACTATTTATTTTGGATAGGCTGGGGACAAGAAGTCAGAGACTCAGAAGAGTTCTGGAATACTGTGAATTGGAGTGGCTTTTCTTATAAAAGAAAATTCATGGTTAAAGTTTGATAATTTTCTGATTTTAATACAATTAATTTGATATTCTTCATAATTGGTTATTCAAATAGATAATTCAGTTATGTACAATGAGGTTCCAATTCCTCTACCATCAACACTATATTAACCTTTTCATATTGCGGATTTTCAGAGCACAATCTTACCTCTTTTGTAGTATTGGAGTATGTAATTGTGACATCAAGCCCCTATTTCTTAATAATGCATGTGATGTCTTGTTACAGGTGAATCCTCATGCTCAGTAGGTGAAATTTTGCAACTTTGGGGGTGCTAAAGACCTGGTATGTATTTTTTCCTGTTCCTCTCATATATCTTGCATTCTTGTTAACCTAGCTTTGTGACAAGTGACAAATTTGCTTCCCACCAAAGCAGGTTAAAGGGGAACCCAATTTTTCTTACATTTGCTCTGAGTATTACAGAGTGCCTGAGCTTATATTTGGGGCAACATAATGTTAAACTAACTGATAATTAGTCTGCAGGCTGTGTTCTTACTGAATTACTACTTGTACAGGTAGATGATGGGTTGTTCTTATGCAATAGGTGTCAGGTTTTGATTTTATGGTCTCTATCATATAAATCTTGATTACTTTTGATTTCAGCTTTTTTTTTCCTGGTGAGAGTGGAGTAGACCAGCTTGTTGATATCATCTCGGTACTTTTGTCTATCTTAACTTCCAATTTTTCTTGGTTGTTGTAATGGTTGATGAGTGGTGTGTGGTTACTAAATGGTTTATCTGTCTGTGATGATTTGCTATTTGAAATTTTTGCAGGTTTTTAGGTATTTGAAAAAGATGGCTAAAAAGACTGATTAAAGAGATATAAGGAGAAAGATGCAATCAAGAAATGAACAATATTTGTTGTCCTTTCTGCGCCGAAAAATATAACAAAAGTTTCTTTGAATGATAATGTTTGCAAGAATCCCCAAATGTTCATGACCCTTTGAAACATGAAAGCTAATTGACCAACAATGTTAGGTATTCCCGGAACCAAACCAGCAAAAGCTACCACATCGAAAGCATGGATGAACAAACACTGATTGCTGATGACCATATTTTGTAAGATTGTTAATAGAGGATAAACACGAAGCCAACACATTTACAAATTACCATTATTACCAAATCTAGAATTGATGTTTCATGCATCGTATTAGGTGCTAAATTCGATATTTTCAGGGAATGAGCAATGTTAATTATCTTGGTTTGTAGACTAAACTTTCAATTAGACTGCAACTAAGTATCAGTCCATTATGGTATGCAGCATCTGGACTAATTACCTGAATAAACTCCAATTTCTGTGTCAAATGCATGAGAATGGTGGAAAGACCTGATTTCATGATTTAACATGCCTCTCAACATCTTGCCCAAATTGTCTGTTTGCTTTCATTTTGGAGATCTGATATTTGTTCAATAATAAAACTTGTTGAATTAGCTTATTTCTGCAGAAGATCTTTGTCATGGCAAAGGATGAACCTGTCACCGTGGGAGATGCAGTCCAGAAGCTACAACTGTGTCTTCTAGATGGTATCCAGGGTGAAGATAAGTTATTTGCTGCAGGGGCATTTTTATCACAGAGTGACTATCATGATGTTGTGGTAGAAAGGTCAATAGCAAACATGTGTGGTTACCCTCTTTGTGGCAATTCATTGCCTTCTGAAAGGCTGAGGAAGGGCCGGTATTGTATTTCGCTAAAGGAGCACCAAGTATATGATCTTCAAGAAACTTACATGTACTGCTCGACGAACTGTGTGGTAAGTTCTCAAGCCTTTTCTGGGAGCCTACAGCTGGAGAGAGTCTCAGATCTAAAGCCTTCTAAATTAAATGAGGTTCTAAGGTTGGTTACCGGAATGAGATTAAAGGGCTCTAAGGAGGATTTAGAAAAAGACAGGATGTCAGTTCTGTCGGACTTGAGGGTTCATTAAAAGGCTGATTTAAAGGGCGGGGATGTGTCTATTAAAGAGTGGATTGGTCCTTCTAATGCAATTGAAGGCTATTTTCCCCAGAGAAACCATACCACTAAGCCACAGCAGCGAAAAGAGATCAAGAAAGGTACAAGATGGAAGCTCTCACTATATCAATTTATTGTTCATTCTTTCTCAGATTTTTGAATGACAACTTTAGTATTTACTGCTGTTATTTTCTCTGAATTATGGATTGGCTGGTTGTACTAGACTTGCCCAGTGTTTTTCATTGATTAATTTGAGCTATGAATGCATTGCAGGAGCAGAGCCCAAGCCCCATCTGTTCAATAAGGAAAAAAATGTGTTCTTTAGTGAAATGGAATTTACAAGTTCCATCATTATGCAAGATGAGTACAATGTGTCGAAGCCCGTGGGTCAGACAGAGACCATTAGCTGTCAGAAAAATAAAGAGGCAAAAGGGAAAGTAAAAAATTATGACATGGAAGGTAAATCCACCAAATTGGGAGAGCCAACTGTTTGTAGTAGTCATGTTCACATGAAGTGTCAACTATCAGATGGATCACAGTGTAGAGATGTTAAGAGCAAGAAGCTTGATGATTTATCAAAAGAGTTGGATGAGAAGCTCAGCATTTCAAGTCCCTCTGGTACTGCCCAACATACTATTCACAAGAAAGCTATGAAAGCAGATATAAAATTAAATGCTGAAAAAGCCTCTGCCTCAAAAGCTTCTGTGCTTAAGTCTTCTATAAAATCAGCAGCTTCAAAGAAAGTTACTCGATCTATCACTTGGGCAGATGAGAAAACAGAGAGTCCTGACATTAAAAATCTTTGTGACTATAATGGCTCTGGAAATAACAGAGATATTTCTGCTAGATCTGGTTCTGCATTCATAGAAGGAGATGAAAACTCATATCGACTTGTGTCAGCTCTTGCATGAACTGACTAAAGCAGCAGAGGCTGTTGCAGCTGCAGAATCTGATGTCTCTGATGCTGGTATGAAGCATTTTGCTAACCTTCTTGCTAAACTATGACAAATTACAAATAGCTCAAGCGTTCGCACCCATTCTTTTTGTTCTCATTTCTTTCAATTTCAGTGACTGATGCTGGACTTGTCATATTGGCACCTCTTGAAGTGGATGGAGCAGAAATTCCTGCAGCGGGTGATAGGCTTGATACAGAACAGGATCATCTAAAGTGGCCAAGTAAACTGGGGTTTTTACCGAATTCCGATATAGTTGGGTCTGATGATTCTTGGTATGACATGCGTCCTAATGGTTTCAGTTTGACTGTGATTTGAATTCTTTGCTAACTCACTCTTAATTACCTAGATCAGAGTGAAGTTAAATTGCTGACGTTTCCTCTTTTCCCCCTCCCCCCCACCCTTCTTTTTTTTTTTTCCCCTCTCAGCTGTCCCTGTGTATGGCCCTATTTGCATGGATATCATCATCTTCTTTGGCTTATATACATGGACATGATGAAACTCTTCATGAAGAATACTTGTCTGTCAATGGAAGGGAGTATCCTTGTAAGGTTGTATTGACAGATGGTCGCTCATCCGAAATTAAGCAGGCTCTTGCTGGCTGCCTTGCACGTGCACTGCCAGGACTTGTTACTGATCTCAGGCTTCCTACTCCACTCTCAGCTCTGGAGAGGGAAATGGTACTGATCTATACTCAAAAAGAAATTAAAATTTATAGAGATAATTTTGTTCTTGTCTTAAAAGAAAATGTGTGTAAAGATATATAGGATTTTCAACAGCATACCTTTCTTTCTTCTCTTTTATGGATGGTAGATAGGAGTGTGGAAATTAGCAGCTAACTGGTGGAAGAGTTCAGAGGAGGAAAGAACGATTTCATTAGGTGTCCTAGCCAAAAAATAGTTGAAGTAGAGACCAGGAAGTGTCCAATTATAGATAAATAAGTTTTTGTGAACTTGTCTGTGGGTTTTCTTTTTATGTTAGGAATTGAAAGGCTTATTCATATGATGTATGCACGGCAAACTTTCCTTTCCAAATAAAAATTTTTATTTGCTTGATATGTCCTTATGAGTTCCTTAAATACATTTCATGCAGGAGCATTTACTTGACACAATGTCATTTATGGATCCCATCCCTGGACTCAGAATGAAACAATGGCAAATGCTAGTTCTCTTGTTTCTTGATGCTCTATCTGTTTGCAGGATCCCTCCACTTGCTCCCTATATGACTGGTAGAAGAGTTTGGCTACCTAAGGTGAGATATTAGTATCATATGATCCTTTATTACCATGTAATTGTTTGTTGAATTGACATAAAATAAAGGGGAAGGAAGGATTGTGGGTTCTTCCATAGATTTACTGAATACCTTCTTGCCTGCAGCCATGTTATTTGCATCGTAGAGAATTGAGTTGGGGCTATAGTTAGGACTTTTATTCCAGATCATAGTTTTATGGATCAGTTCTTCGTTCCTGAATCCCTTCCCCAGATGGGATCTTTACCTCCACAAAACAAATTTCTTTTGCTTTTGTATTTATTTATTTCTTTTATTTCAAGTTTTCAGTTGCGTTCTTTGTTTGCTTTTGAGATTTGTGCTCATGTTATCTCTGATTCCTTTTCGATTTTGTGGTCATATTTCTCCAGTGCTGACCTAAGCAACTGTTTATTGTTTGTATATTTGTTTCTACAAACGAGTTTGTGGGTACACGTTTGTTTATAATGAAGTGATTGGCATCTATATCGATTGCACATGGAAGAAGGCTAGATAAATGACCCTTAATATTTGAAAGCGTTTACATCATGTGACTTACCATTCCATTCTTGCAATAGAAGCTTGGATTTGCATGGCTCCCTATTTATTTAAGTGACATTTAAAAATAATAAATGCTTTGAAAATATACGTAAAAACTTACTAAATTTTTTGCATCCCTAAGGGATGGAGTTAAATATATAAGATAACAATGTTGAACAGGAAACTCAGGTTAACCAACACTAAGAAAGTGTCACATTCCCATGTGATTGAGCTTTCAACTAAAAGGACTTGTTATAATGTTCTTGTTAGGATTTTGGGAGATCTAATGAACTGCAAAGAATTCTGCATTCTGAGCTAGTAGTATTTTGGTCCTGTCTTCTTTGTTTATGATATCCTGACCTCGGAAGGTCATTCTGCAATGGTTATATATAGGTGCTGGAGGGAGCAAAGATAAGTGCAGAAGAATATGAGATTATGAAGGATCTAATTATTCCACTTGGTCGAGTACCTCAATTCGTGATGCAAAGTGGTGGCTAATGCAACAAAATACTCTTCACGCGAGGCTTTCTGGATTCTGACATGTGGACTCGTTCAATGTTCATGCTTCTGGTAACAAACTAAAAACTTTGGATCTGTAAATTTTCTTCCGATTGTGTAGCCGTGTTGCAACTCAGACCAGAAGAAAACATTAAGTTATGATGAAAACGATGATTATCTCCATTGTCATGGTCAAGCCAGGTGTTCTTATCATGTATGTGGATGAACCGTATGGCTGCTGAATTAGCATTAATGTCTTATTTTTAGAAGGCCATTGAATGGCTGAAGTTTCTTTCTTTTTCTCTCCTCTTTTTTTTTTTATTATTTTTTTTTTTATAATAATTTTTATTATTCTTCCTCACAGGTTGTTGAAGAATGCCGGTGAATTATACTAGCTCCTGGTTGAAAAAAATCTTAGACTGAGACCTTCTCTGAAGTCCAGAGTTCGTACTTGTTTCTGAGGTGACCAGAAAGACACGTTGTTGAAGGGTCCCCCGGCATTGGTCCAAAACGTCTCATTTTGGAGATTTCCTCAAAGCTTGCGATAGGGATGACTCAATTAGAGAACTTTGCCAATTGGAGGCCATCACCAAGAATTAGATCTATAATATGCTAGCAGAGAAAATACCAACTGATTAGTTATTAATTATGGTATATGCATGATTTGTTTATTGCTATCAAAGTTTTGACCATGTAATCATTTCTTTGAGTGCCCATTATTCAGACATGCCCG
>JAOXNR010000030.1:10367052-10385520 GCA_028571225.1 Parsonsia alboflavescens
ATGGCTGGTCGGAGGCCATGTAAATAGCGGGCTACAAGTTGCTCCTGTGTCTCACGGAGTTGATTTCGTGCTACCAGTTGGTAAAATTCCAACGTGTATTCTTCTACACTTTTCGTCCCTTGTGTTAGACTCTGTAAATTTCGAAACAAGGACTGACGATAATTGAATGGTAAAAACTCCTGCAGCATCTCTCTCTTCAGTTCGTTCCAATCGTCCAACATTGGCATCCCATCCAAATATCGCTGATACCGAAAAGACTGCCACCATGCTGCGGCTCTATCTTTGAATCTAATCGCGACCTACCCTACCTTCTTATCCTCAGGGACTTCTCTCATCGCGAACAATTCATCCACGGTGCTCAACCAATCCAAAAATTCTTTCGGCGCCAAACTCCAGATAAACTGCAGAATCTCAAGTTTAATCCCTGAATCCCATCGCGGCACGTAATAACCTCTAGCTGCCGCCGCCCTGGATTCCCATGACCACCTCTCCCTATGCCGCCGCTGCACATGGCGACGCCATCACCGCCGCCGTGCGCAACTAGCCCTCCCGCGGGTTGTTCAACGTTCTGCTCTGCTGGCGGATTCGTGACTGTCATCCGCTGTAGCATCTGATGAAGAATTTGCATCTGCTGGTCCTGTCGTTGTTCCTGACGCTCAATAAGTCGCTGCATCTCTCGTTCGCGATCTACTCGGCTGCTACGCAATTCTTCCAAAATCGCGGCTATGGTTGGATCAACTCCTGACATCGTAGATCTCGGCTCTGATACCAATTGAAGCCAAAACAGAAATTATGGTGGGGAAAATATAGAACCTCAACTGTAATCAACTTCACTCGAAAGCTTTATTACAGGAAAGGGCGAATTAAGAATAAAACGACAATATTCTTGAGACACTAAGATAATCGAATTTATTGAGTGAAAACTCAAAGCTTCATGAAAACAACAAAGTCTGCAGAAAAAACAAACAAAAAGGGCAATAAATAAACCCTAAACCGAAAATAGGAAAAATTATAAAAAGACCCCAAAAGTTTATAAAAGGCCCAAAAGTCCACCCAGATGACCCCGGATGGCCAGAAAACGGCTTACATCACAGTATAACTGTTTGTATTGCTCCCTAGACAGTCCCGGATCGACCGTTCAAATTTGAGCTCATTCTGACGCTCCCACAACTTTTCAGGTTTTACGATTTGGCCCCAGAAACTTTTCCAAACTTCTCCTGCAGCCTTTTGGACCTGCGTGGGCCCTCCCGAATATCTTCATGGGCGAGCTCTGCGTCAAAGGTCCAAAAATTATTTGTTGGATCATGGACCCAAAATAATTATCTTCGCCCTTTGACTAAAAGACCCTTTATTTACTTTTAGTTTAAGCCCAATAATAATTAATCTTATGGACCTAAGTCCAAATTAATTATAAGACTAATAAAAATAAATAGCTACTCATTTATTTTATTTAAGCCCAATCAATAATTAATCTTATGGAACTAAGTCCAAATTCATTATAAGACTGAATAAAATAAATCCTTTAGAATAAAATTAATTAATCTTTACTTCCCATTTTAGAATGATATAAAATCACTCAAAAACTATATGGCTAGATTAGGGACCTTAAGACACAATGTTCGAGGCTCCATAAAATAATCAAAATACCCTTGCTACGTAATACCAATATACTTAGCCATTTTAAACATCTTTTATTAACACCATAAGAAGATGATGTATTCCAAGATACATTGCTATAGAAATAGAATGCTTGTTGAGATAAATCTCAACCCTTAGTCTTTGACCTACAGATGTATTGACACATTTACCCTTCTAAGTAACACCTACTATTGAGCATAGGTCTGGTGTACTATCACCTTACTCAATAGCATCAACCATCCTTTGGTATCTAGTTCAATCTATTAATTCACACTGAATATTCACAAGAAGAATATTCAATACTATATTGAATAGTACTACCAAGGCCTTGGATTCTATGTATTGACTTGAACAATCCATAAGGGGGTGATTAACCCATCTCAGTAGATAGATGGCATAGAGACCCTATTGTATAGGTATGTCTTAACTAACTACATCAATATACCTAACATAAAAGGCTATTGGTCCCATACAAAAGAAACCTCACCTGTATTATATTAAGGCACATTAACCTAGCTTCATTAGACCACCAACCCATACTAATGTCATGGGGCTGTGTCCACGCAGTAGCTACAATGACATTAGTTCTTTTTTTGTTGATGGTACATTTAGAGAACTGTCATTGTGTGGTCCTGTTCTACACATTCGAAATGTGCTAACACATGTAGACCCAATGACTAAAATTAAGTCACCCTACTTAAAGGAGACTAATGTGTGATGACTTTTATTCAATGGAAAGCCCAATTCCATTAAACGGTCAAGAAAAATTTCCTTATGATTTAAATTTTCGGTGATCCATACCTTACTATGCTGAACATCTCAACACATAGATCACCTATTTAAATCAAGTTGGACCTTATTGTATTAAAAATATATGCACAGAAATAATTCAAACAATACCTCAATTCTATTAAATCAAAAATTACAGAAAATTGGTAGTCTTTTTGGGCATGAATCCCAACAAAACAGACGGGATACTTCGTCCTACTAATGTGAAGAGTGGTTTAACTGCAATTTGAACTAGTCCTATATGACAATATCTAAACTTCTTATCTTTATGCAAATTTATGGTTTGTTGATTGATAAGATAAACAGTTCCAAATTCTCTATCTATTGATACAGTTTTCTCAACTGTTTTAATAGAAAATCCTATGCAAAATCAAATATTCCTTTTTGATAGATTTTAGAAATTTTCTCATGTGCAAAATCTATCTATATCATTAAGATTAATACTAATTTGTTCTTCATTTACCGTATCATTATCTATTTTAGATAAATTTTGAATATTAGAAGTAGTAGAGACGAACATGATTCAAAATCTTATGAGAAAATTCTTTCTATCCTAAAGTTTATTTAATCAATAATCTATAAATATCTCTCTCTATCTTATTCCTATAACTTAGTTTAGGACTTACCTAAGTTTGGACTCTCCAGATGTGTTGTCTATTTTCTCAAGGATCTCCGGCATGGTTCAGATTATAAATGCCTTTTTGGCTAACTTCTGGCAAATCCAACCTCCTTACAGGTTTCCCTAATACTCATCCTAGCACATACCTGATTCTGAGCACTGACTTCTGAATCTTCCCAATTCTTGGCAGAGTGTGATAAACAAAGGAAAGGAATATGAAAGAAAAAGAGATTTAAAGATTATCTTATGAACTCACTTAAGGAAGAAAGAATAAAAGTGTTTAAACTTTCATCCTTAAGATTTCAAATCAACAAGGTGACTGGCTTGGATACCAATGGGGGAAGGATCGTTTCGAACAACAATTTTAGAAAATATTTTCAAATCATTTGATCAAAACAAATGGGCTCATAGATATGTGTCCTATATATTTTAAATATTCTTCAAATAATAAAAAAGATAAATAACATACAAATAAAAGTTCTTCAAATTTATTGAAACATCTTAGAAAGTACAAGAGAGTGATTATTAGAGACTTTTTGAGCAATGTCTAGTACGCGGTGTCTAGCACCTTACAAATGATTCAATTTATAGAATTCCTAGAGCGGTCTTCAAAATTTTCTTTAAAGTCCGAACAGTTAAGATCAATAATACAACTCTTTTTAAAAGTAAAGGTGCAATTATTCTTTTACCAAAAAGTTGTCTGCCAGTATTGAATCCTTATCTTCAAATTGTAAATGGACAAACAACTTTAAAAAAGTTGTCTTCCACTAGCTGCTTCAAGTTGACAAGTGCTTTTGGATCGACTTTGCTTTATGTCTTCCATCAGCTGTTTTTCTTTTCTGTCAAGTTCATCCAATTCTCTATGCTTCTTCTCCAAAAATCTGCAACGACTGTAATCATTCAAAAATTCTTGTAAATTGAGTTCAAATTGTAACAGAAGATCAATTATGGTACTTGCTGCTTTTATGAATATTGCTAATATTTTCTATCCAAGGACAGGTTTCCTATTTTTCTTCCTGGGTAGCCTCATGGAGAATACAAAAAGATAGGCTGCTGCAATTCCTTTGGGGCTGTCAATATCCCCGTTGTCTTTGAAAAGAGAGATTTCCAATTTTTCTCCTTCGTCTTCTTCCACCTTGCAAATATTTGTTTAGAAACCAAAATTTTAACATCTTTAATCATAACTTCTTTTGCAGACTTACAGTCTGTTCTAATCAAAAAAATTTTGTTTATCGAATCATCTTGAAATTTTTTAACACATTAAACAATTGATAAAATTTCTTTTTTAATAGTACTATAATTTTTCTGACTGTTGTTCATAATCCTGAATGAAATTGTACAATCTGTTCAGAAGAAGAGTCAAATTTCTTCTGCTTAAGAATACCTCCATAATCAATTTTAGAGGCATCAGTTTCAACAATTATGTTTGCTTTAGGATCAGAGATACTGAGGCAAGGGAGTTTTTTGACGAGTTGTTTCAAATGTTGAACTATTTGGGTCTATTCCGAACCCCAAGCTACTGGATTCTTTTTGAGTCATTCATATAAAGGATTGCAAATGAATTTCAAATTGGGAATAAAATCTGCCACATAGTTCAAATATCCTAAAAATCTCTGTAATTGGGTTTTGTCTTTTATCTCATCAGGAAACCTATCTGCTAAGTCTATGGATCTAGTTACCGGCTTATAAAGACCTCTATCTAAGTCATGGCCCAAAAATCTAATTTTAGTCTGAAATAATTTCAACTTACTGGCACTCACCACCAGCCCATATTTCTTAACTATGTCTAGAAAATTCAAATGCTTAAAGTGTTGATCTAATGACTCACTAAAAACTAACACATCATCAATATTTACTATTATAAAACTAGTATAGGGATTAAAAATGTCATTCATTACCTTCTGGAATTCAGAAGGAGCATTCTTTAATCCAAATGGCATTACATTCCATTCATATTGACCAAAAGGTACATTAAAAGTAGTTTTATATTTATCCTTTTCAGCTATTTTTATTTGCCAAAATCTTGGTTTCATATCAAATTTACAATAAATAACAGATTTAATTGTTCTTTTAAGTAAATCTCTTTTATTAGGTATAGGATATCCAATCCATTTTAGTACTTTCTTCAAAGGTTTATAATTTATTGCTAATCTAGGTGCTCCTCTTTCCTTTTTAGCATTATTAGTTACATAAAAGGCAGAACAGCTCCAAGGTGATATGGATTCTCTAATTATACTTTTATATAATAAATCATGGATTTCGTTTTTACAGGTCTCTATTAACTCCAATTCATTTGAATAGGCCTATCATTTGTAGGAATATTCTTTTCATCAAATTCATCATATAAGGTAATTCAATTTCATGAAATTTTCTATTCCAAATGGATGTAGGTATGTCAGAACAGACTTCCTTTTTAATTTTATTCTCTATTTCAAAGATTCTATTTTTATATTCTTCATCCTGTAGTTGGTTTTCAATTCTTTTATATTTTACTCCTTCTTTTAGGAATTTAATTTGTTTAAATTTTCTAGTTCTTATATTATCTATGTACTTACACATAGGTTTCTTTAAAAAGGAAATGTAATTTTAACAATTCCTATTTTAGTATGAACACGTATTTTATCTACTTCAAAAGGGTAAATCTGAGTAATGAAAGGAGTTATTATTATAATTTCTTCACTTAAATCTTTAACTAAAATAAAAGAATTACTAAAACAATATTGTTTATTACAAAGATGTGCTTTAGACAATTTATAATTTATGTTCAATTTATTTCCAAATCCTGAATATAACTTAGCAAAAGTTTTTTCGTACTATCTAGTAGTTATTAATCCTTCTTTAATACAATTTTGATCTGCTCCAAAGTCTAAAAGAGCCATAACTTCTATTTCAAATTCTCCTACTTTCAAAGTTATAGGTATATACCAGTTTTTAAAATGTTGTGCATTTTTTTTTTGTTCTTCATTTTTGTTTCGCATTCTTCGTCTATTTCTTTTAAAAATGGTTTTAGCTCAGCAAATTTTAATTTTATTATCTCTTCATTTATATTACTAATTTCTTTAGTGTGATCCTTATCATTTTCTTTTAAGGTCTTTATTTCTTCTTTAATTTGTTTTATTTCTAATTTTAAATCATCTAGGGTTACTTCTTTATTTTTCTCTCTAAATTTATCAAATACTTCTTTAATACTAAAAGGTTCTACTAATTTTTTAGGATTAGTAAATAAAGAATATTCTAACTCGGTTAAATATTCCTTTTTGACTTTTGGATCTTCTATTTTATCTAATAATTCAAAAAATAATTCTTTATTTTCTTTAGGTAACTTTCCAAAACTAGTCATATTTATTTTGCAAAACTAGTCTCACAATTACAAATTCCTCCGAATTCACTAGAATTATCAGATTCACTAGTAGAAGTATTAATTAGTTCAAAAATAGTATTTTTAGATTCAGATTCAGATTCAATATCATTCTTCGTCAGTTTCAGAGGGTTATCAAGTATTTGATATAATTTTTATTTAACATCTTCATCTAAATCTAATTGACTAATCTTTTTATTTTTATTAGCTAATCTAGGACATTTATCTGCTTTATGTCCGTTTTCAACAGAAGAATAGCATTTTATTTTGTCATTAGCTTGATTATTAGATTCTTTTTCTTTCTATTCTCTAGGCTTATATTCTGTATTTTTTCTAAGCCTTATCTTTTTATCTTTAAGTTTTCTAAAAGGTGGGTCTAGTGAAGCATGTCCAAATATTTCACAAAAATTTCCTAGTTCTTTCTTAGAACTCTTATGATATTTCTTCAATTGATTTTTTAATTTTAAATTAGTACAAATGTTTAATCCTACTATGTTTACATAGTTTATTAGTTCTCCATATATAAGTGGTTCATAAGGTATGTTATTATTATAGTCCTGTTTTAATTTTTGTCTTACTTTTTCTGCAAATAAAGGAGGTAATCTAGAGATAAATCTTTCTTTCCATAAAGCCTGATGATAGTCATTTCTAAGTACTACTTTTGTTAAGAACATATCTATATACCATCTAAAATCATGCAATTTTGGACAAGTAAGATATGTTAAGATTTCACTACTTCTATCTTGAAATGCTAGAGGATCTCCTACAAAATGTTTTGTTATAGCAAATAGAAGTCTAGCTACTGCATCTGAAGTTTCTTCTATTGTTGTAACTTCTTGTCCATTTTCAATTTTTACTTTGGAGTTAACCTTGTTTGATTTTATTATTTCCAATTTACTTTCTAAAGATAGGTAGTTATCCCACTATCCTCTTAATGTTCCAGTAAATCCTGCAACTAATCCCCGGACTATATCTTCTTCATCTTTACTATTATTAGCTACCTTAAAAGCTGTACTGGCCATAAACATTTGTTGTAATAAATTGAGAATTTGATGTTCGCTTGATCCATCTAAATTTCATTCTGTTATATCACTTCTTGAATATGAAGAACTTGTTGTTAAATGTCTTTCTTCAAATTGAATATCTGGAAAAGGAAGGTCTTTTATAATAATTTTTTAAATTTGGATAAGAAAATATTCCTTTACTGGATGCTCTAATTTTTCCTATGACTTCCTTTTCACAATTAATAGTCTGAATTTTTGTTCCACTATTGTTGGCTTTAGATTTTTGTTCTATATTTACTTTTTCTAATCTTGTATTAATGTCTCTTAGTAGACTTTCATCTTCTTTAGAAAATTTGAATTTTTTTCCAAAGGTCATATTAGTTTTTTCTAATGGTTTAATTATAGGATTATAGTCTAACTTATCTTCTATAGGTCCATAGGCTTTTCATTTTAATTCTTCACTAGAGCTTTCTTTATTTATCTTTATGACTTCATCTGCAACTTTTATTAGTTCTTGATTAGTATAATTATTTTGTTCTATTACTTTATGAATATATTTTACTTTAACATCTATGTTTTCTATTTTTCCATCTAATTTAAAAGGTGAGGCTATAACAGTCAGATTTTTATGTAGAATTTTGATTTCTTCTACAGGTAGCATGATTGATTATTTGACTTTCCTTTACCGGTGTACCATTTTTGAGTTATAACATTAACAGAGTCAAGCAAATCTATTCTTTAGTTTGATCTAGCCAATCAAAGAAATCAAAATGTTCTTTTATAATTTTCATGTCTAGTCCTTTTTTCTAGAATTCTACTAAAAAACCAATCTCTCTTAATTTTATTTTCTTTAGTGTAAAATAGTTTTCTTAATAAAGGTTTGTCTAGTTCAAATTCATCTTCAGAATTAATTACCAGTAATTGTTCATCTACATTTTCAATTTTCATTTCTGAATATGTTGGACTTCCTGAAACATGACTTATACTATCTTCATAATTTACTTTAGGTATTTCTTTATTAAAATCTACACTAGCAAATCTGTGAGACCTAGTGCTTCTAGCTATTTCAAGTTTGGGAGAAAAACTAGTAGATGCTTCGGAAAAAGATTTTCTATTTTTTATTAGTGCAACTGGTCTCTTAAATTCTAATTAAACACTACCATCAAGTGTTTCTATAATTTTATCTAGCGTATTAGATTCCTGATATTTTCTTTGATTTAATCTTTTAAAATCCCATTTATGGTCTTTATTTTCTATGCCTTCGCTCCATTTAAGTGTTCTAGGCACTTATGTACTAGATCTTAAAAAGTTTGTTTCTAATAATAAAGTTTCATTAGGATTTGTTGAAGGGCTCTTGGGTTAACAGTGGTTTTCATTAATTTATAATAAATTCTATAAATCAAAACCATATCCCTAGTTTCTATTTCAACATTATAATTTTTTATTTGCAAATTCAAAGTCAAAGCTTTCAATATATGCGGACCTTCTAAATCTAATGAGTAATTGGGATAACAATTAAAATAAACTAGACCATTATCAATATTTGATTCTAGTACTGCAATTATACTTCTATTAAAGTATAACCATCTAGTATCTCTTAACATTAGGCATACAGGAATACTATGTCCTACTAATGTGAAGAATGGTTTAACCGCAATTTGAACTAATCCTATATGACAATATCTGAATTTCCAAATGTATTGAATAAACTGTTCCAAATTCTTTATCTATTGATACTATTTTCTTTATTGTTTTAATAGAAAAGTCCTAGGAAAAATCAAATATTCCTTTGTGATAAATCTTAGAAATTTTCTCTTGTGGTATATTCCATCTTGCTAATTTCTTTTCTATATCATATAAAGAAATACTAATTTGTTTCTCGTTAACTGTGTCTCCATCTATTTCTGATAATTTTTGAACACTAGAAGAAGTAGAGGCAAACATGATTCAAAATCTTATGGGAAAATTCTTTCTATCCAAAAGTTTATTCAATCAATAATCTATAAATATCTCTTTCTATCTTATTTCTTAAATTAATTTGAAACAGTCTCCTATGGGATGCTTAGGACTTACCTAAGTTTGGACTCTCCAGATATGTTGTCTGCTTTCTCAGGGGTCTCCTGCATGGTCTGGCCCTAACAATGCCTTTCTTAGCTAACAACGGGCTACTCTAACCGTCTTATGGTTCTTCCTGATACTCATCCTAGCATACACCTGATTCTGAACACTAAGCTCTGAATCTTCCCAATTCTTGGCAGAGTGGTTCAAACAAAGGAAAGAAATATGAAAGAAAGAGAGATTTAAAGATTTTCTCATGAATTTACTTAAGGAAGAAAGAATAAAAGAGTTTAAGCTTTCATCCTTAAGATTTCAGATTAACAAGAATAAAAGAATCTGATACCAATGAGGAAGGATCCCATAGTTTCTTTCCAAAAAGATTGATGACAGTCATTTCTTAACATTACTTTTGTTAAAAACATATCTTTATACCATCTAAAATCATTCAATTTAAAGCAAGTTAAATTGGTTAAAATTATGTCATGAAATGCTTGTGGATCTCCTACAAAATGTTTAGTTATTGCATATAACAAATGATTAATTGCAACTGAAACTGTTTCTTGAATTGAAGTTTCTTGTTCATTTTTACTCATTTTTGTTGAATTTAATATCTCATTTCTATTATCTTCACTGAAATCACCATCCGTTTAATGTTCCAGTAAATCCTCATACTAATAGCAAAGTTATATTCCTATCATTTTTTACTAGTATGGGAAATCTTATAGGTTGTTGCAGCCATAGCCATTTCATGTACTGGATTTATTATCTGATGTTCAAACATTAAATCTAGATTTCATTTGGTCAAATCTGATCATGAGTTAGATGCTTGTGTTACTAGATGCCTTTCTTCAAATTCCATGTTCGGGAATGAAGGTTTAGAGTAATAGTTTCTAGAATTCTGGATATCAAATCTTCTAAATTTGGATACCTTTTTTGAGGGTCTAACCAATTGCCCTAGCCTTTCTACAAAACCTATTTCAAAGTTAATAGTTTGAACTTTTGTTCCACTTGTACATGCTTTATCCTTTTGTTCTATTTTGTCTATTTTTCTATTTTTTCTCTTAGTAAGTCTTCGTCATCTCTAGATAGTTTAAACTCCTTTTTAAATTGCAAATTTGTTTTCTTTTATTGTTACGGGTTTTATTATAGGATTTTCATCTATTTGTGCTTTAGGATTATAAGCTTTTAAATTTGTAATTTCTCTAGTAGAAGAGTTAATATTCAATCTATTAACTTGTTTTGCTACTTTGACTAACATTTGATTAGTATAATTATTTTGCTGAATAACCTTATTAATTCTTTTATTTGAGCTTCCTGGTTTTCTATTTTTCCTTCTAGTTTGTAAGGAGAGGCTATAATGACATGTCCTCGATGTCCAATTTTGATTTCTTTAAAGGAATCATTATAAATTCTTTTACTTTATTATTACTAGTACACCATTTTTGAGCTATTACATTAATGGATTCTAGTCTATTATACTTTCTTGAATATTCATACCATTCAAAGAAATCTAAATGTTTTCTCATCTAAATCATATTTGTTTTTGTTTTTCTACTATTGAAAAATACCATTACCTTTTAATTTTATTTTCATCTCTTTTAAACCATGATCTTAACAAAAGTTTATCCAGTCTAAATTCTTCCTCAGAACTTAATGCTAATAATTGATTATCTTCTAGTTTCATTTCTGAGTAAGTAGGGCTTCTTGAATTTTGACTATTATTATCTTCATAATTTACTTTTGGTATATCTTTTGAAAAATCCATACTAGTAAATCTATGAAAATGAATGCTTTTAGCTTTTTCTAGTTTAGGTGAATATCTAGTAGATGCTTCTACAAATTATTTTTTACTATTTATCATATAAGTGGTTCTTCTGAATTCTATTTCAATACATCCATTAGGTGTTTCTATTATTTTATCTATGGTACGAGTTTCTTGGTATTTTCTAATACTTAATTTATCAAAGTTCCATTTGTTATTCTTATTTCGCAAAACTTCTTCCCATTTAAGTGTCCTTGGGACAAAAGTATTAGCTTTATTGTGAGTTCAACTTTTTATGTTAGTGATCATTCTCCTTTTGATGTAGATGAAGCCGATTCGAGGACGAATCCTTTCAAAGTAAGGGGGAATGATGGAGAACCGACACACATAACACCTTCCGATCCAATGACAAGAGCTAGAGTGTCCAAGTCGAGGCAATCAATGATCAAATGTGTTCAAAGGAAGGAAGAAATACTTGATTTCTCAATTGCCTTTGATGAACCATCCTTGAAGGATAAGGAGATATCAAGAAAGTAGTTTAGCATTTGGATGATAGAAGACAAGGAGCAAGGCTTGGAATTGAAGGAACAAGGTTGGAATTGAAGGAAAACAGTAGCTGAAGTCTTAAGTAGAACATCCGATGCACTGTAGCTGACCATCCGACGTTGGCTAAAGGTAATGACCAGCACCGGACTTCCCGAGAGTATCCGGCACTATGTCTAGCTCTCCATCTGGTGCCAGACACAGCTCTTCCAGCTTTCCCTTGTTTTTGCTGAACTTTCCCTCAATGCATTAAAGACTTTTCTTGACCAATGTTCACTTGTTTCAATGACTTTTCTTCATGTCTTTGGCTAGCTTAGTGTTGGTTAATCAAGTCTCTAATCCTTCTGGGGTTTAATTAGTGTGAGACAATAAATAGATCTCTTTTTGTAATTCGAAAGACCAACGTATTCTACAAACACAATTTCAGCAATTTGAGTGATTCCTTTTGGATCAAACTTAACTTTTCTTGAGTGTTCATCTAAACTCTTCTAGGGTTCTTAATGAAAACTCGCAAATCTTCAATACTTGGCTAGAGTAATTGAATTGGGTTGAAGTAATCCAAGCTAATAGAACAAATTGGAAGACATTATGGTCATTAGCCTTCTAGCTTGAACCTCTTAATGAAATCTAGGGTAGATTTCAAATTAGGTTGTGATTTCAGCCAAGTTCAAGAATCACATCAAATATACTTCATCATTCCCAATTTTTGGCAAAGCAAATCAATTAAGCACAAGGAATATTGAAGAAAGAAGTACAACTAAATTACATCAAGAACCAACCTATGGAAGAAAGAATAAAAGAGAGTTTAAGTTTTCATGCTTAAGAGATCAAAAAAGAGCTTTAACATGGCTCTGAATCTCTTTTTTCAAAACATTTTTAGAAAATACCTTCAAATGAATAAAATAAAACTTACAAATAAGAAGGCTTTGAGCTTCAACTTCAAATTTTGTTTACAAAACTAGAGAGATGATACAAAGGCATAGGAAGCTTTACAATAGAAAGTGAGTGAAATCAGCCGTGTTCCAACCTTACAATTCATCCTATTTATACTAATTTTTAACGGATTTCAAAATTTTTCTTTGAAGTCCGAAAAGTACATTCAAATAATTCTACTATCTTTATGAAAAGTAAAGTACAATTATTACAAATAAAACAAACCACATTATAAAAGTTGTCTATCATGATTCCTGCCAGCTGTCTTCTTATCTTCAAGTGTTGCTTTTCTTCTTTTCTTTACTGTTTGATCGAAATTTCCTTCTGGTTGCCATGTTTTCTATTTCAACCTAGTCTTCAAGTGAATGTTGAACCATCTTCTTTGTCTTCTTTCCAATTTTGGCTTCCTTCAATTTTGGCTTTAAGTGATCTTTTTTCTTCAATTTGTCAACCGATTTTCTTCTTACTCAAATTTTGTCTTTTCTTCAATTTTTCAAGTATCTTCCTTATTCAATTGTGAATAATTCCTCTCCATTGATTCGATCCATTTCTTTATCGGATGTGTCACCTTGTATGGTAGTCCTTGCGATTGTAGAAACTGCCTTGTGATAATCCATTAAAGACTGGTTTTCTTTACGGATGTCAAAAAATGGAGTGACTATTCCTCTATAATGAGGGATGAATACCTTTACATTTTTATCACAGGCCAAGGTATCATACCAAAGATTTGTATTATGATCCACAATTGTTGCTCTATAGAATTCCAATTGTTCTCCATAAGAATGAATCTGTTCGGAGAATAAATGAGGTGTATTTATGCAAATTTCTTCATAAACAGGCTTCTTGTATCTCTTGTGATCTATTATCATGATTGTTTTTACATCTTCGGGATGTGAGGGGAAGAAACTTGCTGGGATAGAGAATGCTTTAATATTTACATACACATGAGTATCCCATCCTCTGAGCATGCCTTCATGTATGATCCAATCTACTACTCTGTGTCCTGTTATCTTTTCAAATGTCTGCTTAGGAACAGTAAGTCTAGAAATCATACCATATTCCAATAATTTTGATATGGACAATGATAAACCATTTAGGGTTTGATCTTTCCAATACTTCAAATGTATGCAGAGTTTGATCATCGAATATCCTTATACTCTTGAATCTGGTTCTCCCATGAAATTAAAAATTCTAAAAGTTGCTCCAAGTAATGGTGATGTATCCAAAGGGTCAAATTCTCTAAACAATTTCTGAATAGCTATTTGCTCTTCTACTTTTGATCGTAGTAGATAATTGTATATTACTTCTTTTACTTCATATAAAAGAGCAGGAAACTGTCTCCATTCCTTATGGTTTTTATCTTCTTCTAGTTTTACAAATTCAACTATTTCTTTCTTTTCAATTTCTTCGGTTTGCCGACATTCCAGAGATGAAGTAAGGTGAACCAAGTGCCCGGCTAAGGCTTTCAAAATATCTGAAAATTGTGGTTTGCTTTTCAAATTCCATAAATTATCAATAAGGCATTGATGTTTTGGGTTGAGATCAAATTCGGTTTTGAATGTAGGTTGGTATTTTTTGGGTAGGCTTTTAAAAGATAAGTACCAAAGGCTATTTCTTCTTGTCGCAAGTTTGTCATCATCCTGAATGTTCTTGCACAAATTAAACTATAATTATTGGATCTGATTTGCCCAAAAGTGATCCATTCAATATAATATTTTACAAGTCTACTTGTTGACTCCATCAATGAAGGTGTATCAACTTCAGGGTCGAATCCTGAAAATTTTACAAAGAAGGAGAAATCATATTTGGTTCAAGGATAGAGATATTGAGACAGAGAGGTTTCTTGACAAATTGTTTCAAATGATGAACAGTTTGGGTCTGTTCCGAACCTAAGCAACGGGATTCTTTTCGAGGCAATCATAGAGTAGTTTACAAATGAATTTCAAATTGGGAATGATATCTACCACATAATTCAAACATCCTAAAAATCTTTGCAACTGAGTCTTATCCTTAATTTCATCAGGAAATCTATCTGCAAATTTAATGGATCTAATAATAGGCTTATAAAGACCTCTATCCAAAGCATGATCTAAAACTCTAATTTTGGTTTGGAATAATTTCAACTTACCGGCACTTACTACCAGCCCATTTTTCTACATGACTACGTCTAGAAAAATATTCAAATGTTTAAAGTGTTGTTCTAAAGAATCACTAAATACTAATACATCATCGATATATCCTATTGTAAAACTAGTACGAGGGTTAAAAATGTCATTCATAACCTTCTGAAACTCAAAAGGGGCAAGCTTTAATCCAAATAGCATAACATTCCATTCATATTGTCCAAAAGGTACATTAAAAGTAGTTTTATATTTATCCTTTTCAGCTATCTTAATTTGCCAAAATCCTGATTTCATATCAAATTTACTATAAATAACAAATTTAGTTGTTCGTTTAGTAAATCTCTTTTGTTAGGTATGGGATACCTAATCCATTTTAATACACTATTTAAAGGTTTATAATTAATTACTAATCTGGGTGCTTCTTGTTCTTTTTCAGCATTATTATTTACATAAAAGGCTAAGCAACTCCATGGATATCTAGATTCTCTAATAATTCTTTTATCTAATAAATCTTGGAGTTCCTTTTTACAGGTTTCTATTAATTCTTGATCCATCTAAATAGGCCTAGCTTTAGTTGGGATATTCTTTTCATCAAATTCATCAATGTAAGGTAATTCTACTCCATGAAATATCCTATTCCAAAAGGCTGTAGGTATATTTGAGCAAACTTCTTTTTTAATTTTATTTTATATATCAGAAATTTTATTTTTGATTTCTTTATCAAGTAATTGATTCTCAATTCTTTTATATTTTACTTCTTCTTTTAGAAATTTAATCTGATTAAATTTTCTATTTCTTATATTGTTTACAAATTTACACATTGGTTTATTTAGAAAAGGAAAAGTAATTTTAAAGATTCCCATTCTAGAATGAACACCTATTTCATTTACTTCAAATGGATAAATCTGACTAATGAAAGGAGTTCCGAATATAAGTTATTCACTCAAATCTTTTACCAAAATAAAGGAATTATTAAAATAGAATTGTTTATTGCAAACATGTGCTTTAGAAAATTTGTAATTTATATTCAATTTATTTCCAGATGCTAAATATAATTTTGTAGAACTCTTCTCATAATATTTAGTAGGTGCTATTCCTTCTTGAATACAATTTTGATCTGCTCCTGAGTCTAAAAGGGCAATGATTTCTATTACAAAATCTTCAATTTTCAAAGTTATAGGTATATACCAGTTTTGAAAGATTGTACATTTAATAGTATCTATAAATTTTATTCTATTAGATGTTTCACATTTTTCTTCAACTTCTTTTAGAAATGGTTTTACTTCAGCAAATTTTTTTTTTTTTCATTTCTTCAATTAAATTACTAATTTCTTCATTATGAGTTTTATCAATTTCTTTTAAAGTTTTTATTTCTTCTTTAATTTGTTGTATTTCTAATTTTAGATCTTCTAGAGTTACTTCTTTATTTGTTTCTCTAAATTGATCAAATACTTCCTTAAGACTGAAGGGTTCTACTTATTTCTTAGGATTAGTAAATAAAGATTCTTTTAACTTAGATAAATATTCCTTTTAACTTCTGAATCATCTATTTTTTCAAGTAATTCAAAGAATAATTCTTTATTTTCTTTAGAAAGTTCATTAAGGCTAATCACATTTATTTTACAACTATCTTCATTACAATTGGAAATTCCTTCAAATTCACTAGAGTTATTAGATTCACTTTCTGGTTCACTAGTAGAAGTATCTATTAATTCAAATATATATTTTTTCTGATTCAGATTCAATTCCAATTTCTTCATCTATCTCGGGATTATCAAGTATTTGGTACAATTTTTTCCTTTATATCGTCATCTAAATCTAATTTACTAATCTTTTTCTTTTTATTTGCTAATTTTGGACACTTATGTGCTTTATGTCCTTTCTTTCCACAAGAATAACATTTTAATTTTTTCTATGTTTTGATTACTAGATTTTCTTTTTCTAAATCTTCTATTTTCATTTTTATATTCTTTAGATTTGTATTCTTTATTTCTTTTAGGCTTTTTCTTTTTATCCTTAAGTCTTCTAGAAGGTGGATCAAGAGAAGCGTAACCAAATATTTCACAAAAATTTACTAATTCTTTCTTAGAACTCTTATGATATTTCTTCAATTGATTTTTGAGTTTCAAATCAGAACAAATATTTAAGCGTACTATATTTACATAGTTTACTAATTCTCCATAAGTAAGGGTTTCATAGGGTATATTATTATTATAATCTTGTTTCAATTTTTGTCTAACCTTTTCTGCAAATAATGGTGGTAAACTAGATACAAATCTTTCTTTCCAAAAAGCTTGATGTCAATCATTTCCAAGCATTACTTTTGTTAAAAACATATCTTTATACCATATAAAATCATGCAATTTAGGACAAGTCAAATTTGTTAAAATTTCACTACTTCTATTTTGAAAAGCTAAAGGATTTCCGACAAAATGTTTAGTTATAGCAAATAAAATTCTTTGCACGGCATCTAAAACTTCTTCTGTGGTTGTGACTTCTTGACTATTTTCAATTTTTACCGTAGTGTTAATTTTCTTAGAATTTGTTATTTCAAGTTTACTTTCTGCTGTCAAGTAATTATCCCACCATCCTCTTAAGGTTCCAGTAAATCCTACTACTAATCCCCAAACTATATCCTGCTCATCTTTACTAGTATTTGACACTTTGAATGTTGTACTAGCCATAGACATTTCTTGTAATAAATTCAAAATTTGATGTTCAGTTAATCCATCTAAATTCCACTCTGTTATATCATTTCCAGTATAAGCAATACGAATGATTAAGTGTCTTTCTTCACATTGCAAATCAGGCAAAGAAGGTCTAGGGTAATAATTTTTCTAATTCGGAAACGAAAATGTTCCACTTTTTAATCTTCCTCTAACTATGTGAGCGGCTTTTCCAATAATTTCTTTTTCATAATTAATTGTTTGGATTTTAGTCCCACTACTACTAGCTTTATTTTTTTGTTCTAAATCTATTTTTTCTAGTCTTATGTTAATATCTCTTAATAGATTTTCATCTGCTTTATAGAATTTCAATTCTTTTCTAAATTTCATATTTGGTTTTTCAATTTCTAAAGGCTTAATAATAGGGTTTCTGTCTAAGGAGTCAATTTTTGGATTATAAGCTTTTAATTTTAATTCTCTTTTTGTTTTTTCACTATTTATTCTCGAAACTTCATCTACTACTTTTATCAATTCTTAATTAGTATAATTATTTTGTTCTATTATGATGGAGATCCAATGCCAATCATACCAGCTGGTCCTATCACAAGAGCTAGAGCAAATAAGTTAATTAAGGCATTAATCACATTTGTGCAAGGAGGAGAAGAAATGTTAGACTTTATAACTTTGTTTGTAGCACAACCATCAATGGAGGTTGAACCAAGGAAAGAGTTCAACATATGGATGATAGAGGACAATAAGGAGGAGTGATTAAGCTAGAAATCAAGCCATTTGAAGCATTGGAAGTCTGGCTAGACGAGCTGGACAGTTGGTGAAAAACTGCTAGAATATTTTGAAATTATCCTCTATTTTGGTAGCCTGGTTATCTTGACTTTAGTTTGACTTTTCCACTTATTGTTAGCTGCTATCTTTATGTCCTAAGCTAGCTTAAGAGGCCTAATTAAGTCCCTAATCATG
>JAOXNR010000030.1:10385620-10396649 GCA_028571225.1 Parsonsia alboflavescens
TGATTACTCCTTCTGAATTATCCGAAAAACCAGAATCCAGTAAAACAAAAACTATTAAAATGGACTCAACTCAATATGATCTTCCTGCCCCATATTCCTATAAATCAGCAGTTTCTCCTTCGTCTGAATCCAAAAAGAAACAAATAGACCAGTCTTCCAATAACCTAAACATCATGAATACTTTCCTGTATCCCTTATTCCTATTCTTCCAATTGAAAAGAAATTTGCATACCTGTCTGAAAAGGAATTTGTTTCAAAAATCTTACCCAACGCCTATCAGCAATCCAACTATATTTTTAACAGTGACCCATTGTAAACTAGAACTCTTTATGAGCATATCCTTGTCCATTCAGGCTCAGTAGATATTGAGCATGATCAAAATGAAAAAGGAATTGCCTTCTCTCAAGTTAGAATTATTAAATTACTAGAAATTGAAACTTCGAGTACTTCCTCTATTCACTCCCCTATCCAATTTGCAGTACCATTTAGACCTTCTTGTTACAATTATATTGATTATTTGGATGCTTGGAACAATTTCTTGTTTTTAAGAGAAAATACTCACACTTGGTTTGTTAAATATGACCGAAATGAAATTAGCAAGTTTCCAAGATGGTTTTTCTACTGGTGGAAACAATTTGGAGCAACCACAGACATCTTGGCTGAAAAGAAAAAAATGGCATTTGACGAATTTGTCAAAGGAGAAGCAATTGAAAATCAACTAGAACATATGAAGAGTTGTAGATTGTTTTTCAAAAAGAAAATCAATTTTGTAATTGGATGGAGCTTCAAAATAGAATTGATTGACATGGTCAAATATCTGTGCAGAGAAATCAAAATTTGAGGTTGGACCCCGAAAGAAAGTCCAAAAGAAAAGAAAGAAGAAGCATCTTCAACTAGTTCTTCCAGATGAAAAAGTAAACAACAAATTCAAGAAGAATTGGCAAAATTATATTTTGCAAGACGCTGAGGATGACAAGGAAGAACCAGACCAATTTGCAGTCTCCCAATACAGAGCTCAAGACGATGTTGATTCCGGAATTGCAGCCCTATACCAACTCTACTGACCAAAGGGGAACCCAATAAAACTTGAAAAAAGGACAATTTGCAAGACAAATTCGATTGACATTGGCAAAAGAATAACAAGACCTCACTAAAAAAATTATTTGAAGCATTTAGTGACAAAAGAATGAAATTTCGGTAAAACCCATTTGAAGTATTGAAGAAGAAAACAAAGTGATGTCACATCATCTTAAGGATAAGAAGACAGCCGGCCAAAATAATTGAACCTGGCAGACAACTTTATTAAAGTCGATTGTCGACTTTATTAAAGACATTTGTTTTATTTGCAATAATTGTACTTTACTTTTTAGAAAGTGGAAAGAATTATTAGAATGTACTATTCCAAACTCCAAAGAATCATTTAAAAGTCCGCTAGAAATCTATGTAAATAGGACATCATGTAAGGTGCTGAGCACAGCTCATTCACCACCCACTTTTCACTCTCTGCAAAACATTTCCTTGCCAACTTTGTACTCTCTCTTCCTTGCACGAAAACTTGAATAAAATTCAATTGAAGTTGAAGCTCAAAGCCTTCTTTATTTGTAAGCTTTATTTTATAAAACTATTTTGAAGATATTTTATACAGATGTTATAAAAACACTATTTTGGAAACAATCCTCCCCCCAAAACAGTGTTCTTAAAACATCTGTATAAAATATCTTCTAAATAGTTTTCTAAAATAAAGCTTACAAATAACGAAGGCTTTGAGCTTCAACTTCAACTAAATTTTATTCAAATTTTCGTGCAAGAAAGAGAAAGTACAAAGTTGGCAAGGAAATGTTTTGCAGAGAGTGAAAAGTGGGCGGTGAATGAGCTGTACTCAGCACCTTACATGATGTGATATTTATAAAGATTTCTAACAGACTTTAAAATGATTCTTTTGAGTCCGGAACAGTACATTCTAATAATCCTATCTACTTTCTGAAAAGTAAAGTAAAATTATTGCAAATAAAACAAATGCCTTTACTAAAGTCGACCACTGACATTAATAAAGTTGTCTGCCATGTTTAATTATTTTGGCCAGTTCAGCTATTTTAATTTTCCGAAATCCTGATTTCATATCAAATTTACTATAAATAACAGATCTAATTGTTCTTTTAAGTAAATCTCTTTTGTTAGGAATGGGATATCTAATCTATTTTAATACTTTATTCAATGGTTTATAATTTATTACTAACCATGGTGCTCCTCGTTCCTTTTCAGCATTTTTATTCACATAAAAGGCTGAGCAACTCCATGGGATCGAGATTCTCTAATTATTCTTTTATTTAGCAAATCTTGTATTTCTTTTTTACAAATTTCTATTAATTCCTAATTCATTTGAATAGGCCTAGCTTTTGTAGGTATATTCTTTTCATCAAAATCTTCTATGTAAGGTAATTCTATTTCATGTGAGTTTCTATTCCAAAAGGCTGTTGGGATGTCTAAACAGACTTATCTTTTAATCCTATTTTCAAATTCTACTATTTTATTTTTAGTTTCTTCCTTTTGTAATTGCAATTCAATTCTTTTTATATCTAACTTCTTCTTTTAGGAAATTATTCTGATTTGTTTTAATCTTTATATTTTCTATCAACTTGCAATTAGGTTGCCTAAGAAATGGGAAAGTAACTTTAATACTTCCTATTTTTGTATGAACTCCTATTTGGTTTACTTCAAATGGATAGATCTGAGTAATAAAATTTGTTCCTAATATAATTTCTTCATTCAAATCTTTAACTAATATAAAAGAATTAGTAAACCAAAATTGTTTATTACAAATATGAGCTTTTGATAATTTATAATTTATATTCAATTTATCTCCAGATGCAGAATATAGTTTAGTTGATGTTTTCTCATAATACGTAGTAGGAATTAATCCTTCTTGTATACAATTCTAATCTGCTCATGAGTCTAATAATGCTGTTACAGTTATTACAAAATCTTTTATTTTATAATTATTGGTATATACAATTTTTGAAAAGTAGTACATTTAATTGTTTCAGTGTATTTTTCTGATTCCTTTTTGTTTGGAGTTTCGGCTTCATCTATTTCTTCTACTGTTGGTCTATTAGTTTCAAATTTTAATCTTAAGATTTCTTCACTTAAAGAACTAATTTCTTCCGTTTGATTTCTATCATTTTCTTTTAAGGCTTTTATTTCTTCTTTGATTTGTTTAATTTCTGATTTTAAATCATCTAATGTTGTTTCTTGATTTCTATTCTTAAATCTACTAAATACTTCTTTAATACTATAAGGTTCTATTTCTTGTTTAGGATTACAAAATATAGAATCTTTTAATTTTCCTAAATATTCTTTTTTAACTTTTGGATCTTCTACTTTGTCTAGTATTTCAAAAAATAATTCTTTGTTTTCTATAGGTATTTTATTAAACCTAATCATGTTAATTGTACAATCTTCACAATTACAATTACATATTCCTTTAAATACACAAGAAGATTCAGAGCTTTCTAATTCACTGCTAGAAGTATTTAATATTTCAAAATTTTCATCTTTCGATTCTAATTCTGATTCTAATTCATTTTCTGGATTTTCTAGTATTTGATATAATTTTTCTTTTATATGCTCGGAGATTTCTAATTGACTAATCCTTTTCTTTTTAGATGCTAATTTAGGACATTTGTCTGGTTTATGTCCTTTTTTACCACAAGAGTAACATTTGATACTAGTTTTCTTTTTCTTTTTATAATGTTTTTCTTCTTCATCATTTTTAGATTTATTTCTTTTTGGCTTATACTGTTTTTTAGCCTTTTTCTTCCTTTTTAGACTTCTAGAAGGAGGGTCTAAAGAGGGGTATCCAAATATTTGACAAAAAATTCCTAGTTCTTTTTTAGAATCTTTATGATATTTTTCTAATTGATTTTTAATTTTCAAATCGATATTTAGATTTAGTCCTATGTTAACATAGCTAATCAATTCTCCATATGTCATATCATCATAAGGAATTCTATTATCATAATCTTCTTTTAATTTTTGTCTAACCTTTTCTGCAAATAAAGGGAGCAATCCTGAAATAAATCTTTCTTTCCAAAATGCATGATGACAATCATTTCTTAACATAACTTTGCTTAAAAACATATCTTTATACCATCTAAAATCGTGCAATTTGTGATAATTCAAATTAGTTAAAATCTAGCTACTTCTATCCTGAAAATCATTAGGATCTCCTACAAAATGTTTCATAATTGCAAATAATAATCTAGTTACAGCGTCTGAGATTGTTATTTGTTCTACAATTTCTTGACCGTTTGCTGTTTTAATTCTATTAACTCTTTTGGTTGATTTTTTAATCTCTTTTCCTCTTTCTTTGTTGAGATAATTATCCCACCATCCTCTTAATGTTAGTGTAAATCCTGCTACTATCATTCCTATTATATCTTCTTCATTTTTTGCTGTGTTTGCCATTTTATTTGCAATTGCTGCCATCAACATTTCTTGAACTAAATTTAAAATTTGATGTTCTGTCATTCCGTCTAAGTTCCGTTCATTCAAATCGTTTCCTGCATAAGATAATGTTGTTGTTAAATGCGTTTCTTCAAATTGTAGGTTTGGAAAAGAGGGTCTAGGATAATAATTTCTAGTTGTGGATCCAAATCTGGGTTTCTTATCAGAATATCTTATTTTGTTGATAGCATCTTTTTCAGGATTAATTGTCTGAATTTTGGTTCCACTAATGCTTGCTTTAGAATTTTGGTCTTTATTAATTTTATCTAATCTAATATTTATTTCATTTAACATTTCAGCATCTTCTCTAGTTAATCTAAATTCCTTTTGAAAATTTATGTGAGTATTTTCTAGTTCTGAGGGTTTTAATATTGGAATTTCTTCTTTAATTTTAGAAGATTTTAATTTTAGTTCTTGTCTAGATTTATTATTACTAATTTTCACTACTTCGTCTGCTACTTTTACTTGCATTTGGTTGGTATAATTATTCTGTTGAATTACTTTATTAATATCTTTTACTTTTGCTTCTAAATTTTCTATTTTTTCCTTAGATTTTAAAAGGAGAGGCTTTCAAAACATAATTATTATAACTGATGTTAATTTCTTTTGGTGGAGGCATAACTGATTCTTTTACTTCACCATTACCAGTGTACCATTTTTGTGCTATTACATTTACTGATTCTGGTAATTCAAGTCTTCTAGTTTTATCTAACCATTCAAAGAAATCAAAATGATCATTTACTATTAAAATATCTTTATAATACCGTTCTCATAATTATGTTCTTTTAGCTTCAAGGACAGTTGCAAAAAACCCTAGAAAATAGTTTTCTATGTAGAGGTTTGTCAAGTTCAAATTTTTCATCAGATGTAATTACAAGTAATCTGCCATCTACCATTTCAGATAAAATTGGGCTTCCTGAATTTTGACTAATATTATCTTCATAACTAGGTTTAGGAATTTCTTTACTAAAATCAATACTTGAAAATCTATTGGATCTAATACTTTCTGATTTATCTAATTTATGTCTAGTGGATGCTTTTGAGAAAGAATTTATATTTTTAATTAGTGTAGTTGGTCTTTTAAATTCAAGTTGAATACTTCCATCTGGTGTTTCTATTACTTTTTTAATGTTTTAGATTCTTGATATTTCCTTTCATTTAATCTTTCAAAATTCCATTTATGATCTTTATTTTCTAAAACATCTGCCCATTTTAAGGTTCTAGGTGCAAAAACTACTAGATCTGAAAAAATTTGTTTCTAATAAGAGGGTTTCATTTGGGTTAAAGTGTTGAACTATTGTTTTCATTAGTTTATAATAGATTCTGTATACTAATACTAATCCTCTAGTTCCTATTTCAACATTATAATTTTTTATTTGCAAATTTAATGGTAAGGCTTTCAAAAAGTGATTGTCATTCAAATCTAAAGAGCAATCAGGATAATAGTTCATATATACTGGTCCGTTTCTAATACTGCAATTATGCATCTGTCAAAGTCTAACCATCTGGAATCTCTTAATATTAAATATATAGGTTAACTTCGTCCAACTAATGTAAACAAAGGTTTGACTGCAATTTGAACTCATCCAATATGATGGTGTTTGAATTTTTTCTCTTTATGCAAATTTGTAACATACTGATTCATCCAATAAACTGTTCCAAATTCTTTATCTATTGATATAGTATTTTTAGTAGTTTTGATAATAAAATCTTGGGTAAAATCAAATAATCCTTTATGATAAATTTTACTAATCTTTTCAGAGGGAATATTCCATCCAGATAATTTCTTTTCAATATCGTTTAAAGAAATACTAATCTCCTGATCATTAAAAGTATCACTATATAATTCAGATAAATTTTGCATAGTAGAAGTAGAAGCTGACATGATTCAAAATCTTATGAAAATTCTTTCTATCCAATAGCTTACTTAATCAATAATCTAGAAATATCTCTTCCTATCTTAAGGCGTAAGTTTTTCTAACACTATCTCCTATGGGAATCTTAGGACTTACCTAAGTCTGGACTCTCCATATATGCTGTCTGCTTTCTCAGGGGTTCTCCTGCGTGGTCCGGCCCTAACAACTCCTTTCACCTGCGGCTTAACAACGGGCTACTTCAACCGTCTTACAGTCCTCCCTGGTACTCAACCTAGCATACTCAGATTCTGACCACCGAGTTCTGAATCTTCCCAATAGTTTGAAGACTGTGGTAGATAAACAAAAGGATTAAGAAAGAAAGAGAGATTGAAGATTATCTCATGATTTGCTAAATTAAGAAAGAATAAAAGCGTTTAAGCTTTCCTCCTTTATATTTCAAATCTTCGAATAACTTGGCTCTAATAACATTAGAGGGAAGGATCATTTCACAAATCAAAATGTTTATTTTCAAAACATTTATAAAATAATTTTTATAAAAAGAAGTAAGTATACAACTTACAAATGAAAGCTTCTTCAAATCAACTTCTAATTCATTGAAGATTCGGCAAATACAAGAGTTTACAAAAGAGAGTGTTTGAGGGATTTAGCCGTGTTGAGAACAAGTGAGAATTGGCCATGTCCTCCAAACTTACAAATGATGCTATTATGTAGCAAATTCTATTGCGGACTTCAAATTTTTCTTTTCAAGCCCGAAATGCAAATAATAAAAATTGAGTACAATAATTTCTACTTTAATAAAGCTAATGCCAGCTGCTTTACTAAAAGTAGATTCTTTTTCAAGATGCTAATCTTCAAATCTGCAAGTGGATACCAACTGTCTTCAATTAATTGAAAGTGGACAAGGATCTTTTCAAAAAGTTGTCCACCACCTCGTGAGTATTGTCAAATCTTGTCTGCTAGGGAGAGTATTGCAACTGGTAGGCTGCAGCAATACCTTTCAAATCTTCAATATCTCTGAAGAGAGATATAGCAAATTGTTCGTCTTCTTCTTCTTTTGCTTCCTGTAGCTGGGAGTACAACTTTGCTAATTCTTCTTGAATCTGTCTTTTTGATTTCCTAGTTGACCTTGTTGATGAAGTTTCATCTCTTGGTTTTGGGGTGGTTTCTTTGGGGGTCCATCCCCAAATAGTGACTTCTCTACACAGATATCTAATCATGTCAATATTTTCCATTTTAAATTTCCATCCAATAATAAAATTAATTTCCTTTTTGAAGAAAAATCTGCAGTGTTGCATGCATTCTGGTTGTCCTGCAATATTCTCCTTCTTGACAAATTCTTGAAATTCTTTTCATTTCTTTTCTTTTCACAAAAGATTTCTGGTGTTGCTCCAAATTGCTTCCACCAACAGTAAAATGAAGATTACGATAATAAAATTCCTTATGATGAAATGACATATGGAGAATTAATTAGCCGCATAAATATAGCAGGATTAAATCTCTGTACTGATTTGAAAATCAAAAACCAAATGAAAAAATACCATAAAGATTCTAAAAAGGAATTAGGAAATTTTTGTCAGATATTTGGATACCCGTCATTAGAACCTCCCTCTAAAAGCCTTAAAAGGCAAAAGAAAATTAAAAAGCAACATAAGGTAAAAAATAAATCTAGGAAAGATAAAGAAGAAACATATTATAAAACGATGAAGAAAACTAACAAAAAATGTTATTCATGTTGCAAAAAGGGACATAGAGCAGATAAATGCCCTCAACTAAAATCAAAGAAGAAAAAGATTAGTCAATTAGAATTATCTGAAGAAATGAAAGATAAATTGTTTAAGATACTTGAAAATCCAGAATACGAAACTGAATCTGAATCTGAAACTGAATCTGATAATGAAATACTTGAAATAGAAAATACTTCTAGTGGTGACATAGAATCTAAATCTTTTGAATCAACCTGTGAATTTAAAGGAATCTGTAATTGTAGCAACGAAGAATGTACAATTAATATGATTAGCTTTAACAAGTTATCAAAAGGCAATAAAGAGTTATTCTTTGAATTATTAGATAAAGTAGAAGATCCAGATACCAAAAAGGAATTTTTAGATAAACTTAAAAACTATATTTTTAGTCATCTAAAACAAGGAATAGAACCTTATAGTATAAAAGAAGTATTTGAACGATTCAAGAGTAAAGGAAAACTAGGAGAAAGTGAAGATACACTTCAAGATTTGAAAATTGAAATAAAACATTATACGTTTATTTAATATTTTAAAGATTTATACGATTTATTATCGCGAAAACGTATGATTTTTCAAATCATTTTTAAAATAAAATTTAAAGAGTAAAACTTACTCAGAAATCTCAGAGTATGCTTCAAATAAAACTTCAAATTTTATTGAACTGCAAATGAAAGGATTACAAGAGTATTACAGAGTGATTCGTAGGCAATTGAGCGGAGGGAAATTGAGCTTGTCCTCTGATTTACAAATGAAGGCTACTTATAAGAGCATACAAGTACTTTTGTGGACTTCAAATTTTTCTTTTAGGTTTGAAAATACAAATCATGTCAACTAAAGGGATACAAATAATTTCAAATTACTTTTACTTTAATAAAGAGATTCCCATTGATGTCGGGCACTTCATTAAAGTAGATTCTAAATGTGTATGTCGGCCAGTCTGAACAAAAGTCTTTGCAAGTGGATCAAGTGGTCATCCAGTTGTCTGGGACCCAACTGGTCTTTCATTATTTCTATGGTCGGCAAATGAGTACAAATGATTCTAGCTATCTAGGCCCCGCTAGGTAATGGACTGCTAGTGATGTCAATTCATATTTGCATCCCTCTTTTAATTATCCAGGATCATTTCTTTCTTCAAATGATCTCGTTCTCCATCCATTTTGTCACCTTGTACCCTGGTACGAGCGATTGCAGATACTGATGAAAGGTAATCCATAAGCATGGGATCCTCCATCAGAACATCAAAAAATGGAATTGTCAAACGTCTGAACCAAGGGATGTAGACCTTGACATTCCAATCATAATAGACCAAATTATCTTGCCATACGTCAGATTGATGATTTAATGTGGTAGCACGATAAAATTCCAGTTGCTCTCCAATTGAGTGAACAGAATCGGGCAACAAATACATTCAAAGTCATAGTTAAAAAGAGGTTTCATATAACGACGATGATCAACTACAAAAGTTGTCTTAGCGTCTTCTGGATGAGAGGGAAAGAAACTGGGAATGACAAATAATACTTTAATATTGACATAGCCAAATGTATCCCATTTTCCGAGCATTCCTTGATGGATTACCCAGTCAACAGCACGATGTCCAGTGATTCTTTCAAATTTTTGTTTTGGTACTGTAATACAAGAGATATAGTCAAATTCTAGAAGTTTTGGGATAGAGAGTTCTATTCCATCAATTTTGGGGTGTGCCATTGTTTCAAGTTGATGCAAAGAGTGATAATAGAATAGCCGGTGACTCTAGAATCGGGTTCTCCTATACATGTGAAGACACAAAAAGTGGCTCCTTGAATAGGATTATCAAGTAGAGGTGCAAATTCTCTAAACAGCTTTTGAATAGCTATTTGTTCATCTACCTTTGTTTTGAGCAAGAAAGAGTAAATGACTTCTTTGACCTCATGCAATTTTTCAGGAAATTTACGCCATTCCTTTTGATTTTTCTCTTCTTCTTCACAAACAAATTTGGCAATTTCTTTTTTGTCTAAATCTATTTTTTCTTTTTGATCTAATGAGGAAAAGAGGAATACAAGATGACCTGCTAATGCTTTTAGAACATCCGTAAATTGAGAACTATCTTTTGAGTTCCAAAGGTTATCGATTAGACATTGGTGAGTAGGACAGAGTTCAAATCCGATTTTGAAAGATAGGTTAGAGGATGAAGGATATTTGGGTAGCTTATACTGGCCAAGAGTAATTTCTGCTTGTTGTGCCATTCCTGCAAATAAAAAGTTGTTAGTAATAAACTTTACCAATCTACATGTTGGATCCATCAGTAAAGAGGTACCAACTTCAGGTTTGAATCCTGAAAATGTCCTAGTAGTATCTACATTACAAGTCTACTTGTTGACTCCACCAATGAAGGGGTATCAACTTCAAGGTTGAATCCTGAAAATATAATATTAAAAGTCTACAAATTTAGCAAAATGATCTCCAAATCGGGGCGAAAAGTCATTCAAGTTGAAGATATGGATCATGTTGGAATAGTGGTCTGAATAGTTTGGGTCTGTTGGGAACCCCAAGTTACTGGATTCTTTTTCAAACAATTATAGAGAGGCATGCAAATGATTTTCAAGTTAGGGATGAAGTCTGCAACATAGTTGAGACATCCTAAGAATCTCTATAATTGCGTCTTATCTCTAATTTCATTTGGAAACTTGTCTGCAAATTCAATGGATCTAGTAATAGGCTTATGTAGCCCTTTATCCAATTCATGACCTAAAAATCTAATTTTGGTTTGAAATAACTGCAATTTTCTGGCACTCACCACCAGCCCATTTTTCTTGGCGATGTCAAGAAAAATAGTCAAATGCTTAAAGTGTTGCTCTAATGATTCACTAAAAACTAATACATCATCAATATAGACTATTGTAAAGCTAGTGTAAGGTGTGAATATATCAT
>JAOXNR010000030.1:10396749-10411678 GCA_028571225.1 Parsonsia alboflavescens
TTGTTTAGGCTAATCCACGAATAGGAATAATTCTACAACTTTCTACAAAGTTGTCATACACTTGGCAACCTACTATTAGCTAGCCGCCAAGTTGGACCTTTTGGAACTTCCATAGTTCTACAACTTACAACAAAGTTGTCACCTTCTATTGGCTAGCCACCAAGTTGGACCTTCTAGAACTTCCATGGTTCTACAACTTTCTACAAAGTTGTGTCATACACTTGTCAACCTGCTATTGGCTAGCAACCAAGTTGGACCTTCTAGAACTTCCATGGTTCTACAACTTTCTATTCAATCTAATCTCATCCTTTTTTATCCTATAAATAAGAGGTCTTGTCATGCCATTTATGAGAACAAAATGAGGTGAATGAATAGAACTAAGAGTTTGTGAGAACATCTCTGAAGAAAAAAACTGAGAGTTCAGAGAGACCGAAAAATGAGAAAAACATATTCATGATTGGACCTAGCAATTCAATCGTATTTATTCCAGTTGCCTTGTTCGTGAGACTTACATCGGAAGCGGACATTCGTGTGATGGAGTAGAGGGAAAGTTTAGAGATCTTTGTTGGTGACATTCGTCTTCTATCTGAAAATAAAAAATATAAAAATGAAAAAAGGTAATGACAATATCCTCTCTAGACTCCCTCTGATCGATGCCTGGAGAAGGTCTGTTTATGGCCTTCCCTTCATTTTACTCTCTTGGAATCTACTCAATATCTAAGTAATGAAGTTTTGAACTCATGTCTCTTACTCTTTTGAAATACCTGACCACATTGTCTTCTCTTGCTTCGTATTCTCCAGTGACCTGGTTGGCTACAACTGGGGAATCTATTTTGGCATGCAGTTTCTGCTCTTTAAGAGCTCTTATAAGCCTTATACCTGCTAAGAGAGCTTCATACTCGGATTCATTGTTCAAGGTTAGGAAGTTGTACTTCACAAAGTAAGGGATTCTCACTCCCTCAGGGCTGATTAGTACAATCCCCGTACCTAAATTCTCTTTTTTCGTGGACCCGTCCGGGAACATGGTCCATATATCGTCTTCACGAGTACTCGTGTGCTCCAGTGGAGCTCTAGTACATTATTCTACGAAGTCTGAGAGAGCTTGAGCTTTGATGGCCTTTCGTGGTTCAAACTGGATTTGATATCCTGAGAGCTTGAGAGACCACTTCATTGTCCTGCCTGAAAGTTCAGGCTTTGCCAGAGCGTGTTTCAGCTGTAAATTGGTTAGGACTCTTATCGGGTAAGCTTCAAAATACGGCTTTAATTTCCTTGAGGTGATAATGATAAGGTACAGAAATTTCTCGAGGTCTATATATCTTGTTTCTAGACCTCAAAGTAAATGGATAACATAATAAATAAGAAATTGCAGACCTGACCTTTCTACTATTAATACCGAGCTCATTGCCTTTTCAGTTGCAGTCAGATCCATACAGATTTCTTCTCCTAATCTCGGGGAAACAAGTTGAGGAGGTTTGAATAGAAAATTCTCCAGTTTGATGATTACATCCTGACAGCTTTTAGACCACTGAAAATCCTTTGGATTTTTTATGACTTCATAAAATTTTTGTCCTGTTTCTGCCATCTTACTGATAAATCATACTAGTGCTATCATTTTCCTACCAGACTTTGTACCTCATTGAGGTTCCTGGAAGGTTCCATATCCAGTAGAGCTTTGATCTTGTCTGGGTTGGCAACGATTCCTCTGTCCGAGATCATGAAGCCTAGGAACTTTCCTACAACGACTCTGAAGGAGCATTTCTCCGAGTTGAGCTTCATGCGAGCAACTTTCTGGGTTTGAAAAGTTTCCTGAATGTCTTCTATGAAGTTTTTTGTAGTTATGGATTTGACCACTATGTCATCCACGTAGACCTCTATGTTCCACCTGAGTTGCTTCTAGAAGACCTTGTGCATTGTTCGTTGAAATTCTGCCGCGGCGTTTTTCAAACTAAAAGGCATCTTGGTGTAGCAATAGGTCCCAACCTCTGTGATGCAAAAGGTCTTTTCCACTGAATACCCTTTGTATGTGTCAAGGAAACATATCGTCCACCATTTGGTCGATACTGGGGAGGGGTAGGAATCCTTTTGACAATATTTGTTAAATATGGTGAAGTCGACACACATTCTCTAGTTCCCTTCCTTCTTCGGGATCACAACCAAATTAGCTAGCCATTCTGGGTACACCACCTCTTTCCAAATTCCTGGGTCGAGAAGAGCTTAGACTTCTCTTGCAATGACCTCTTTGTGTTCGGGTACGAAGGTTCTTTTCTTTTGTTTTACCGGTTTAAAGTCTTGCTTGAGCCCAACCTTGTGTTCTGCAATTGTTCAGTCAACTCCCTCAAGGTTGTTGGGCTGCTAAGCTAAGACCTTCAAATTTTCTTCAAGGGAGTCCACCAGTTTTCCCTTGACCTTTGGAGGTAAGAGCTCTCCAATCTGAATCCCTTTCTCAGGGAATTTAAGGTTGAGAAAGACTTTCTCCCCTTTTCCGGCAGCTTGAATTCTAAGGTGGTCATTCTCTTTTAGGAGGTCAATGCACTCCTCTTGCTTGGGCTCTAGGGAGCTTTCTTCGTTGTCTTCCGCGAGCTCACATTCAGCAGCCATTTGTCTATCCCCTTCAAGTGTAGTCCAAGTATTACTGACCTAGATCCTCATGTTGTAATTGAGTAGGAAGATCTCTGCACTTAGGTCCATGACTCCCATTCGGCCAAGTATGGAGTTGTAGGTTCCAGGGGCGTCCACAACCATCCAGTCTATTATTTCAGTGACATCTCCATTGTCTGTTCGGACTGTACTGGGAACTTGTAGGATTCCATCGGCATAAGTTGTGTTGCCATTGAAGCTGGTCAGAGCTGTATCTAACTTTAACAGCGAGTTTTTGTCAATTCCCATCTGATCAAAAGTCTTGTGGTATAGGACGTTGACAGCACTCCCAATGTCAAGTAGGATTTTCCTCACCAGGAACTTGCCGACCTGGAGTGACACTGTTAGGGGTTCTGAATCTCCCACTCGAGCTCGCTTCAGCCTTTTCTCGATGGCGTTTATCTTGCAAACTGTGGGTCTTCGGTTATGCAAGGCCTCCTTTATCAGCCTCTCAATCTCACGTTTGAGGTCGAAGCAATCCTTCGTGAGATGCCCGTGATCTTTATGGTAGTGGCAGAACTTTGTCGGATCTCTTTTGGCCACAGGAGTCTTGAGAGGCCTGGACGACTTTAGAAGGCCTCTCTTCTCCATGACCATTATGACCTCGAAAAGTGATGTCTTGAGTGGAGTGACCACTACGTCAGTCCTTCTTTTCTCAGAGGTTCCCCCATTGGGGTGAAGCTCTTTCCTGTCTCATTTTTGTTTTTGAGGGCTCCTCGAATGTCCTCTATTGTCTCTGTCGGTGGCTAAGGTGAAGCCTGGGATCTTCTTTTGGGCCGCAGTTTCCTCAGCTTTGATTAGTTTTCTAGGAGTGACTGTAGCTCCTTGATTGTTTTTATGGCTCCTCGCCAGCTTGAATGCAGTGATGTAGATGACGTTGTTTTTCTACTCAATCTCCCCTGCTTCGTCATTAAAATGACTGTAATAGCTCTGGGTGCTCTTGCTGACCTCCTGCTTGATGAGGAAAAGGTCGTTGATATCTTTTTCGCACCTTGTGCTACTTTGGTAGTTTTTCAGAAACACCTCTTTTAGCTATGTCCAACTTAAGATGCTCGCCTCAGGAATTCCCTTAAGCTAGGATTGGGCCTTTGTGGTCAGCGTGGACTTGAAGGCTCGATACTTAACATGGTCGCGATGCTCGAACATCTCCATGTAGGAGACATACTCATCAACGTGTTGGTGTGGTTCTCTAGTTCCTTCATATTTTTTCTCCAATTGTGGACCTTTGAAGCCTAAAGGCATCTTGGCTGCTCGGATGCTGTGGACAAATGGCGAAGGTTCGGTAAGGTCCATAGTGCTTTGTTGTTCTTGATTGGCTGGGGGAGCTGTTCTCCTCAGTGGGTTGGGGGCTGCCCCTCGAGCTTTTACGCCTGTCATTTCGATTAGGCTACGACGAGGGGGCATCCTTACAACAAGAGGAGTTAGCAGCGAACTCCCCTACTTTTTAGGCACTGCATCTTGCGCTTGGCTCTTAGAGATGGCCACTTGATTGAGCCTGTCTCTTAGGTCGTACACTGTTCTGTGTCTGAGGGATTCTCTGCGGTCGGTGACTAGCAGGTTCTTACTCCTTGTGACCTTTGTTCTGATTGACCTACTTCTCGACCTGCGCCATTACGCATGGGGTCAGTCCTTGAATTTGAAAGCTGACTCCTATTCTAACTGAGTGTGCCCAGTTTGGCTCCTAGACAACTGCGTATCCCTTTGAGAAGGCATTGGACTACGCCCAGTGGAGACGTAATCTCTCCTACAAGAGATCCCTTCCAGGGCTGCCACTTTTCTTTCCATTAGAATTGCAGGAATGGATACTCAGGTTCCTCCAGACCTTTGTGATCTGGGTGGTCTAGATTTGTTGGCATTCGCCGTAAGATCTGGGTGTCTTTGGTGTGACCCTTCTTATGCCGGCCTATGGTTGGTCAGGACACTTTGGGATGGGCCGGACCGTGCCAGCGGTTGATGGACCTATTGCTGGGTCCTGGATTGCCGTTATTGACAACCTGTACTAGCAGCAGTATTTTAGGCACTATCTCTCCAGTGCTCAATTGTGTTCTGACTGGTGGCCAGTCGTGGTGTGGCAGTTGAACATGCAAAGGCTATGACTGAGCCTTTAGGATTGTTTTATTTGTTTTTGTGTATGGGAAAAAGGCTAGGCTTTTTAGTTACTGTTCCCACAAACGGCGCCAGAGGTGTGGGGTCCAAAAGAGTTGGACCGGGTCACCCCACAGATCCTGTTGGAGCTGCACGATCAGCAACCTGAGAAGATGAGAAAAAGAGGTCATTGGAGTGGGCTATCGGCTAGGGAAGAGCTTCGATGCCTAAGTTAGTATTTTGGGAGTGTTTCCCGATAAAGTCCAATTCTCAAGAAACCTAGAAGACTCAGTTCTTTGTTATGCTCCTTAGTCTGTAGACTGATTGTGTCTTCTGTTTAAGTAGAGAGAGAGTTAGTTAGTTACCTCCTGTAAATAGGCTTCATATTACGTAATAGTAGGCAGTTAGGATAATTGTAGGATTCAGTCGAATCCCGCCAATTGCTCCTAAGATCATGGAGTTTCCCTGGAACAAGAGATCTTGCCATTCATGTCTCTATGAGAGCTACGAGCTAGCTAACCGACCTTCAGACCAACATCACAACTTCCCCGTGGAAGCTGAGGATCTTGAACATCTCTTCTGGAGAGGTCGGCGCCGAGTGACCCTTGGCTCCTTAGAGTAGCTAGGAGTCACACACTGATGGTCGTGGCATGGAAGATTTAAGATTCGGATCGGGGCTTGCCAGGTCGAAGTCGGGGTCTGGTAAGACCTCAGCTCGAGCTCATTTAGGAGGTCGATGGTAGTTGGCCACTTGCCCACGTGTCCTCGTTGACTCTATGAGTCTGACTTTCATTTGGGGCCCTCTGGCCCATTTGGGTTGACCTCTGTTCAGATCCTACCAGTTTTAGTTGACTAGTTCGGGTCTTGCCCGTTTCACCCATCAGATGTAATGTCTAAATAATCTAAACAACTTTCTTCTAACAGCCTAACTAACCAATTCCTTTTATTGGCATGACTCGTCGAATTTCTTCACTCATAACAATTTAGGTATCGATTTATATATATGGCCGATGAATGTGATAGTTCTCTTCACAAAGGAAGCACAAGAATCAAGTGATCATGGCCGATAACATTGTTAGAAAAAACCTCCTCGCAATTCTTGTTTTTTCATGTTTTGCTCAACAAATTCCCTTTCTTTTTTATGATGGTTCTCGGACAGATGCTCCTTTTTTTTTTTCCAAATTACAGGGCATTCATCGTTATTGGCCTTCCTAACAACCAGAAGATTTTGATGGCTCATATATTTTCCGGAGATGAAGATTTGGGATATCACAATCTTAGAGTAGGGGAGAAGTATTCTTTTGATTTTCAAATGGGACTCAAGACTAAATTTAATGGGAACTTCTGCAAGGGGGGCATGGAAAGAGAGTTTGCCATTTTTGATAGACTTCTTTCTCCAACATGTAAAAAATTGGGGCTTAAACCTTATGTTTTACTTAAAGATTCCTCCCCCTACTGCTCGCAAAAGAATGAATTTGTGGTTAAATAAAACCTCCATCACATGATTAATATGTACTGTTCTTATGAAGTTCTTAATTTGAATAATATTATTTCAATTAAATATAAATATATGTGTATATATATATATATACTTATATATATATCTGTGTGTGTGTGTGTGTGTGTGATGGGATAAATGGGCACAATCCGGACCCACACCCATAGGTCAAGGGGAAAGAAGGGAAGTGACCCCTGTCCATCAACCTCACAGGTCATTGACCTCCAAAATGTGCTCAAGAGAGGTCTCACTAGACCACGACCTTCAACCCAGTGGGCTCCAACTTGTATCATATACCTACCGTGCCGCGACCAATTGTGCTCAATTCCTAACATACTCAATGAGCCGATAATCACTCGATGTGACCTCCTAAAAGAGATGGCCGAAACCTTCGTCATCAAAGGGCAGGACGCGAGGAGAGCCGAAAGGTCGGTTAGTGAGCTTCATGCTCTTCACTAGAGACGTGAATGGCATCCTTAAGGGAAACTCCACGATTCTAGGAGCAATTGGTGGGATTTGATAAGATTTCACAATTACAGTAACTGTCGACAGTCACACAATAGAATCCTCATCAAAGAGGTAACTTCATAAAACTCTTCATCCAGTATATATTACTGTAACACACATAGTCCATGGACGAGGACAATTAAGTGAGAACAAAGCCACACTGCTTTGAGAATTACCTTATGATTTATCGGAATACTGACTTGGGCATCGAAGCTATCCCAAGGGCGATAGCCCACTCTGATGACCTAATCCTACTTTCTTCTCAGGTTCCGGTTACAGACGTCATCACAGTTTTGGGGTGACCCGAGAGCTACATTTTGGTTCCATCACTTCTAGAGTCGTCTGTGGGAAAGTTGAAACAAAAAGCCCAGCCCAAATAAAAACATAAAAATAATAGGAATTGTGATGACTCGATCGCAGCCAACACATGTTTTGCCGCCATGTAGGGGTAGGCCTCCTAGCAGAACACAACTATGCACTTGAGAATTAGTGCCGGAAAACTCAATCCCAATGGAGGCTGATAATAACAATCCAAGATCGACGACATAACCAGAATGGCCAAGACCATCACGATTTGGGCCATCCAGGAGGGTTCCGACAAAAACTCCACTCGAGCCCCAGAGGGGTGGATAGGAACGCCCTATCCAGAGCAATAATGGCACCAACCCCAGACCACCAAGAACAAGGGCGAGTCAGGATTCTATTCCAGCCTATCTGTTAGAGAGCATGGAGGCCACTTTAGAAGGACTCTCGGGTAGGAGAGATTATGTATCAACAGGAATAACTCCAACTCCATCTCTAAGGGAGACATAACCGCCTCGACACCAAAGGGGCCGCACGCAGATTGAAAGGCAACGAGCCGAAAGGGCTCCACCTGTGGTTGACTTGATGGAAACGCTGAGCTATGGAAGGGGTTTCAACTTGAGAGATAGGCTCAATCAAGCAGCTATCTCAAGAGGCCAACGATAGGAAACTAGTCCTGACGAGCAAGGTAGCTCGCCGAGAACCCCTTTGGGACTTCGACATAGCCTAATCGAAAAGTCAGGTGGTAGCACCAGAGAGGTTGCCCCAAATCCACTGAGTGGAGCGACATCCCCAGCAGATCCGGAGAAAGACGGAAACGAAGAGATGTAAAGTGCCTTGGACCTTTTGGAGCCCTCACCTTAGTCCACAGCATTAGGACTGCTCATTGCCAGTAGTGTTCTCTTCACCGCAAGTAGAGGCTTGATATGATGGTATCCGGGAACCTCTATAGCACATAGATGAATACGTTTCCTACATGGAGATGTTCGAGTAGCCAGACCATTTCAAGTGCAGAGCCTTTCGGTCTACATTGACCAAGAATGCTCAATCCGGGTTCAAAGGGATCCCGGAAGCCAGCATCTCAAGCTTGGCATAGATGAAGGTATTGTTTCTAAAACATTATCAGAGCACCAAAAGGTGTGAGAAAGGCATCAACGACTTGATGACCACTCCCCTAACGACCTCACGGGCAGAGATACTACTGGTCATGGAGAAGAAAGACCATTCCAGCCTGTAATTCTAAACACCATCGGCCAAGAGAGAAGCTGAAAAGTACTACCACTATCACAAAGATCATGGCCATCTCATAGAGGATTGCTTCGACATCAAGCATGAAATTGAGAGGTTGGTCAAGGAGGGTCACCTGCAAGAATTCCTGGCTAGGAATACTGGCCCAGCTCATCACCCTCTTGCGGCCACAAAACATCGGAGACCACCTATCGGCGAGATAAACGCCCTTGTGGGGAAGATTCAGACCCCCTGAAGGTGTCTTTCCACATTAGAGACTTCCTAGTGCTAAAATACTGGTCGTCACTAGGAACGCAGTAAATGTCTTGTACAAGAAGCATTTGATCAGATGGGGATAAACCGAAGCTTGCTGGTGAAGGCCGATACTGCACTGACCAGCTTTAATGGAAGCACAACTGATGCTGAGGGAATCCTGCGGCTCCAACGACTGTTTATAGAGATGGCTGAGGAGTCACAGAGGTCATGGACTGACTTGTAGTAGATGCCCCCGGAACGTACAATGCAATACTCGGTAGAAGAGGGGTCATGGACCTCAAAGTTGAAAATCTCAGTGCTGAACTACTGCATGAAGATGCATGTTGCCGATACCTGGATCACTGATGTGGACATCCAAACCGATCCAACTCAAGGACTAATGCGGATCCTCTACCTCGGGATGCGAGCCGACCCAATTGTCTCGGAATGGGCTGAAACTTGACTAGGCAATTGAAGACTGCACAATGAGCAATACTTATAGCTTTGTTATGACATATGACGTTTTTCGGCCATCCGGGACCACCTTGATGCTTTTCGGGCACTTTTATGTTTTTTTGATTTAATTATATTTTAGGGATATTTTATTGTTTTTTTATTATTATTTCTGAATCGGATTAGGATTCTTTTATTTAAATCTGATTAGGATTCTTTTAATTAATTTCAATTAGGTTTACGATAGATTTAGGTTATAAATATTTCGTTTTGTCCTAGTTTTAAACAAGCTTTGTTTTTCGACAATATTCCAGGAATTCAAATTCCTTTTCTTTCTCTTTACTTTTGGTTTTGAATTGCAATTCAAGTTAGGCCAAAATTTTGAGTGATCACGCAAAAGATACCAAAATCGTGAGTGATCAAGCAAAACATCCCAAATTCTTGAGTGATCAAGCAAAACATGCCTTTTCTTTTCCTGTTCGGTTGTTGTCAGATAATTGGCAACGATCCAAAAATCGTCCTGCATCAACTTGGTATTGAGTTTCCAAAAGTTTTCCGAAATTATTACCATCCCACTATTCATCGAGACTGTTCCGCTACTGTTCATAGGCTATTTCATCGGCACTGTTCTGCTACTGTTCACATCTATTGTCCAACACCGTTCACTGTCACTATTCCAATACTGTTCACCGTTTCCGCTACTGTTTAGCCACTGTTCATAGTAGTTCATCGATTTTACTATTCATTAGAATTAAACTTTATTGGTATCAGAATTTCAAAAATCTTGTCAGAATTGAGCGAAACAACAAGTAACCTACTCTTCGTGATGTGATGGAGTTGTTACAGGTCCTGGATGCACGATGAGAAGCTCTAAATTATTTTCAACCTCAACAAGAACATGGAGGTATTGACGGCAATGAAAAAGGGCAAGTCCGTAATGTTGAAGATATACCGATCCAAAAGGAGCTCAATGTTGTTCTCGATTCCCAGCCCCAACAAGAGTCAATTCTCAATTGGGCATTGAATGGAGATTCCTAATCAGCTGAAAGACCTACAGGCGAACCTGCTTGTCATGAAATTCAGGAGGATGATGACAGTGACGATTTTAAAACAACGTCTACATTCCTAGAGCATCCAGTGTCAGAACCATCTAGGTCTCTCAAGCTACTCCAATATGGGCCCACATCACAGTCCACCTTGGAGGCCCATAAAGTATCGTTAAAGCTTTAGCAATTTGATGTAGATGATGAAATTGAAGATTTTTTTGAAGAGGACAAACACATATTTCTAGGGTATGTTGTGACCGAAGATGGGATTCTTCTGGATTTCGACAAGGTTTTCAAAGTCACTTGTGATGAACTTAGCCAAAACGGAAGACCATATGCATTCATCTGTGAGAAACTAGGAGGAGCAAAGCTGACTTATTTAGTATATGATCGAGGAAAAGGAATCCCTGTCAGGTGCGAATTCAAGCTTGAGGAAGGGTTTTTCAGAGGAAGGGGAGTGATGTAGACATCCGAATCGATCCAACTCAAGGACTGATGCGGATCCTCTACCTCGGGATTCGGGCAACCCAATTGCCTTGGAATGGGCTGAAACTTGACTAGGCAACTGAAGACTACCCAATGAGCAATACGCATAGCTTTGCTATGATCTATGACATTTTTTAGCTATTCGGGACCATCCTAATGGTTTTTCGGGCACTTTTTATATTTTTCGGATTTAAATAGATTTTAAGGATATTTTTGTAATTTTGTTTTATTTATTATTATTATTATTTCTAAATCGGATTAGGATTCTTTAATTTAAATCCGATTAGGATTCTTTTAATTAATTCAGATTAGGTTTAGGATAGATTTAGGTTATAAATATTTTGTTTTGTCTTAGTTTTAAACAAGCTTTGTTTTTCGACATTATTCCAGGAATCGAAATTCCTTTTCTTTCTCTTTTCTTTTGGTTTTGAATTGCAATTCAAATTAGGCCAAAATCGTGAGTGATCTCGCAAAACATCCCAAAATCGTGAATGATCACGCAAAAAGTCCCTTTTCTTTTCCTGTTCGGTTGTTGTCAGATAATTGTGGACGATCCAAAAATCACCGTCGAAGGAGACAAGAAATTGGCCACCGAATGCTACCTAGCTGAAGGAAATCAAGAGGTATCGGCCATGACTGAGCATTAAGATTTCATTGACCTTCCAAAGCAGAATGATAAGTTCAAAATCTAGGCCACTAACAAAGACAAGAAAGTCTTCCCCAACCCGGAATTTCCTAAGAAGGGGATCAAGATCGGTGAACTGCTTCCTTCCAGGATTAAAGGGAAACTCGCCGATTCCCTGCAAGAGTATCTGCGAGTCTTTTCTTGGAAAGCCATGGACCTTGAAGGAATAGACCGAAAAGTAGCTGAGCATAGGGTCAGGAAAAAGACCAGGGGTTAAGCCGATCAAGCAAAAGAAGAGAACTTTTGCCCCCGAACAGAATAAGGTAATAACTTGAGAAGTTCAAGCTCTTCTTGATGCAGGGATTCTGAAATAAGTCTTATACCCGGAATGGTTCACTCATGTAGTGGTCGTGCCCAAGAAGGAGGGCACTTGGTGAATATGCATGGACTTCATCACGCTGAACAAATACTGCCAAAAGAATTCATAACCTCGCCTGAGCATTGATTTGATGATAGACTCAACGGCTAGTTACCAATGTTTGTGTTTCTTAAATGCCTACAAGGGTTATCATTAGATTCCTATGGCATTGGAAGATATGGAGATGACCTCGTCCATTACCGAGGTCGTGACCTATTGTTAAACCAAGATGCCTTTCGACCTAAAGAATGTAGGAGTAGAATTCCAGTGAGCTATGCACAAAATTTTCAAGAATCAGCTCGAGAGAAACATCAAGGTCTACATGGATGATGTTGTTATCAAATCCAATACCACGGATGACTTCATCAATGATGTCATGGAGACTTTCCAGACATTGAAAGCAGCCCACATGAAGCTTAATCCCAAAAAATGCACTTTCAGGGTATTGGCCTAAAAGTTCCTGGGCTTCATGAGCCAATCTGGATACGATAAAAGCATTGCTGAATATGGATCCCTACAAGAATATCAAGGAGGTTCAGAGCCTAATAGGAAAGATGGTAGCTTTGGGACATATCATCTGCAAGATGGCCGATAAGGGAGAGAAATTCTAAGACATCTTGAAGAAGCCGAAAGATTTCTAGTGGACTAAAGATTGTCAGAATGCTTTCGGGAGGCTGAAGGAATTCCTGGGCAAACCTCCGCAACTTGTCACCCCAAAGCCGAAAGAGGAAATTTTGTTGTACCTAACGGCCACAAAGAAATCCATAAGCTCAATACTGCTAGCAGAAAGGTCAAGTTTACAATTCCCATTTACTATGTAAGCCGATTGCTCAGGGGTCCTGAAGTTAGATATTCAGACCTCGAAAAACCTTTGTACCTCATTATTATTACATCAGGGAAGCTTAAACCCTACTTTGAAGCTTACCTGATAAGAGTCTTAACAAATCTTCCACTAAAGCAGCTTCGGCGAAACCTGAACTATTGGGCAGAACAATGAAGTGGTCACTCGAGCTATCGGGCTATCAAATCGACTTCAAGCCAAGGAAAGCTATCAAAGCTCAAGCTCTCTCAGACTTAGTAGAGGAATGCGCAAAAGTTCCACTAGACCTCACCAATACTTGTGAAGCTGATACTAGACCATGTACATAGATGGTTCCACGGAAATGGAAAATTCAGGTTCAGGGATTGTATTGATCAGCCTTGAGGGAGTGAGAATCCCTTACTCTGTGAAATACAACTTCCCAACCTTGAATATTGAATTAGAGTATAAAGCTCTCTTAGTGGGACTAAGGCTTATAAGAGCTCTGAAAGTGAAAAAATTACATGGCAAACTGAATCACAAGTCATAGCTAGCCAAGTTGCTGGGGAATACGAAGAAAGGGAGGAAAATCTTATCAAATATCTCCAAAAGGTAAGAGATATAGAATCCAAGCTTGAATATTTCCTCATTGAGCAGATACCCAGAGAGCAGAATGCTGAAGCCGATACCCTATCCAAGGTCTACTGAGAGCTTGCAAGGATAAAGGCCAAATTGCTAGTGGAACAGTTGTACTCTCCCAGCATAAACCAAGAAGAGAACTAGGTCATAGATGATCAAGCCGATTGGAGATACCCAATCTTCAAATTCATCAAAGATGGCAAACTCCCGCAAGATGAAAAAGAAGCTCGCCAAATTCAAAAATAGGTACCCCGATATGTCTTGATAGGAGATGACGAGGTGTACAGAAGGTCATATACTTGGTCGTTCCTCAAATGTTTGAGCAAGGAGAACAAGAGTATGTCATTGAAAAGGTACATGGTGGCATATATGGTTCTCACATAGGAGCTAATGGAGATCAAGAAGCATACATGGCATGGAATAATAAATGAAAGATCTCATATGAAGATGCTTATGAAGGAAAGGAGGTTTCGTACAAGAGCTTGTATTTTCAAATACAAGGTTGGAAGATGAAGAATGAAGAAAGACTTGTTGGAGATTGAAGATGATATTAACAATGATTGGGAGTTTTGGTACAAAGATCAATATTTCAAGTATAAGAATAGAACTTTGAATATGAAAGTAGCAAGGATGGTATCCTAGACCATGAAAAACAACTTGAAGTTCATGACAAGATTGAAGAAGTTATGCTTGAAGATGATTGGCAAGTTGAAGAACTTTGTCATGTATTGCAAGCTTGAAATTGAATGAACACGATTGGAAATTGAATGATGGTGATCCATTACTACAATGTTTGAAGCACAACCGTCAATGGAGGATGAATCAAGGAAAGAGCTCAACTTGTGCATGATAGACGACATCAAGGAGAGGTGAACAATCAAGGAAACAAGCCTTGGGAAGCCTTAGAAGTCAATCTGGACAGTTGGCCGAAATTCTGCCAAAAATTTCAGTTTTAATCCTTTGTTTTGACAGCTTTGTAGTCTTGACTTTGGTTGGACTTTTCCACTTATTGTTAGTTGCTTTCTTTATGTGTTAAGCTAGCTTTAGGTAGCTAATTAAGTCCCTAATCCTAATTGGGGCTGAGCCTATAAATAAGTCATCATTTGTATTGCATTTTAAACAATTAACTCTACAGAAACTTTTCAAAAATTTGAATGAATTCCATATGGATTCCGGTTGCTCCAATCGGGATGTAGCTTAGAGCCCTTCTAGGGTTCTTAGTTAAACTTTAGGGATCTCAATGCTTGGCTAGGGTAATTGAGTTGAGTTGATGCGACTCAATCCATTAGATCATATTGGAAGAGAAATGGTTCTGGCTTGAATCTCTTGCATGAAGTCTTGGGGAATCATGAATTGAAGTGGTCAAAATTTTAGATTTGATGAATGATGAATTCCTTCCAAATTTGAGATCACATCAGGAGCAAAAATAGTCGCTAAAAAAATTCTAATTATTTGTTATTACTGGCCTACTATGGTTTCGAACATTGAAGATGTCATTCAGAAATGCACAAGCTATCAGTTGCATGGAAATAAGTCACATATACCACCCACAAAGTATATGTCCAGCAGTTTGGTACCTTTCGACATCTGGGATATCGACATACAAGGACCTTTCCCGAAAGGTTTAGGGGGTGTCCAATTCTTGATTAGGTGGAAGCCGAACCGATGGCAGTGACTTCCTCACCTAAGGTATAATCTTTCGTCTAGAGGAACATTGTTTCTGGGTTCGGGATTCCTCGAGCTATCATCTCGGACATTGGAAGACAGTTCATCGGTCACCCTTTCAGAACTTTCTATGAGAACTTGAACATAGAACAGAGATTGACCTCTGGAGCTCACCCTCAAGCAAATGGGTTAGCTGAAATGAAAAACAAAACCATTTTGGAACGGTTGAACAAAAGGCTTACTGAGCTCAAGAAGGAAGGTCGAAGGCCTTCCTAGTTGGAAAAAG
>JAOXNR010000030.1:10411778-10431164 GCA_028571225.1 Parsonsia alboflavescens
TATCAAGCATTTTAAGGCCACTGGAGAGACACCATTCAGTCTATGTTTCAGCTTAGAAGTAGTAATGCCAGTCAAGGCCTTCCTAGTTGGAAGAAGTATCAAGCATTTTAAGGCCACTGGAGAGACACCATTCAGTCTATGTTTCAGCTTAGAAGTAGTAATGCCAGTCAAGGTCGACATGAAGTCTTTAAGATTGACTGAATATGATTCAGTCTTAAGCGCATGAGGAGAGAAGGGTAGACCTCGACCTCCTTGAAGAAGTCAGGAACAAAGCAGTAGAGGCCAATAGAAGATACAAAATAAAGGTCACAAATTTTTTCAACAAGAAGGTGAAAGAAAGGCATTTCGTAGTTGGAGAAATGGTAATCAAGAGATGAAACGTCGGTAAACAAGGACAACTAGCAATGTTACAAGAAGGTTGGGAAGAACCTTATATAGTCTTAGAAGTCCACAAAGGAGCAAGCTATAAGCTAGCAGATCTCAAAGGAAGGCAACTCCTAAGGCCTTAGAACATTTGCCACTTGAAGAAATTCTATGCTTAACGGCTTAAAGGCCTTGGCTTGCCGAAAGGACTTTCCGAGATCCTTCGGGATGGGCAAACTTGCCCCAAGGTTTCTATGTTCCAGCCTGAAGGAACTGGCAGGAAGCACCTGGCCAAAAGATTCTCGCAGCACAGAATTTGCAGCAAGCAACATGTCGAATGGATCCAGCCAAATGGGTCGAGCAAAGTTTGCCTAAAGAAGCTCACCGAAAGGACTTTGTAGAGATTAGAGTATTTAGGTCCGAGTTCATCGAAAGGAACAAGCAAAAAGGAGCTAGCCGAAAGCAACCTCTTCTGTATTGTTTGAGCAAAGTGCATAAATAAAAGATAAGTTTGCCGAGTTTACTCAAACCATGTTTCTGCCTATTTACTTTGCGGTTTGTTTTCTTAAACTTCAAAGCCAAATTATTATGCAAGTTCTACTTTGCGGCTTATTTATCTTGCGATTTGTTTACCTTGCAGCTCCTTACTTAAGTTTCAAGGCAAAGTTATCATATGAGTTCTAAGTGTTGAAGAAAAAACAGTTGAAATAAGGAAAGTGGCTGCAAGTAGAACTCTCGAAAGAGGTATTTATAGGAGCAAAAACCGTCACCAAAAAAATTCTAAGGACGGGATACTATTGGCCTTCAATGGTTTCAGACTTTTAGAAGCCATACAAAAATGTACAAGCTACCAATTACATGGAAACAAATCACATGTGCCACCAACGAGGTATCCATCCATTAACGCATCAGTACCTTTTGATATCTGGGGTATTAACATTCTAGGACCCTTCTTGAAAAGAGTGGGGGATGTTAAATTCCTAATTGTTGCCATAGAGTACTTTGCCATATGGGTTGAAGCTGAGCTAATGGCATAATTTCATTGCCAAAAGCCCAGTCTTTTGTATGGAGGAATATTTTGTGCAAATTTGGGATCCCCCAAGCTATAATTTCAAACAACGACCGATAACCCATTCAAACCTTTTTTCAAAAACTTGAACATTGAGCAGAGGTTGACCTCTGTAGCTCATCCCCAAGCTAACGGACTGGCTGAGGTTAGAAACAGAACCATCCTAGAAGGCCTTAAGAAAGGGCTCACAGAACTAAAAAAGGAAGGTCGCAAACCTTCCTGGCTATATCAAATTCCCAGCATTTTATGGGCATATAGAACCACACCTAGTAAAGCTATTGGAGAAACATCATTCAGCCTATGCTTTGGTGCAGAGGCAATAATGCCAATTGAGGTCGGAATGAAATCCTTAAGACTGACCGAAAATGATTCAGTCTTAAATGAGGGCGAAAGAAGGGCAGGCCTCGACCTCATTAAAGAGTTAGAAACAAAGCAATGGAGGCTAATAGAATGTACAAAAGGCAAGTAACAAAATTTTTCAACAAAAGAGTGAAAGAAAAGCATTTAACAATTGGAGAAATGGTCTTCAAAAAGTTAGACGTTGGAAAACATTGACAACTAACCAAGCTACAAGAAAGCTAGGAAGGACCTTATATAATCCAAGAGGTTCACAAAGGAGGGAGCTATAAGCTCGCTGATCTCGAAGGAAGATAGCTCCTAAGACCTTGGAACATTTGCCATCTAAAGAAATTCTATGCCTAAGGCTTCTAAGAACTTCTCAGACCTCGCAGACCTCCTAGACTTGTTAACAAGAAACTATTTGAAAGGACCTCGTTGAGTAGTGAAATGACTTCAATGACTTCTTTAGCTTAGTTTGAGCTAGGCATAAATGAACGATAAGTGTTTTAGAGCTGATAGAGATATTATTTCCATCTTGTTTGCCTTAGTTTTGAAAACAGCTTAGTTCATTATGCAAATTCAGAATGCTAATGCAAAGGCAAGATATTTGGAGTAAAGTAAAGTTGTTATAAGATAAGAGGCTACAAATAGACCTCCAAATAAAAATATCCAATTCAAAGCAGAAAAGTAAATGGAATATTTAGCATTGCAGATATGAAGAAAAAATAGTGGGAGACCCGATCCTATTACAAAATCTTCCCCAAGTTGTTTCTTCTCTAACTATGAATAAGAGGCTCATCATCCTCTGGAATCACTTCTGGGACAGGGGTGCTTGAGGGACTTGCAGAGAAACCAACAACATTGTCCGAATGAAGATCTACCTAAAGACAGCTGAGAAACTCAGAAACAAAAGACCGAGTAACTCTTCTGATCTACTATGCTGGAGATGAGAGAAGTATTGAGTAATCAAATCTCCACAACTAGGTTCAGTCATACCTTCTGGATGAGCATAGGCCACGAGAGTAATGTTCAAGTCCTCCTTCACAACAACTTCCATCTCAGCAGGAGCCTCCACCAGCTCTTTTCTTTTTCTTGAAGGGCCTTCCCCAGTTTGGTGAACTCCAGCCAAGACCTCCGCTACTGCCACAACTTCCAAAGAGGTCGCCATAAGATTAGGGGAGAGGACCAGTAGCATTAGGGTGATATAACCCCTCATGGACCTCCACAACTAGGTTCAGTCATACCTTCTGGATGAGCATAGGCCACGAGAGTAATGTTCAAGTCCTCCTTCACAACAACTTCCATCTCAGCAGGAGCCTCCACCAGCTCTTTTCTTTTTCTTGAAGGGCCTTCCCCAGTTTGGTGAACTCCAGCCAAGACCTCCGCTACTACCCCAACTTCCAAAGAGGTCGCCATAAGATCTTCCTTAGCCCAGGGGAGAGGACCAGTAGCATTAGGGTGATATAACCCCTCATGGACCTCAGGGTCAACCTTTAGGTCTCCATTGAGCTCTCGGAGCTTATCTACCACCTCCACATAGAGACCATAGAGCTGAAGGCGAAGGAGGCTTTCCACATAATCCCTGAAGGCAGGTATTCCCTCGAGCTTATCTAGGGATAGGTCACCCTCTTCATCACAAAGGGGTTGGAAATTCCCTAGGCCAGCCTCAAGCTCAAGAGTGCACCCCTCCTGCTGGTGATTGCGCTCAAGCAACTTCACATTCTTTCGGTTAGCCTCCCCCAAGGCTGAAGACATGGCTTATCTATCAGCCCTGGCCCTATTAATCTCCTTCCTGCATTCCTGTAGAAGGTTGAATAGCTCAGCAAACGGGCATTGGCTTTCTCAGCGGTAGCCTTGAGCTTGGTGACCTCCTTTGACTGTTGGGCCTTCTCATCCTGGAGATTGCTAATCAGGGTAGAGAACTCCTAATCCTTCTTATCATTTACTTCCAGACTCCTTAGTTGTTTGCCAAGAAAGACATGATTCTGCAACTAGAGATAATGGAGGTCAGTGAAATAAGTTGAAACAGATCAGCGATCAAAATAAGAGAAAGATTGAGAAGACTTACAGCAGTATGGAGGGAGGTAGTGAATGTGGCCAGCTCCATGTCAGTAAGTTGTCGGGACATTTCCAGGTCAACCGGTGGCATGCACCCCATCAAGAATGATTGGGCATTCAGATATTCAAAGGGGAGTCTAAGGACTCCAAAGCAAGGTCATGGACCCACCTCGTGGTCCCCTTAGCAGCATGAGTGCCAGGGTAGCATCCCCCAGCCTTTTCAAAGTGTTGGCGACCTCCTCGGCCTCACAACCTTGGAACTCCGGCCTTGACCTTGAGGTTGCCGGTGCCTTCCCCTTCCCAGAGGAACTAGTAGGGGTCTTCTTTGTGGATTGAGAGGAAGGCGAGGAGGAAGAGATCAAAATTTTTACAGCCCTCTCAAAGGCCTGTAGGGCAATGACCTCGGTGCCCCTCTTCAAGCAGTCTGAGTTCTATCAGCCACAGCCACCTGTTTTCCCCTAGCTTGAGGAACAGGGATCTTGGCAGCAGTGGTGGCAACAGTGGCAGTAGCAGCGGAAAAAGAGGCACCAGCTGTGCCCCTAACTCCACAAGCAAGAACTTGTTGAGAAGTGGGTTTCAGAAGCCAAGAGGTGTTCCTTATTGCTGTTAAAATAAAAGAAGCTATTAGTGCACAACAAAAGAAAAAGGAAGAAATTAATTAAAGGCACGAAAGCTCCCTACCAGATGATGGACTCCCTATAGCTCTCCTGGCCAAGAGGAGGTCGCGCTCTACTGGACTCCCTAGTCTAACAAGGCGAAGGAAAGTCACAGGCCATGCAGGGAGAGCACAACCAACCTTGACATTTTCAGAGTTGGCTAAGTTAATCAGGATGGCTCTATGTTTTTACTGCTCATTGTTTAGGTCAAGGAGCTCATTGAAGAACTAGTGGTTTAGATTCCAATCCGGATAAGGCTTGGACCGGTCCAAATTGCTTGGAAGTCTTGCGAAGAAAAAATGATTTTTGCAATCCCCCACGGATGACTGTAAAGGACCTACCGATTTATTCTTGGGGTTAAATTGGAGGTACCCCTTGGAGGAACCCTTTGGGGATGAAGAGATGCCCAACCTAAAGAAACTCCTAAAGAGCTCCAAGGAAACTAGAACTCTAAAAAGATGGCAAGTCGCTATGAAAGCGACCGCAATCTGGATGGAGTTATGGATGAGTTGAGCAGTACGGAAGCCCCAGAAGTATGCAATGTCCATGAACAGAGGATGCAAGAAAGGTAGAAGAATACCTCCCCTAAGGCTAGAGACGTAAAGGACTATATGTACAGTACACCGGCTATAATTATGCTTGCACTCTTCAGCAATAACAATGTCGCCTTTTTCCAACCCCCTCTGCCCACTGATTTCAAAAATAACAGTGCAGTCCAAGGTTTAAGACATAGAAAAGGCCTCTACCTCAGAGAGCTTGTAGACTTTACTTTTAATAGGGGGAGCTCTAACAAAAACTGAGGAGAGTAAAAAACCCCATTCTCTAGGTCCACAGGAGAAGAGGAAGGGGCTACCTCTCCCGAGTATAGAGAAGAGGTATTGGATGCAGAAGACACGGCAGGGAACGTAGGAGACATCTCTATTTTGGGAAGAGTAAAAGATAAAATTTTTTCAAATAAGAAAGAGTGAAAAAGAGAACTTACTCGGTAAAATCCTAGGAAGTGAAGAGGGAAGTTGTTCTGAATTACTGATTCACTGGAACAGAAAAAGGAAAGAGTCTAAAGAAAGAGCAGAAGGTATTGCAGGAAGAAGGTACAACAAAACAGAGTTCTCGTAGAATATGAAAAAGTTTAGGTAAAATCCTAAATCTTTAAAAATCTCCTGATTTATATGAGATAAGGAGTCCCTTGGGCTGCTGGATAGGAACCGGTACACCAGAAAACGAGCTAATTTCCAAAACTGAAGAGGCACTCTTCCTCCAAAAAATAGCCATTGAAGAGAAAATGGTGCGACCCTTCAGAGGTAGCGAATTTAAGATGTAATTTAGGCACCACGACCTTTGCACATGCTGGGCCTAAATGGGCATGACCCGGACAAAGTCAACCCATATGGGCTCGAGGCCATAACCCTCAATACCTGGAAGTTAGACTCATGAAGTCAACAAGGAAAGTTGGGCAGTGACCTACTACCACTAACCTCCCAAATGAGCACAGGAGAGGTCTTACCGGACCACAACCTTCGATCTGGTAAGCTCCAACCTGTCTCATACATCTTCCATGCCACAACCAATTGTGCACAACTCCTGACATCTCCCATAAGCCTACAGCCACTTGGTGCGACCTCCCAGAAGAGATAATCGAAACCCTCAAAAGTCCATGGACAGGTAGTGAAGTTGGCCTAAAGGTTGGTTAGCAAGTTCACAACTCTTGACTACAGATGTGAATGGTAAGATATCTCAACCAAGGGAAACTCCAAGATTCTAGGAGCAATTGGTGGGATATTTTATGATCTCATAATTATCCTAATTGCCTATTTTCACATAATAGAGGAGCCCTAATCAAAGAGGTAACCTACTACTTCTTAATATATAATCAAATAACAACTAGTCTACAGACAAGGACGGTATCTTGGAGTTAATTACACAAGATTATTCTCTCAGAATACTGACTTAGGTATCGAAGCTCTTCCCGGGGCAACAGCCCACTCTGGTGACCTGCTTCCTTTCTTCTTAGGTTGCTGCCGTTAACATTATCATGGTTTTTGGGTGACCCAGAAACTACTCTTGAGCTCCATCAATTTGATTTATTTTTATAGATAAATAATTAAATTTTGAATTTTTATATAGTTTTTTTATTTATGCTTAGTTTTAAATATTTCTTAAAAACCCTTCACTAAAATAACTGAACATGTCACTATACTCCAACTATCATTCCACATTATTTTTTATTTAGAAAAATCCTTTGTTGAAAAAAAGTAATTAAACATGTCACCTGTTACTCGTCTAAATAAATATCTTTTTTTGAAAATCCATTACTAAGAAAAAGTAACTAAACATGTCACTCGCTACTCTTCAAAATTAGTACATTATTTTTAAAAAAACAAAATCCTTTATAAATTCATTAAAGAGATTTATAATGATGTTTCTAATTTGATTGAATTCAAATTTTTAATTAATTAAATTCATATTATATAAAATAAAATATATTTTATTTAATCAAGAGAATCATGATAATTATTAGTCATGATTTATTATTGATATTTATAAATTAACTAATAATGTATATTATTACTAGATAATGTCGAAATAAACATAGAAGTACATGATGAAAATTTAGATATTTACTTTACTGATCATAATCTATACCCAAATCAAGGGGGTGAGGAAAATGACCAAGAAGTTCCTAATATAGATGTTAACCAGATCATAAACAATGAGCCAATAGTAAACTACAGTTGTTGGGGATATAGATCTGAATAATGGATTGTGAAGTATGTGACAAGAATTTTGCTAAAATAAATAGCTTAGACAGAAGCAGAAAAGATTGTAAGCAAGAACAAAGATATTGGGAGTTTAGAGTTGTTTATCTTATTTTAAGCTTACCTACTGAAACAACCTCAATAATTCAAGAAAAAATAGACGAACTTATCCTTCTAGGAGTAAAACTTAAACTTAAATTAATAAAGAAACACAAAAAACTAACTAAGCATTACAGAGAAGATCATTTACATGGATAAATACCAAAACGGAAATGAAAAAAGATTTAAGATAGAAAAAGATTTAACGGAAATACAAAAAACGATAATTTATTATGGAAAAAAGATATTATATCAATGAAAAACTTGATAAAAACCCAGAAAAAAGTATGATAGGCGACAAAAGTCAGATTAAAAGACACTAAGAAAAAATGAAAATACCTGAAGGATATGGTGGAAATAATCTAAAATGTTAAACTCAGATTCAGAAAATGAATGTTATGAAGTAGATAATTTAATCACACAGATTAGAGATTTAACACTTCAAGAAGAAAATTTTATACATATTAAGCCTAATTATGTAATGAAAACTGAATGGAACCCTAACATAAATGATATACTAGTACCAGTGGTGGTCAACCTTCGATAAGAAGAACCAGTTTTGTTAAGTCTACAAGGGGTTATGCAGGAGTTCAGGCTACAATGAACAAAACTCCTCCAGGAGACATTAAAAATGAACCGATTAATTCCTTTGGAATTTATTTGGACTTAGATTGTGTTAAAAACACCGAAGAAGCAATAGATAAATGGGAGACGTTTTTACGGATAGTTGTATCTATTAATAAAATAGATTTTGAAATAACTAAAGGATTTTTAGAATGGAGTCTAGTCAATAGTGTCTTTAGATTTTGGCAAAATATTGAAGAAGAAACCAAAAAATACATAGATGGTGAAGACGATAATATAGCCAATTACATTTCTAGAGCTGCTGAAGCAAAAAGATTAGAGTTTACAGGAGAAGGAAACTTTCTAAAAGATCCAGGAACCATTAATAAATATATGATTGCATTATTGAAATTACAACTATGTGATATCTGTGAAATAGATAGATATATATGTGTTTTTCAAGATTACTATTATCATATTTATAATAGAGTTTCCGATACACAAACTTATTTACCTTTGTTTTTTGCAAAGATTCCCGACCCTTGGGGTAAGAAATTGATAGATACCTATAACCCAAGAATTGTAGATACCTTAGGGAAAAGGATAACACATTTAAAAGATAAATTAAGTGAATGGTGTGGAGATGCGATATTTGCTAAATTAACAAAAGGATTAAAGAAACTGATATCTTTATGTTGTGATAACCCAAAGATGCCTATTATGATAGGATGTAATTCACCTTATTGTTATGGTAAGATAAAGAAGAGATATAAAAAGAGAAAATATTATAAAAAGAGATACTTCAAAAAACAAAAAAGTTAGATATTATAAAAAGAAAAGATATGGGAAACCTGATAAACCAACATATGTTAGAAAAAGAAATAATAAAAATCCAAAAGATTGTAAATGTTACTATTGTCATGAGATAGGACACTATGCAAATAGATGCCCTAAAAAATTTGAGAAAAATAAAAAGAAAATAGAAATAGATGATGACATTGAAGATGATTACACAAGGCGAATTTGTGCAGATAAATGATTTTGAAAATTTAGAATCAGATTTATCTACACAGATACCTAGTACGAATCTACTTCTGAAGATGAATGAATTAGATTTTATTGGAACAAGTTCCTCTCAAGAATAGATAGATAACTCTGTAGAATATACATTAGAATATAATCAAAATATACTAGTAGATAAGAAAAAGTTAAAACCAATACAAAAAGAAAACTTTTCTTTATCAAATTATCCAGGATTTAAAGTAAATATGTTAGATAAACTAGGAATTAAACCTAGAAAACATCACATTTTTTATCTATTAAATATTAGAGAAAGAGCTTTAGAAGTTTCACTTACTTCTAATAAAGTAATGATTCCTTTACTTTCGGAAAAAGATATTCAAGAAAAATTACAAAAGATAAAACCCGAAATCAGGAATACCTTAGGATGGATACATATTGAAGCAATCCAAATAATGATTAAATCAACTTTTAAAGAAGGATTAGATACACTAATTGATTTGGCCATAATGGATAATAGAATTCAGGACCGAAAAGAATCCTGTTTAGGGATTTTACGGGGTAATCTACAATATGGAAAATTAAAGTTTAATATTTACCCTAAAATTTTATATCATTTATATGATAAAGATTTTGATAAAACTTTAAGTCTGTTACAAGATTTCAAAAGAAGAGAATTCTTTAAAGAATATAATAGACCTTATTCGATTACTTATATGATTTCATATGCTATTTCTAATACTCATCATTCAGAATGTTTTGTCATAAAAGACACAATAGATTTTCCTTATTTGTTTAATGAAGTCAGTCAGATTCAAATGCCAAGTTTACCAAAGATTGAAGAAATAGAAAATATACCCTTAGAACTTGATTTAAGAAATAAACCAGTAATTATTTCAAACCGATATACGCCTAGACTTTCTTTTACAAAATCAAAAGTCATAGGAAGGCACAATTCATCAAGATACTTAGAAGATGTAATAGAATCTAAAGAAGATAGTTTAAAAAATTATAAGATTAAGGGAGAATATTTTAATGGATTAGAATTTATTTCTGTGAATATACTCATAAATACTGGAGCTAATGGAAATTATATTAGCCATAAATTCTGTGATAAATTACACAAATTTAGATTACAAGATACCCATCAATATACAAATTTTAATGGAGAGATACGTGAGATAAATGAAGCTATGGAAACGATTTTGAGATTTGGAAATGAAACTATCACAGTAAGATTGTTAATAGAAAATGAAGGATTTAATGATACTTCAGAAATCATGTTAGGAATAACCTTCCTAGATAAAGTAAAACCTTATCAGATAACATCTTTTGGATTAAAGATTACATATAGGGATAAAATGATTTATATTCCCAGATGACTAGTCCTTATAGTATTTAAATACCTATTGGAATTACATATAAAGATTATAGAGCCGAATATTTTGCTGCATATATAGAGTGTGGAGCATGATCATGTTTATGTAAATTAGATTGTTTTCCCAAGGAATACAAACAAGATTTAAAACCTATTAAGGGTAGAGATATTTCTAATAATGTCATAAGTCTAGATAAAGGAATAGAAAGACCGATAATCTTATTAGGATCATTTTTGATAAAAAGTCCTCCGTTTTATTTCTATAATACTGGAACAGACATTCTACTAGGAAACAAATTCTTACAATTATTTCATAAGATTACATTTGATACTACTTTATATCAGGTGATCTTTTAAACACCATATAAACATTTGATAGCAGTAAAACGATTATGAAATGCATATCAAAAGCATATACCTATGATGTCGGAGATTGCCGATTCAAAATCAAGATGTTTCTTATCATATTATCTTGTTTTATAATCAAATAAGTAACATGGTCATTTATTACCATTATTTTTATGTCTATTATCATTTATTAATTGTAAAAAAGTTATAGGGTGAATATGGAAGCTATGGTTTCCAATATATCGTCTGGTAATTTAGAAAAATCTCTTTCTTGTTCAGAAATCATATTTCTTTAAATTTTTATGTTGACAGTATAAAAACTCTCGTTTTTCTTTTTTAATCTTTCCTTCATGTTTTTGTATAAAATCTTTGAAGTAATATGTCTGATGCAATTTGTATGATCTTACAACGTTATCCCAATTATGGCATACAAGCTGAAAAGATTGTCTATCGATGACAAATAATTTATCGATTATTAATTCCAAAATATCTGGATATAGTTTAGAAAAATCTTTCTCGGGTTTCATGTATTTTCATTCATTTAAATTATTATTATTTATTTATTTTATTATATTATTATTATTATTATTATTTAAATAGTATGCAAGCAACAATATATAAACAGTAATAGGAGCAACAGTAATATTATATTTTTATCGTAGAATAAGATTAAATAGATATACAAAATCTCTATTATCTCTATCTAATCTCCCATTAAGATATTCTTTAAAATAATAATTAGTATGTCTATAATAGTTTCTAACAGTGATATCACAGTTTATACATGTTTCTTGAAAATTCTGTCTATCAACAACAAACAGTTTAGATGCAATTAGTTCTAATATATCAAGCATAGCTTTGAGTAATCTCTTTCATGTTCCATTTTCATTCCCTAAATATAGAAATCATATTTTTCTAAGGTCATAAATTTTTTCAATTGATATAAAAAGGTCTACTATGCTTCCATACCTTAGTCTCCGTTTTGACCAGTATTACTCCTGGTATCCAGTGGAACTTTTAACGTGCATCTCAGCACCAACCTTAAACCAGGTAACTTTCCTACCGTCAATTCAGAATAACCCAGCACAGCCTAAATTTGTTTTCTACCTTTAGGTGTAAGGAAATTTGGGTATAGAGTATATGAGAACTTTTTTATATGAACTGACAAAAGTTTAAGAGCAAGGAACAATACTCTTTTCTATAGGGAATGAAAAGGAAACTTGTTTATTCACTCGTGCTTGAAAATTTACAAAACTTGGAAAGATTCACACCACACCAAAGCTGTAATTTTTACAAGGATTACTAACTATGAAAGTTGGAGAATATCTCTTTTCTCTCTCTTCTCCTTTTTTTTTTTTTTTTTGGCTGTATTTTTGCCCGTGTCTAGCTTTCTACATGCAGCCACTATTTATACAAAAATTTCTAGCATTACAAGTACATGGGTTATTTAATTACTATATGAAAATCTATCCAATTGTGTACAAAAAGTCATTTCTCTTCGGCTGAAGTCTATGTGTGCAGAAAATTTATGGCTCTTTTGACTTTTTAATTTATTTAGTAATTTTGTTTGTCTTGCCACTTAACATGGCCGAACCATCACCTTGAAATATGTCTATATTTTGTTTTTTGTGTGTCATGGTAGAATTTTGGCCGTGACAATTATCTTCCTTCTGTCATGATCTTATTCGTCCCTTGTACTGGTATCGCACTCCATCTTCTCTTTATCTTTATTGTTCTGACAAGCTAGACAGATGTTTCCCTTGTGTTGCCTTAGTAGGTAAATTTTTCTTTGAGCTGTAGGGGCTGGATTTAATTTGTCCACGTTTGAGCATTCTTATCTTCACCTTCAGATATTTTTCCGCTGAAGGCGGTGTTGATCTAGCTTTTGCTATCATTATTGAGGAGTGACTTTTCATGCCTGCATAAGCACGGAAACCTCTCTTGAAACAACTTTCCATGCCTTGGAGTACTATTCTAATTCCGAGTGCTCTCCGATAATGAACATCGTCATCTGTGTGTTTGACAAAATCTTTCTTCATATCTAGTGTCTTGATTGCAAAAGTTTCCACTATGTCCAATTGAATAAAATGATGTGAATGATATATTTCATCTTGATAGAAATCAGGGTAGACATATAGGAATTTAAGAACCAAGACATCTTGTGGTGTAATCGTGGGATTAAGCATATAACAATCTTTAGGACTTCCTTAACCCAAATTGGTAAGGCACTGATCTCCGGAAAATTAGGTGAAGTCATAAATATCGAATTGATGGCTCCAAAATTATACCAATATCGAATTTTATTTGGGTCAGAATCTTCTAGAAAATTAATTCTAGGATAAACCCCAGGAAAATCTAAATATCGATTCTCTGAATTCTTAAGAGAATATAATTCCCTCATAATCTCACTGTGTTTGCTTGATTGCAAAATATTGAGATTTTTCATAGGAATATCAGTAGGAATCTTCGTCCTCTAAGGACGTAGAGAAATATATTCTGTCTTACCCTTATCTTTGCTTACTAGGTTCAAACACTCTCTAGTATCAGGAATCTCAATCTTTTTTAGTTCTATCTTTTTCAATAAATTATCTGCAACTTCTTTGGCAACTGAATAGTTACCTATCTTTGCCATTATCATAGTACATTCTGCCTTAAGTAGGATTTCAATCTCTCCTGCATTTTGATAGTGTGCAATCTCATTGATTTCAGTAACATTATACATTATCGATTGAACTTGGGTATCCATCTCATTAATCATATCAATGATCTTTTTCATCAGATCTGCCATTTCTGGTCAGAAAATCTGCTAAAACATTTTTGTCAGATTTAATAATTTCAATATCAAATGAAGATTCTGATAATAACATCTGCCATCTAATATATCTTTTATACACAGGTTTAGAAGGTAAATTATTCTGAATAAATGATTTAACCTGTGTATTATCGGTTCTTAATTTAAATCTCTTAGGTAGTAAGAAATAATACAGTTTTTGACAACTTTTAACTACAGCTAAGAGTTCTTTTTCACTTATATGATATCCAGTCTATGTGTCTGAAAAAGTTCCAAAACAATATCTACGTACTTCTTCTTGAGGGGAATCTATCTTTAGAATTCCGCTCCATCCTTGTTCGGAAGCATCTGTTTCTAATATTAAATTATCACCTTCTTTTGGTAACTGTAATTTGGGTAAATCTTTACACTTTGATTTTATCTCTTTTACTTGATCCTCTAGATATTTATTAAATTCAAATATTTTATCTTTCTTGAGTATTTCTTGTAAAGGTTTTCTTAGACACACTGCGTAAGGGATACTATCCCTATGCATCTTTATCTTCCAAAATCCACTTTTACAATCGAATTTGGAAAATATCTTTTTATTCTATGTCCAATTTATTAGGCTTTCTTGATGCGGTAGAAAGTATCCATCAAATATAGTATTACCATTTAGGTTTTTATAGTTAATTACCATTCTAACTTTATTTCTTACTATTTCTGCATGGTTTCTAACCATAAAAGCTGGCGAGCTATGAGGAGATTTACTAGCTTTAATCATTTTCTGATTACTAAGTTCTTGTATCTGAATTTTAAATTCTTCCTGATCTTCTGGATTATATTGCATGGGTATTACTCTAATAATTTTACCTTTGTCTTTCATTTCTAATTGGGCTTCTATCTTATTTTTTTCTTTTTCCCAAAATTGAATTGGGTTATCTGAAAAACTTTATTCCAATCTATGTTTTATTCTTTCTATCTCGTGCTCAAGTTTTTTAAACATAATTTGATATTGTAATAACGGTGTTGCTTTGGGCAAAATCGATTTTTCTTTGTACCCATATCACCACAATGGGCTGTGTGGGGTTGAAATCTAATAGGTAAATGCTTTTGATATGCATTTCGTAATCTTTTTACTACTATCAAATATTTATATGGTGTTTTAAAGATCACCTGATATAAAGTAGTATCAAATGTATCAAAGAAGGTGATACTTCAACCCATGTGAGAGAGAATGGTTGATAGTAAGAAGACAATTATTTGCTTACCACGGAAGGAGTTTGAAGAAGAGGTAACTGAGATTGAGTTTTGTTTTGCTTTAGTTGCGACTAACATGTTGGCATCGGACAGCGGTGAGGCCGAGTTGGAGATTCCAGAACAAGTGCAAGAGTTGTTGGCTGAATTTGCCGACTTATTGCAGGATGAGTTACCAGCTGGGTTGCCTCCATTGAGGGATACTCAGCACCAGATAGATATAATGTCGGGTTCTATTCTTCTGAACAAGGCGCATTACCGAATGTCCCCGCAACAACATGAGGAGTTGAAGCAGCAAGTGACGGAGTTACTTGATAGAGGGTATATCCGAGAGAGCATCAGTCCCTATGCAGTGCCAGCTTTATTATTACCGAAGAAGGATGGCACATGGAGAATGTGCGCGGATAGCCGTGCCATTAATAGTATTATGATTAAGTATCGGTTTTCGATTCCACGGCTCGAAGACATGTTGGATCAGCTCAATGGGGCAGCTATCTGTCCGAAGATAGACTTGAAAAGTGGCTACCATCAACTCCGAATCAAACCTGGAGATGAGTGGAAGACAGCTTTCAAGACGAAGGACAGGCTCTTCGAGTGGCTGGTCATGCCTTTCGGTCTCTCGATTGTGCCCAGCACATTCATGAGGGTCATGAGTCAGGTACTGCGTCCTTTCCTCAACAACTTTGTGGTAGTTTACTTAGATGATATACTTGTACATAGTAGGGCGAAGGAAGAACATTTGCAGCACCTACGGTTAGTTTTAGCTACCTTGCGAGATCACAGTTTATTTGCCAATCGGAAGAAATGTAGTTGGATGGTCGGCAAGATTGTGTTCTTGGGATATGTGGTTTCAGCATGAGAGATTCAGCCGAATGATGCTAAGGTTCGGACAATCCGTGAATGGCCTGTACCAAAGAGTGCAACTAAGGTTCGGTCTTTTCATGGATTGGCAAGCTTCTATCGTCTGTTTATCAGGGATTTCAGTGTGTTGATGGTACCTCTGATTGATATTTATAATGCCAAGGTGTTTGAGTGGACAGAGGCGGCTTAAGAGGCATTTGATGTGACAAAGGAAAAACTGACGAGTGCACCAGTGCTTGCTCTATCGAATTTTGACAAGGTATTCGAAGTGGATTGTGATGCTTCGAAGGTAGGGATAGGAGCGTGTTGAGTCAGGAGGGACGTCAAGTAGCCAATTTCGGTGAAAAGCTTGGAGGGCCGAAGTTGAACTACTCAACTTATGATGTTGAGTTCTATGCTATAGTCCGACCTCTCCAACATTGGTGGCATTATTTGATACAGTGGGAGTTTGTGCTGTACTCTGACCACCAGGCGCTGAAGTTTCTTCAGGGGCAGCATCGTCTTAGTGATAGGCATGCTAAGTGGGTGTCAGCGCTTCAGGAGTTCACATTCACCTTAAAGCATAAGTCAGGGGTCGTGAATAGGGTGGCTGACGCGTTGAGTAGGCGTCGATCATTGCTTAACATGATGCGGGTTGTCACTATGGGCTTTGAGGGATTGAGAGAGTTGCTACAGGATGATGCTAACTTCAGTCCGATTGTGGAGGTCGAGTAGCAGCGGGAACGGCCTAATTATGTGCTCTATGACGGCTGCCTTTTTCAAGGTAACTGCTTATGTATTCCAGACACTTCGTTGAGATTGTTAATTGTTTAGGAATTACACTCACAAGGACATTTCAACAAAGACAAGACAGCCGGTTTGATCAAGGAGAAGTTTTAATTGCCGGGTATTGACTAGAGTGCCCAAGATTTCATTAAGTAATGCCGAGTTTGTCAAGAGGGAGCACTAATTAGGGTCTTTATACACCTTTACCCATTCCGGATGAGCCATGGACGGACGTGTCCATGGATTTTGTCTTGGGTTTGCCACGTACTTAGAGAGGGTATGATAGCATCATGGTTTTGGTGGATCGATTTAGCAAGATGGCTATCTTCATTGGTTGCCAGAATTCCATGGATGCAAGCAAGATTGCCGACTTGTACTTTGGGGATGTGGTGCGTAGATTTGGGTTGCCAAAGAGTATCTTGTCTGATCGGGCTACGAAGTTCATGAGCCATTTTTGGCAAGAGCTTTGGAAGCGCATGGAAACTACTCTCGAATTCAATAGTCCGTACCACCCACAGACGGATGGACAGATGGAAGTGGTGAATCGCACCTTAGGGAACATGTTGTGGTCGCTGGTCAAGTCTTTTGGGACTTGGGATTCGGTGCTTGCAAAGATTGAATTCGAATTTAACTGCTGTGTGAACAGGTCCATCAAATTTTCTCCTTTTCGAGTTGTCTTGGGGCGGAATTCGAGAGGTCCGCTCGATATTGCTATTCCTAATCTCAGTTCGGCTCCAAAGAAAGTGGAGGATCATCTGGTTGACCTGCAATCAATTCATGCAACTGTCAAAGCGAACTTGGAGGAATCTTATGCTCAGTACAAGTTGCAAGCATATTAGTCTAGCCGAGATATCCAGTTAGAGGTGGGTGATCTGGTTTGGGTCACTTTGTCCAAGGAGCAATATCCTACTGGTGAGTATCATAAGTGTCATAAGTTCAAGGATCGGAAGATTGGCCCATGCCAATTCCTGGAGAAACTTGGTGTCAATATTGATGCTCTGTATTTTTAAGAGAATATACTTCCCTCATAATCTCACTTTATTTGCCTGATGGCGAAATATCGAGATTTTTCATAGGAACATCAATAAGAATCTTCGTCCTCTGAGGACGTAGAGAAATATCTTCTGTCCTACCCTTATCTTTGCTTACAAGGTTCGAACACTCACTAGGATCAGGAATCTCAATCTTTTGTAGTTCTATCTTTTTCAATAAATTATCGGCAACTTCTTTGGCAACTGAATAGTTACCTATCTTTGCCATTATCATAGCACATTCTGCCTTAAGTAGGCTTTCAATCTCTCCTGCATTTTGATAGTGTGCAATTTCATTGATTTCAGTAACATTACGCATTATCGATTGAACTTGGGCATCCATCTCATTAATCATATCAATGATTTTTTTCATCAGATCTGCCATTTCTGGTCAAAAAATTTGCTAAAACATTTTTGTCAGATTTAATAATTTCAATATCAAATGAATATTCTGATAATAACATCTATCATCTAACATATCTTTTATACTCAGGTTCAGAAGGTAAATTATTCTGAATAAATGATTTAACCTATGTGTCATCAGTTCTTAATTTAAATCTCTTAGGTAGGAAGAAATAATACAGCTTTTAACAACTTTTAACTATAGCTAAGAGTTCTTTTTCACTTATATGATATCCAGTCTATGTGTCTGAAAAAGTTCCAGAACAATATCTACATACTTCTTGAGGGGAATCTATCTTTAGAAGTCCTCTCCATCCATGTGCGGAAGCATCTGTTTCTAATATTAAATTATCACCTTCTTTTGGTAACTGTAATTTGGGTAAATCTTTACACTTTGATTTTATCTCTTTTACTTGATCCTCTAGATATTTATTAAATTCAAATATTTTATCTTTCTTGAGTATTTCTTGTAAAGGTTTTCTTAGACACGCTAAATTTTGAATAAAGTCAGAGACGTAATTTAACATTTCAAGAAAACTTTGAACTTGTTGTTTATCTTTTAATCTATCTGGAGAAGCTGATATTTTTTCAAGTATATGACTCTGCAATTTAATTCCAGCTCCATCCACCTGCATTCCTAAAAACTCTATCTCATTCTGGAGAATCTTTGACTTTTTCTGTGATAGAAGTAATTCGTTTTCTAGACATAGATTAACAAATATATCAAGATGTTTTAAGTGCAAATCCAAATCATCTAATAAGACTAAAACATCGTCAACATAAGCAAATAAGAATTTATAATCTTTAAATATATTATCCATTTTTCTTTGAAATATCTTTGGTGCATTTTTTAATCCAAATGGCATTACTAGCCATTCGTAGTGTCCCTGTGGGCTAGAGAAAGATGGGTAAGGGATACTATCCTTGTGCATCTTTATCTGCCAAAATCCACTTTTACAATTGAATTTGGAAAATATCTTTTTATTCTTTGTCCAATATATTAGGCTTTCTTGATGCAGTAGAAAGTATCCATCAAATATAGTATTATCATTTAGCTTTTTATAGTTAATTACACTTTATTTCTTACTATTTCTTCATGGTTTCTAACCATAAAAGCTGGCGAGCTATGAGGAGATTTACTAGCTCTAATCATTTTCTGATTACTGAGTTCTTGTATCTGAATTTTAAATTCTTCCTGATTTTTTGGATTATATCGCATGGGCGTTACTCCAATAATTTTATCTTTATCTTTCATTTCTAAATTGGCTTCTATCTTATTTTTTTCTTTTTCCCAAAATTGAATTTGGTTATCTGAAAAACATTCTTCCGATCTATGTTTTATTCTTTCTATGTCGTGCTCAAGTTTTTTAAACATAATCTGATATTGTAATAACCGTGTTCCTTTGGGCAAAATCGGTTTTTCTTTGTACCCTATATCACCACAATTTGCTGTGCGGGGTTGAAATCTAATAGGTAAATGCTTTTGATATGCATTTCATAGTCTTTTTACTTCTATCAAATGTTTATATGGTGTTTTAAAGATCACCTACTATAAAGTCGTATCAAATGTAACCTTATGAAATAATTGTAAGAAATTGTTTCCTAGTAGAATGTCTGTTCCAGTATTATAGAAATAAAACGGAGGACATT
>JAOXNR010000030.1:10431264-10452919 GCA_028571225.1 Parsonsia alboflavescens
TATATATATATATATATGATAATTAATCTAAGTTAAAAATGGGATTGATGTACCACATCAAAACTAAAAATAAATCAACAACATAAATTTAGTTTTATATGTAACGTAATATAAAATCCAAGTTTATAATTAATTCAATCAAAAGCAGTAAAGTTTAAGTTTAACTATTCACGATGCATATTTTATATCCCATCAAGAACTAAGAACGTTTTAATCGAGAATTGAGAAATGAGTTAAATTTAGAAAATGAATAATTTGAATAATTAAAATAATTTTAGAATTATTCTCGATTCCATTCACATAAAATAATTGCACAAATAAGCCAATAAAGTGGATAATATATTTGGATTAATGAATAGCTGTAAATCATACATGGAAAAGGGGTCACCTAAGTTAATAATCAAAATATACATATGAGGAAGATTTATCCAATTGAAATCTATTAAAAGGAAAAAAAATAAATAATAAACCAACTTTGGGAAAATTAAAGACTTGGAATAAAATTTGGTATCAAATGGCAGAAGATCAAGAACCCTCTTCTCATAATTTTTATATTTTTCTTTTAAGTACAAACTCTAACCTTTCCATTTCGACGTCCCTGTTTTCCCTTTTCTCATTTACTTCTTGTACAAGTATTGGGGTACAAAGATTAGAGGCAATTCCCTTATCAGTCGTTTCCTCAAATTTCTTCTTTTTTTTCCTTCTATTATTTATTTTGGGTTTACATGGGGGGACCCATATAAAGAAATGAGTACAAGGAATCCATTCATATTATAGGAAACAGTTTCTTTTTATCTAATTGCTTTCAAGATTTAATTTCTTAAAGATCTTTTTGCTAATACGGTTCCACAAGTTTAAGGCAAACTATAAAATAATCCTACATTTTTTTTTCCTTCTATAATTTTCCCACATGAATTTACGAGTTGAAGGCTTCTAATTTACACAGGATAAGGAATCCCTTGGGCTACTAAGCACAGCGACCTTTCAAAATCGATACGGGCCGACCATTCGAATTTTGGAACGGGTCATTACTCTTTGAAACTGAGGCAAAGCAACTTTCCAAAAATAAGTGGATCATTTTTTTGGAGTTGGATGATTCAGCTTCCAAAAATTGAAGAGGCCCATTCCCACCAAAATAAAAAAATAGCCGTTATAAAGTGAAACAACACGATCTCTTAAGGGTCCCGGAAAGTTGTTGACAATTATTGTTATTATTTTTTTTCTGTGAAAAATATCTATGGAGGAATTGAGGATTTTTATTAGTGTCACCTAAAGAAAACAATTGATATTTTGCAGACAAGATCATATCATATATGCTAACTTAAAAGATATGAACAAAACGAAATTTGAAATGTATCAACAAAATAACTCTTAATCTAATTTCTCAGTTTCCAATGTTTTAAATTAATAACAAGAAGTTAAATTAATGTTTTGAGAATTTCTTTTTCTTGGACAGCTTTAATAATTGCGACAATCATAACTCCCTGTAGTGGATTTTTTGTTTTGAGAACTCTTGGACTTTTACTCTTCACATTGAAGAAGTTTCAAAATACATTATTTTATTTTTGTTCCTTTTGTCATATTTTTACTCTTCATATTCATTGGCTTTGATGCCAAACTTAAGATGGGCAACAATTTTGCTACCAAAAAAATAAGTTTCTAAAAAAATTTTATTCAAAATTAGTGAAATAAGACTAGTATGGTGAATTTGAAAAACTTTATTTTACCGATTCCACTAGCAAATTCATTTTTCTACTCATGAGTTCACCAATTTTAGGACAATATTTGATTTTAATTTGAATTTCCTTGATTAAATATAATAAAATCATAAATTCTTACGAGGCTACTCCGAATTTACCAACCAAATTGTAACCATTAATTAGATTTTTTAATTACTTTTCAAGATTTCTTCAAATTAAAAAAATGATTTGGCAAATCATGGGAATATTTTATTAAAGGATCAATGCACATGAAAAAAGAGGTTCGTACAGGTTTTTACGGCGGCGGTTAAAAACAACAAATGCCTTACATTGGGTTACAAAAATTTTCAACGGCTGTTCCTGTCTGAACCCTTTTGAGTTAGACTTCCGGCCACATATATTTTGAGGTTTCTATTTTCCCACCTAAAAGATTCTTGAAAGTAAAAATAATGGTGTGGGGGAGAACGGGAGATTAGAAGATTAGGCGGGCAAGGAAAGGAAGAGCAGAGGGGCTGCTAAATTATTGTTGCAAATGGCTGCTCCTGCTGCGGAGAGTGTAGCCGTTACAGCTATCAGGGCGGTGCTCCTCCGTGTCCAGCGGGCAGCGGAACAGGCTGGCCGTCGTGCTGAAGATGTGAGGGTGGTAGCAGTAGGCAAGACCAAGCCCGTTTCTCTTATCAACCACGTCTATGATGCCGGTCACCGTTGTTTTGGCGAAAATTATGTCCAAGAAATCATAGAAAAGGCTCCTCAGGTAGCCTTACTCGAATCCCTTTGAGTTGATATTCAACTTTCACTTTCTAATTGAAGATTCAATTTGTTAATCTCTTTGGAAATCATTGAGAAAGTTAGATTCTTTAATGCTTTGAGGCTGTAAAAATTGCAGCTTCCTGATGACATTGATTGGCATTTCATTGGGCATTTGCAGAGCAATAAAGTAAAGCCACTACTGGGTATGATCGGTTAGGGATTTTTTAAATTGAGAAGTATTGTTCTATTATGTTCTTGACTTTGTAGCATCAAAATTGTTAAATGCAATGGTCAATGGGATGTATCCTAAGTTTCTGAATTCATTGCCAAATTGACCATGGGTTCTAAATTTGGAGATTCAAATTGATCCTTTTTTTTGGGTGGCGGATGGGGGCCAATAGAACGGCAATGCCTTTTTTTCCACTATTGTCATTTATCATCCGGCAGTGCTACTTTTTCTTCTTGTTTATTTGTTGTTTGGTTGCTAACTCGATTTATGAAGAAGAATGCAACACATAATAAGGCTCACTTTTATAATATGCAGCTGCTGTCCCAAATGTAGGAGTGGTTGAGGGTGTAGATAATGAGAAGGCAAGTTCTTGATCCATTTATCATCTGTGTTATAAAGGATAAGACTTATCTTGGACACCGTGGGACTTAATGTCCCACTGCAGATTTATGCTAAAGATCATTCCCCTGGTATGTTATCTGTTAGAGTGACTTTGCTAGTGTAGTGATTGGAATTGATGTTGTTCTTACCATATTTGTCCTCCACAACTAAGATGTTTAGATTGGAATTGATGTTGTTACTATATTTATCCTCCACAACTAAGATGTTTTCTCCTTAGGCGCAATTTTTATGTACTCTATATGCAGTATCAATTAATTCTTGTTTACCATGTTTTCATATGCGTGTTTCCTTCATAATCACTTTTTCCCCTGAAATGGTAGGGTTAGTCTAAATTACTTTGTCTGCTTCTGCCTCTCTCTCTCTCTGCTTCCTTTTCTCTTTGTGACTTTGGTTTCATTTTCTGTTTGCGCCTAAAGTATTTTTGGATGAGGACCAGATGTCCTCTGACAGATATATGAGCTAAACACTCAGCCTGTAAATTTCTTCTCTGATGAGCAGGTTGCAAATTATCTTGACCGTGAGGTTTCAAGAATTGGCCGTCCACCTTTGAAGGTCTTTGTTCAAGTTAATACCAGTGGAGAACCATGTGAGTTTATAGTTAAACTGGTTTTTATCAGCTTTTTCAAGAGAGGTCAATGGTACTCAAATTGGGTACTTCTGCTCATCTAAAGCACTTTGTACAGTTATTATACTAAGTTAAAATTTCCTGGATCCTTGCTAATTTCTAAATGTAATTGTTATAAATGATTGATCGTTTTGAGAATGGCCTATTTTAAATGTAGTCAAATTATAACTTGCATGGCCTATTTTACACATGAAGTGTTAATCAGCTTTTATAAGCATGGTAAATGGATGATATCACTGCTTTACTTGTTTGTTGCCTGTTCTGTGCAAAAATGTTATATCGTGATTCCACAGAGACACTTATGAAGCAGCTATCTTATCCTTTGTATGCAGCAAAATCTGGCTTGGATCCATCAGATTGTGTGGAGATGGTGAAGCATGTTAAGCAAAGCTGTCCAAATCTTGAATTCTCTGGCTTAATGACCATAGGGATGCCAGACTATTCATCAACTCCAGAGAACTTCAAGGTGTGTTCATGCATTGTTTGGTGTATGACTTCAATATTAGGAATTTAAAATCCAGAAAAACATGAAAGACCCATCAGCTCTGTTCGGAAAAAGGGCCATGATTGTCGCTGGATAAATAACTGTCATTACATAATTCTTTTATCCAATAGAAGAGCCACCCCACCTGCTCCCAACCTTTTACCATTTGGAAAGTGAATTATACATTTTTGTTAGCAAATTATATGCTGAAGTAATGCATATCAAATCATTGAATTGATGTATGTGACTGAGGCATTTGGCCACTTTCTACTCCCATCTAATCCACCTTTTTCTATTTCTATAATGTTACAGACCCTGTTAAATTGCAGAACTGAGGTCTGCAAAGTTCTTGGGATGGCAGAATTACAATGTGAATTGTCAATGGGCATGTCTAATGACTTTGAGCAGGCGGTAATTCGCATATCTTTTGTCCTCATTTATAGGCAAAAAATTTTGATTCTGGATAAGTTCCCTTTCTGCTGTTTTAATTCCTTTTATAGAAGCTGTGGTATCTGGAAATAATTTTTAGACAAAGTTATTCATATGGTTATTCTCAAGACTCTTTAACAAAAATTTCTTGCTTCTCCCATACATGAGGAAAGTCACCTACTCTCAAGGAGATATTTTACCAAGATTTCTCAATTGGAAGATTCATCGTAAGAGCTTTGTAGAGTTTCCTCCGAGGGGTTTCGACAATCCATCTTATGATGAGTCTGAATGTTTATATCCACCCTTAACTGGATTTGCCGTGGGTGCAGATTAGGATGGGCAGCACCAATGTTCGGATTGGATCAACGATCTTCGGACCAAGAGAGTATCCAAAAAGAATTTGAATCTGTAGCCAATGATAGTACTTGGTTTACTTACTGCTGTTATACATAATGGTCTGGTGGATCTTGTTCTTGCTTGTCAAGTTTGTGGCAATCAGTGACATTGAATGCAATTGTATGGTCAATTGCCTGTTCTATTTTGCTTTAATCTAAAAGTACTCTCTTGGTTTCAAAATGTAAATTGTATTTGGGTTAAAATTTTATCTTAATCAAGGTTTATATAAATGATGTTGGTGTTGCTAAATTAATAGTCCCTCCATTGAAAAATAAGTCTTCTTTTTAAGGGAGAAAAAAAAAATGTATTCTACCATATCTGACATTTTATAGGTTGCTAAATTCATTAATTGAGATTTTTTTTTTTTAATATTACACTTTTGTCTTAAAATAATAATAAAAAAACCAAATATTCGTAAAATTAAGAAATACTCAATGGATAATTTTTAAATTTTCTTTTGTGTTTTTCCTAAATTTATTTGTTTAATTTTGAATAAGGGAGGGATTTAAATTTTTTTAACAAAGATAACCATTCAAAATACCCTATTTTTTAGGATCACTAATACTAATATTAACTTTTTAATCATTAATAAAAGGGTAAAAACGTTTTAATTCTCATTTCCTCACTAAAGAGAAAACGTAAATCAAATATAGTGTTCTTCACCCATAATAATAAAATAAATAAGAATATAGCTCAGGACTAATGCCTACGGGGTGCTCTGCCGTTGCAAATTGAATACTACCCGCCTCTTATCGAGAATTCCTCTCTCGTTCCTTCTTCTTCTTCTTGTGCTTGCAGACTTCCAACTATCTCTTGTTGCAAACATCAATTCAAGTTTGCGCCAACAATGTTGATATCTCTCGCAAACCCGCCTGGAGCTTGTTTGTGTGATTCTCCTTTCAGTTTTCTCTCTCGAAGTAGCCAGAAATCTCTATGTTACCCTCGAGTTTTCTTTCGGGTTCCCAGGAAGAAAACCTGGAAATGTTTAGCTGCCGAGCAACCGCAGCAGAGAAGGAAACATCCTAGGCAGAAGAAGTATCAGTCTGAGGAGGCTGATCAAGAGAAATTGATAGACCCAGTTGGGTTTCTCACCAAACGGGGTATTTCTCATAAAGTCTTTGCCCAGTTTCTTCGTGAAAGGTGAATATCATTTGTGGATGCACATTTCTTTTCTTTTCTTTTCTTTCGGATATATATGTTAACATGCTCTGGAATAACTTGGTTCAGTTTCTTGTTTAGTTTCTTCGCTTTCTTTGCGAAAATTCTTATTCGAGTGTATATTGTGTTATGGGTGGATATCTTGAAATTTATTTGCAGGCACAAATCGGTGAAGGACTTAAAGGATGAAATTCTGAAGCGTCACGAAAATTTAAAGGAGATGGCTTCGGGGTTAGTAAGAATGGCTTCCATCTTTAGAATAATTTCCATGTCCAAAGAACTTGGTTTAACTTACTTTTCTGCTGTCATGATTGAAGATTTTAAAAAGAATTCCCAGTTGTTTGTTGGTATGACTGAATGAGATGTGTAACTTATTTGCAACTGTTAAATATGAATCTTCTTGTTTTCAGGTATGAAATAATAGGTATGCACCGCAACGTGCAACATCGGGTGGATTTCATAGAGTGGGCGCCAGGTTTGATGCAATTACTGATAGTCTCTTAGATTTGGAAAGTCCAAACTCAGTTTTCTGCCTCGCTTGAACTCAGGAGCTTTAATGTCCAACAGGATACCATGCTAACATGTTTTGGCTCACTCTGTCTATGCATTTGTGTTATTTATTTTTTTTTGTAGCTCACATCTGAGGTGAATATTTTGGCATCAGGTGCTCGTTATTGTGCTCTGGTTGGAGATTTTAATGGCTGGTCACCAACAGAAAATTGTGCCAGAGAAGGTCATTTTGGCCATGATGATTATGGTTATTGGTTTATCATTCTTGAGGACAAATTGCGGGAAGGTGAAGAACCCGATAATCTGTACTTCCAACAATATAATTATGTGGATGACTATGATAAAGGTGATAGTGTTACTATTGAAGAGTCCTTTCAGAAATCCAATGATGAATACTGGGAACCTGGTGAAGATCGGTTCATAAAATCACGATACGAGGTTGCAGCTAAGCTGTATGAACAAATGTTTGGGCCTAATGGACCTCAAACAGAAGAGGAACTAGAGGACATACCTGATCCAGAGACGAGATACAAGGCCTGGAAAGAGCAGCACAAAGATGATCCACCAAGCAACTTACCTTCTACTCATGTGATTGACCAAGGGAAGGAGTATGACATATTCAACATTATAGATGACCCGGTATGGCGTGAGAAATTTCTTGGTAAGAAACCTCCCATTGCCTACTGGTTCGAGACTCGAAAAGGAAGGAAGGCATGGTTGAAGAAGTATATGCCTGGTATTCCCCATGGAAGCAAATACAGAGTATATTTTAACACTCCATCAGGGCCATTGGAACGTGTTCCTGCCTGGGCTACTCATGTGATCTCAGGTAATCTATCTTATCCGTAGATGCCTTTTTATAGATCCATATCATTATCACTGTTTAGTGGAGTTCTTGGTCAATTCCAACTGTCGAATTGCCTAATGAAAGGATTAAAATATAAATCTATTGCGCGGTCTTTGATTGATTTTTCATGGTCTGTATTTTTTTTTCCTATTGAATTTCCTTTCTGTATTGTGGTTCCTTTGTATTGTTTCAAGAACCCAGGTGCTTAATGCTAGTTTTTAATATTCAGATGCAGATGGCAAGCAAGCTTTTGCAGTCCATTGGGAACCCCCTCCTGAATCTACATATAAGTGGAAACATAAGCAACCACCAAAACCTAAGTCTTTGCGCATATATGAATGTCATGTTGGAATTTCTGGACAGGAGCCACAAGTTGCTTCTTTCAGTGATTTCATTCAAAAAGTAATTTCCGAATGTAATAATCTGTCTTTCTTTACACTTCAACTTCTCATTTAAACTGGCTTTTGCTTTCCTATGCCATTTATCATTATAGGTCCTCTCACATGTAAAAGAAGCAGGGTACAATGCAATCCAATTGATTGGAGTTGTTGAGCACAAAGATTATTTTTCTGTTGGATATAAAGTAAGTTAGTAATTAGTTTCTTGACCTTCGATTTCACATAAGCTACATAATTATGTAGCTCCAGTTTGAGTGGAAACACATCTATGCTTTTCCAGGTTACCAATTTTTTTGCTGTTAGTAGTCGTTATGGCACACCAGAGGACTTCAAGAAGTTGGTCGACGAAGCACATGGTAAGTTTTCTAAAATTTGACTCATAATTGGTTAATATTTGTGCCTTGTTTTTTTGGGGAGCTGAAACTTTTCTCGTAGTATATTTCCTTGGACTTTCAAATTAAATAGCTGTTCTTAGAATGTGAAGAACAATCAATATGAAGTATTAAGAATTTTAACAATGAATATATATATATATATTGCATAAATGTTATCTGATTTTTAGCTTCAAACTAACTCTCAGATATCCACTTTCTTTTATCTTGGGGTGAAATGTGAATTCGTACCTTGGTAGGTCCCTCAATTTGTGAAAAAAACAAAAAAAAAAAAATCATGTTAATCCTTTCAACCAAACAAAACCATGTGAAAATGATCTAAATTTTTTTTTCAGCTATTATTGAATATGTGATTTTTTGATAAAGTGGGGGATTTAATTGACGGTTTGGAAAGCTAGGACCTAATAAAGAACTTACAACATTTTGATTTGAGAGATGAGATTTCACCCTTGTGTAATATAAAAAGATAATATCTGCTTTGCAAAAATATGATTGGACATAAATAGTGATGAGAATCCTCCCACCAAGTATCGAAACAAGAAAAACTAATTAAATAGCTAAAAGGAAGAATCTGGTGAGGTTATTTAGGTGTAGCAGAACAGAAGAAGAGAGCCAGATGTATAGAGAAATGATAATGATATGTTTCTTACTATTGTAACGTATGAATGTTTTTAAGCTTGTTATTGATTTGTTTGCTGGAAGACTACCCTAAATATTTGTTCTGTATCTGGTTCCTCCTTAAGGATATTAAGCTGTCAATGTGGCTCACGTCATTGTGCAGAAAGTAATGGGAAGTGTGTCTTAATGAATTATTTCAAGTTATAGGGATTACTTAATTTTGTAATTACTAGTTTGATCTGTTGGGATGGTTTTAGGCTTTTTGCTTCCGCATTTTCCCCTGGCAACTAATTTTGCATGTTTGTTTGTACTCTAGAGCAAAATTTATCCATCAGTGTCACCATCACGAATTCATCTGTTGAACCAATTTTCATCAATTTTTGCTAATTTCACTTTCATCTTCTTTTATCTATGAGTTTTTAATTTCTCTTGTAGGTCTTGGGCTGATGGTTTTCTTGGACATCATCCACTCATACGCAGCAGCAGATGAAATGGTTGGGTTATCACTTTTTGATGGATCAAATGATTGTTACTTTCATTCTGGTAAATTATGTTCTGAAATTACAGTTCTTGGGCTGTTTGTGGTTGGCAAAAAATTGTTTCTTGTTCTATTTTCCTTTCCACTTTACTTACTGTCAATGGTTCTTGGGTATTGTTAAATTTTTTTTGTTTAATTGTCTTTAGAAGGTCTTTCAGTACATTTAATGGTACATTTTATATATTTCCATATGGTGCCACACTATTTATCTATGATGTTAGCCCAGCTTTCTTTTTTATCCTGTTTATGGATACTTTGTAGAAGCTGCTAGATCTGGAAGGAATAAATTGACGAAGTAGAGAAAGATAATTGCTTTCTGTTTTACATCTGACATTTTTCTGTATCTGACTCTCTAAGCTTGTTGATCCTGAATATTCCTTTGACATGCTCTAATTATTTTATTTAATTAATTGTAAACTTAACTATGGTTGTTCTTCTTGAATTGTACTCTTTCAGTTGTATTTCTTTTAGGTTCCAGTAGTAAATTGTTGGTTTGTTTATTTTCCGGACTGCCTTTATTTGATTTCTTCCTGCTTCTATCAAACTGATAAGTTGTCCATAACACTAAACTCCCTTTTTTAAGAAATTGCTTCACCCGGGTAAAAACTATTAAATTAGACATTCACTTGTTATTGATTGAACATGAAGCCTATCTCAACTTTGTAATTCTCCTGCACTTACAGGTAAACGAGGTCACCATAAGTTTTGGGGCACAAGAATGTTCAAATATGGGGATCTTGATGTGCTTCACTTTCTCCTTTCAAATCTGAATTGGTAGGTGTAACACCATTAACTCCATAATGTAAAGTTCTTGCACCTTAATCTGAATTAGTATGTTGGCTGTTCTCTGACAAGTGTGCATTGTTTATGTAATGGTTTTCCAGGTGGGTAGAAGAGTATCATATCGATGGTTTCCATTTTCATTCACTGTCATCAATGATTTATACACACAATGGATTTGCATCATTTACTGGTGATATGGAACAGTAAGGCTTTTGACTTTTAATTCTTCTTCGATGATTTTTATCTTTGTGGTGCCATAAGTTAGGATAATCAGAGACTATTCCCAATGGTTAAGTTATTCAGAGACATTTTATAAGTTTATTGACATTGATTTACTTCATACCCAATGGTTAAGATTTGATGTTTTCTTCAACACCTCATCGGTGGTGATGCCTGATTATTAGCATACCATGTTCTGATGTAATTTTGAATCAAACAGTCCAATCTATACCCTAGAATGCGGAAGTGAGGGTCATGGAGTAGATAGCTTATGCATATCTCAATCACTTGGTTCTTTAGATGCAAGTGGTTTGAATTTTTCTGTCACAGGTACTGTAATCAATATGTTGACAAGGATGCATTACTATACCTGATTTTGGCAAATGAGATACTGCACGTTCTACATCCTAATGTTATCACAATTGCTGAAGATGTGAGTAATCTTTCTCGTATAATTTGTCAATAATGCTTAGGTTTTAGCATGGTGTTATTTCTTTTGGTCAATGGTTATGGCAATTTAACATTTTTTTCCTGTACTTTGTGTTATCTATTCAAACACGAGCATAATTGCAAAGGCATGATGAATGTGATTAAAGGAATCGACTACGGATTTATTTTTTCCATTATTTGTGCTTATTACTTCCAGAGAGGAAATGATGTATGATTGCATAGTATTATGATTTTTTTTTAGGCAGTATCCGATTGACCAAGCTACCTAGCTTTGAGCCTTTTATAAATTTGTGTATATATATTATTCTCTTGGCTAAGATGACTTGTTGTCTTAATTGTTTAGGCAACACTATATCCTGGATTATGTGAGCCGACCTCCCAAGGTGGACTTGGGTTTGATTATTTTGTGAATTTTTCTGCATCAGAGATGTGGTTGTCATTCCTTCAGAATCTCCCAGACCATGAATGGAGCATGAGTAAGGTTGTCCCATGTGACAGTTAATGGCTTATTCCCACATTTCTAGATTCTAGTAAAAAAAATCAGAAAATGATTTTCCTCTCTTCTTTTGGAACAAAAATATAGTTGGTGTCTTAGTTTTTACTTATCAACTCTTATTCTTCTCAAGATTGTAAACACCTTAGTGGGAAACAGACAAAATGCCGACAAGATGCTTTTGTATGCTGAAAATCATAATCAGGTGACTCATAGTTTTAGTCATTTCCTATATATATTTTAGCATTTTTCTTGCCTTAGTCTTTACTCTTTTTTGTACCGTGAATCAAGCTTTCAATGATTAACATCCATCTACAGAGTTCAACAATTAAATGCTTAGTTAATACTTTCTGTTGCTTGACAGTCCATATCCGGTGGGCAGTCCTTTGCAGAAATATTGTTTGGTAAACCTCTAGAGTCCTCTACTGACAAAGAGGAATCCTTGCTTAGAGGTTCTTCATTGCACAAAGTAAGCTATTGATTCTAGATGACTTTCCTCACAGAAAATTTTACTTCTGCAGGGTACTTTTCTTTCATTTCTAAAAGATGCTTTTAATTTCATTGGATACTCATTTAGAGAAAGCTTTTATATCAAAGTTTATTTTTTTTTTGTTTTTTATTTGGCAGTTGTTTATTTTGTTGAATGTCCGGTAAGATGCTTTGAAAATGTTGTCATAATGTGGGCTTGGCATTTATACAATATTTAGCTTTTCACATATATCAATTGTATTATAAGTGCACTCAACTTTCTATTGGATATCACAGAAATTGAGTATGTTAGCATCATATATTAGGCATGGCATATCACTTAAGTTAGAATGACATGTTGCATGGTAATGAGTTGTTAATTAATAACTGTTCTGTTATCTTTGCTGTTTAATTTCTGTTGCAAGTTTATTAAGTTTTGTTATCTATTCAGCTAGCATACCTTCATCTATAAGTAATTTGGGTTATTTCTGAACAAGATGATCAGGTTAATTACATTTACAATTGGAGTAGCTTATCTGAATTTCATGGGCAATGAATTTGGGCACCCGAAGGTAAAGTCTGTTACTCTGTATCCCCATCATATTCCTTATAATACAACTCACAGCAATTTTAATTCATTCTTAACTTCTTTTTTCCCTTGGGGGGGGGGGGTTTGGTTTTACCAGAGAGTTGAATTTCCAATGTCAAGCAACAACTTTTCATATGCACTTGCTACTCGTCACTGGGATCTCTTATCAGAGGAAGGAGTTCACAGTCAATTATATTGTTTTGATAAGGTGATTCATGGCATGGTTTCAACACCCAACCTTCCCTTAGTTTGTTCTTTGTTTATAGATGGTTAGTTTCTTCTTTGTTGATAGATGCGTTGCATGGTACTCACCTCATGAAATTATAATGCTTGAGCAATCACAATGCTATTTACGTACATGTGAGAATTGACAGGGCTCAAAATGTGCAAAATTCGACAACATTTCAACTCAATGATCAAGATCATGCTTTACCGGTGGCATGATATGAATCGTGTTTCAACCTTCTGATATGAAAGGTCTGAACCACTGTCATTTCTTATTTCCTTTTCAGGATATGATGCACTTAGATGAAATAGAAAGAATTCTTTCAAAGGGTCCAGGAGGCCTTCCCAATATTCACCATGTCAATGACAGTAGCATGGTATAAATCTATTTCACCACTCACTTCTTGGTTACCTCACATTTTGGTTTTCATTCTCTTCTAGATGTCTTTCTAGTAAACAATGACTTTCAAGCAATGAAGAACATCTTCCTACCTTAATGTTTTCACATGTTTACCAGATATGAATGGTCTCTGGGTTATCTTTTCAAGTATTTACTGCAATTATTTTCATGAATACAGAATGAATTGGTAATTTTTTTGGTCCCATGATATTGGATTCATACCAGTTTGTTAGATTTGCTCTTCTTTGCCTCTGGGTGATATTGAATATCAATGATGAGTTGCTTATAATTAAAGTGTCTGTGATTATACAGAAATGGCAAATTTCGAATTTAGTTGACTTTTTCTTGCTTTTCTTTGTATAGTTAGCCCAGATAAAAAGATCTTGGCAAGCTCAGAGATCATTGCTTATTTATTTTCTTATTCATTTTATTTAAAGGGAAGCTCTTTTTCCACTGTCAAGAGAGCAATTTGAATAAAGAACTTTTCTCATGCAACAGGTGATAGCTTATTTAAGAGGTCCCGTCCTCTTTGTCTTCAATTTTCATCCCACAAACTCATATGAAAAATACAGTATCGGTGTAGGAGAAGCAGGAGAATATCAAGTAAGTTATGTTTAGTTCTGTTCATTATCCTTGTATTCAATATCAAGAACTTGCATTTCCCACTTGTTCTTGGACTATAATGTCATGAAATTTCAGCTCCTCAAAACATCTTTCTGTATTTCACACACATTCTTGTCCATTCAATTCTTGGTGAATGGAATGCTTGATGAAACTAATGCAAGAAATCCTTGATCAGACTCAGACTACTATTGGATGAACATGAGATTGTGTAGGATCTACTTCTAATGGTAGGACACGTTTTAACTAGAGATAGAAGATGATGGGTGTAATACTATCTTTATGGAGTCAGAATTTTTTGGTACAGTTTACTCTGTTTCAGGATTACGTGATACACCAGGAATATAACTGGTCCTTTCCAACTGCCTCTTCCCATTATTCACCTGCATATGTCCATACCTAATGTGTCTATCCCATTCCAAGCATCCAAGTGTCTTCATCTACGATCTTCCATTCATGCTTCTCCTAATACTCATTGTACCCTCTGTTATATATTTTCGTTTCTCTCCAATGCAATTATGAAAAGATGAAAAGAAGTATGAAGGTTTGTTGGTTAATGAATATATGAATGACTTCCACAGGTCATACTAAATACAGATGAAAAGAAGTATGGTGGTCAAGGATCAATCGGTCATGGCCAGTATGTTCAAAGAACTACCAACAGAAGGTAAGCAGGAACTGTTCCTCCAGATTCACTGAGTTATACATTCAAGATGTTCTCCACAATGATCTGTATATTTTGCCTTGACAAACTTCACATCCATGGCAGAGTTGATGGCATGCAGGTCTGCTTGGAATTGTCTTTGCCAAGGAGAACTGCTCAGGTTTGGCCATCTGCTTTGTCATTATTGAACTTCTACCAAATAATAACATGGAGATTGTAAGGCCAAGTATTATATTATACAGTTCTGTAATTCTGGGTGATTATGCTTCCTTCTCTCCAGGTCTACAAGTTAACACGAATATTAAGGGTCTGATCTTAACAGATGATGCAAGAATCCCAAATATTGCCATATGATTTGCAAGGAACCGAAATCCAAGCTTGACCAGTCTCTGCTCATGAACAACGGTACATGTAATTTCTTCAGCTTGCCACCTTGGATCTTTTGAACAGCAGATTACATGACATTGCCATAGTTTCAGTATTTTGATTTATATGCATATTTTTTGCTGGTTTCTGTGCTGCATTTTATCTTGCAGCCTGAATGACGTCCTCTTTCCCTTCGGATCAAATAAGTTGGCCAGCTTTTGGAATCACAAAGTAGCAACTTTTCAATTCTGGAGAACCAACCTTGTGCATAGAAACAGTAATTATCAGTTCTATGAAGTTGTTGCTGCAATAGTAGCTGCATGGTACCAAGGTTAGAAACCTTAATGCCAATATGTAATTTGTAGAGCAGATAATGAATTCTGCGACTAATTTTTACTGCAGAACTCTCTTGTCAATTGGAAGTGAGAAAGTTCAGTAATTTTTCCCCCCTTTATTTCTGGTCCGGTGATCTCTGGCAGAATTCGAGCAGTGTAATATCATCTGCATGTGCAGCTAAGTTAGGGGCTAAACTAATTAATCTTTTCATCTTTTAAAATTTGTTTCACAAGTTTCACTAGTATAATAGATCTTTTGTAAAAATCCAGTTACAAAAGAATAGTTTAGAATTTTAAACCAAAGTTCTTATATTCATATAAATGTTCATTGAACTAAGTAAAGATGTATTTTGATATTAAATTTTATAATATAATATTAAATTTAATTTTTTCAAAAACTTATCCAATGTCATTGAATTAGTGTCAAATTTTAGTCACTTATTTTCAATTTTATTATTTTTTTTAAAAATCCTACTACAAAAAAATCTTAAGTTTTTATATATATAAAAAAAATTAAATATTAGAGATTCAATACATACATCCTCGATAATGTTTCTCAATAATAATACTCATTAAATTAAATGTATTTAAAAGACTAATAGATTTCTATCTAAAAAATTCATCAATAATATCACAAGTTGGATATATCTATTGCATTTAATTGAATACATTAATATTTTATTGCTGAATAAATTAATTAAATAAATAATATAAAAAATATTGTTCTTTGTATTTAAAGAAACCGTTGTATGTATTATATATTACTCCATATGGTACAGGTCCAGACTCTTATCTTCTGGCTCTCCATGTTCTGTGACCCTTCTCCAATTCATGGTCTCTCTTCCAAATTCTCTCCAATTCATTGAATTTCTGCTTTCTTCGCCGAACTGAGAATCATCAGCTGGGAGTAACGGTAGGCCGCATGAACACCACGTGTCTTTCGCTGTCCCAAGACACTCTTGTATTAAAACCCTCGTCCCACCGCTAAAAAATCCATATATAGATTTCTTTGGAAGAAGAAAAGAGGGAGAAAAGAAAAAGTTTTATGGCAAACTTGCCCCAATCTCTGTCTATGAACGCCGCCGCCGCCGCCGCCGCTGCTTTTGGTGGACCAGGTCCTTCTGCTGCTAATTCTGCCGCCGTTGGCTCTCCGGGTAACAAGGATCGGAAAATGCAATCCGCCGAGCAGCTTGTTCTCGATCTCAGCAACCCGGAACTCCGTGAAAATGCTCTTCTTGAACTCTCTAAGGTATATATACCAAATTGATATATGTACTTTCCCCCCTCCTCCAATTTCCTTTGTATGAGTATTTCCGTACACTCTGCGTCTATCAACGCTTCTTTGAATTCAAGAGTGGTGGGGCCTTTATTCCTTTGGTGATTCCGTTTTTCGCGTTTTCTTGATGGCGAACTTTCATCTTGAATTATCTGGGTGGTTTTTTTTTTGGCTGCCATGTCATGGGTCATGTGGTAGAGTTGGTTGCTGTGGTTGATCATCGTTTTGTTTATCTCCGTCTGTAGTCTTGTCTGAAAAATTGTGTTTGGTTGATCACTTGCCAACCCTTAAAACTGAAATAGAGAGATCTTTGAAATTTACATGTAAAAGTTGAGAACGCTATATCAGACTGCCTTCTAAAGTTTCAGCTATGATTGACTTGGCCATCACCTGTTAACAATGACATTTTTTTTATGACTGCTCAGTTTTAGTAAGGATTGATAACACTCAGTCTAGGTTTTGGTTTCATTTAGTACTCCTTTGACATGGGAAATGCCATAGTATTGATTGCATTCAGTGCTGAAAAGCTGCCAGCCACCCTTGACAAGAGGGTCTTGTTAGGCTTGATCACATTCACTATTGTGCACAGGCATTAAGATGGTCCAAGAAAGCAATTCATGCTTGTCGGGAATATGTTTGGCACGCTTGTAGGAAATGTTAACACAAAATGAAAATACTGTTCTAATAGTTTAACCTAAGTCAATTACAAGGTTATGAAATCTATCCTGTGCAACAAAAAAAAATTCATTATTTGTTAAATTTTGGTTGAAATTAATAAATTATCCTTTACATAAGGAAAGAAATTAATGAACTTGGTCAACCACAACCATGCTGCTTAATTTCTTTGTAATAACTTGGACATGTCTGAATGAGCTTTTATATATGCTTTTGTGACTGAAGGCTCTAACATTCTTCAGATGGAAAGACATAGCTAATCTCTTGCTACGCTCACATACGGTTTGCTGCTTTTCTTAAGGTAACTGAACTTGTTTGTTTTTCCTTTTTGTCCAAGTTGCAGAAGAGGGAATTGTTTCAAGATCTTGCTCCACTACTTTGGAACTCCTTTGGGACCATTGCTGCCCTCCTCCAGGTAAATTTTTGTGAACCCTTTTTTATGTGTTTCATATCATTTTTAATTTTATCTTTTATAGATGGATTCATGAGGGATGCAAAAAAAGGATTAATTACTTAGACGGTAATCTCCTTTGTAATATGTGAGATCAATGGATATGTTAATTTGCTTGTTTTAATCAGTATGAGAGACCTCCTTTGTTTGAGGCTTGTTATGTAGATTTAGAAGAAAGAATTTGAGCAATAACATAAGTGGTGAAGATTTTATCTTTTCCAAACTTGTATTGATAGGGCTAGGGTTACTCCAGCCTTTTTCTTTGTAAACCAAAAGAGAAAGAAAAGAACATCTGCAGCTATTGAAACTGAAACAGTAGCCAAGCAGTACTTTTCCCTTTATAACCAGTTTCATACCCCACCATATTTGCTAAGTTGCTGATACCTGGGGGCAGCATATTTACATCTGCAGTGTGAGTGAATCCTCTAATGGATACTTATGCTTTTGAATGCTTGCAGGAGATAGTTTCAATTTATCCGGTTTTATCTCCACCTAACCTGACTCCAGCTCAATCAAATAGAGTTTGTAATGCACTTGCTCTTCTTCAGGTACAGTTACTTTTCTTTTCTCCTTGTTTCTGGTATTTTGGTACTTAGTTGCCTACTTTCAATCTATCTACAATTCAGAAGATATGTATCAAAGGTATAGAAAATAAGTATTATGAATCCTTGATGCACTACCCTGTATTGTTTAATCCCAAGAAAGAAAAATGTGTCTATAACTGGAATTATCTGATGCAATAAGTCAATTGTTTGTTTTTGGCAGTGTGTCGCTTCTCATCCCAGCACCAGAATGTCTTTCCTCAGTGGTACTACTCTCTGCATTCTTTTGGTATATATAGTTTGTTACCTGCATCCAACTGGAGGTGGTAAACTTTAAATGTGTAACATTTTTGGGTATTTTGTTCAATCTCTGTTGTCATTTTTTCCCTCGAAAAATTGAGGATTTTTTTTTTATGATCTTCTGATAACTAGTTAGTAGAGGCATTTTTCAAATTTGTTGCAAGCTGAACAGGAACTTGGATCTCTTGGTCTACACCAGCATCTTTTTCAGCTGGAAACCTTTACATTCCACAGAGCGAGAGAGAGTTTTAAGGATTAAGTTACAAAAGCATTAGACGACGTGTGAAAGAAAAAGATAGTAGTAGTATACCGTGTCTCATGCCTTTCTTGAAGTCTGATGGGTAATAGGATTTTATTGTTATCCTATTTCTTATGTTACATGAGATGCATAGTAATGACAAAATGATTTTTTGGTTATTCATCTAATTGCACCCTTTTGAACTATCTAATGAAGTTTAATTATTACTTTTCTTTATTTGCAGCCCAGATGCCTTTGTACCTGTACCCCTTTCTTAATACAACAAGCAAATCAAGGCCTTTTGAGTACCTAAGGCTTACCAGTTTGGGGGTAATTGGTGCACTGGTGAAGGTATTTGATAATTACTGACAACCTGCTTGTTTAAATCCCACGTTAGCAATTTTCTTGATCCCAGTCTGTTTAGTTATCAACTTGTTGCTGCTTTTATAACATCAACTCTAGAGAATGCCAAAAACCCCTTGTGATGGTGAGAAGTTGAAACCAATTAATATATTAATAATGCTTTGCCTGTTCCTTTCAGGTTGATGACACAGAAGTTATCAGTTTCCTACTCTCAACTGAGATAATTCCTCTGTGCCTTCGGACGATGGAGATGGGCAGTGAGTTGTCAAAAACAGTTGAGTCATTGCATTCCTTAATTCTAAGACTAGGTTCTGTTTACTGATTCAAGATTTTTAAGCACTTGTTGAGTTGCTTGTTGTGAAGGTTCATTTGCTTGTTGACTTTTATGTGGTTTGCTATCCTTACAGAAAAGGTTCTGTTGGCAGGTTGCAACTTTTATTGTGCAGAAGATTTTGCTGGATGATGTGGGCTTGGATTATATATGCACCACGGCAGAGAGGTTTTTTGCTGTAGGGAGAGTGCTGGGAAATATGGTTGCTTCACTGGCTGAACAGCCCTCTTCAAGGCTGCTCAAACATATTATTCGGTGCTATCTTCGGTTATCAGATAATCCAAGGTGGCTATTACTGCCTTTTCCTTTCCTCTCTGTCTCTTCATACATTTCGTCTTATGTATGATATATAATGATATATGTCTATATGAATGGATAGTGTAATTTAGCATCCCTCACTTACCTTCTGTGATCAGGGCATGTGATGCACTCAGAAGCTGCCTTCCAGACATGCTCAGAGATGCCACCTTCAGCAGTTGCCTTCGTGTAAGTCTTGGGTTGTATTTGAGCATGGCCAATTTGTAACATTATTAACCCTTTCCATTTTCTGTCTTATCTGGTGAGATGCTTTCTCTTGACAGGAAGATCCGACGACCAGAAGATGGCTTCAACAGTTGCTTAACAATGTTCAAGGGCCTCGGGTGGCCCTGCAAGGAGGAGCTGCATTTGACCATATGCTTGCAGGCCAACTAAACTGAAGAACAAACGCCACCATTTTTGTATTATATATACTATATAGTTCTTCCTGGTGGCACTCTTGATAAAAGTAAAATAGCTGGGGGAAACCTTTCTCTCTTATCCTAAGTTAATTGACTTGATTGTTTTGTTTCTTAAGAAAACCATTATAATATATAGAAAAATGTTTCTTTATTTTTCCTTTGAAAATGAATAACCTTCGGCTTATTATTAATGTGGGTTACAGTGGTTTTCATTTTTAAGGCTCTCCTCCTCTGCCCCATCTTGAGAAATCTTCTCTATGTCTGGGCTTTCTATGTTGTTTGGTAATTACTATATGTCAGGGCTTTCTTATCGGAAGAAAGTTATGATGTGGGCTTTTGTTAGTCTATCTACGACTTATTAATTTAATATTGTCTGTCTCTGCTCAAGATCTCAGCATCCCAATTCCTTTTTTTTCTAAGTTGTGGAGTAAATGGGCTTCCAAATGCAGTATTTCGATCCTTTCAGGGCTTTGGCTTGTGACATAAATTTGAATTTTATATTTTGAAAAGAAGTATAAATATCTTCATATACCAAACATTGACTTGTCAGGTGAATTTGAATTTCATGTTTCTATGCATGAAAAGAGGTATAAATATCTTTATATACCAAATGGTCGTTAATGTGTACATACATCTTCCTTATTACACGATATAAAAAAAGATTTTCAATAGTATCTTTAGAATTCAAGTCTTTTGAAGCGCCAGTAGTCGTAGCTGTAGCCATACCGACCTTTTCGTTCTCATCGCTTCGGCTGTTGTGATATCTTTTTCATTGCGGGTTCCCAGTTGTTTACTATCTCTTTCTATGGGTCAAGCAAAGGGTGCATTTGAACAGAGGATTCAATTTTTCCATTTCATTTTTCTAAAGTTTAAAAGTAAAATTTGAACTTTTAAAAATTTTAAATACTATTTAAATAGGATTTATGAGAATTTCAAAAGATTTTGTAAAATTATAAAATTATCCACTTATCCTTCTAAAAAAGTCTGATTACTCAACTCATTCCTAACTTCCCTCCCCTAGTTGAGAAAAAAAAATTCACTGACCCTTTTTGCAGTATCGGAGATCAAAATTTTAGAGGGAAAAAAAAATTGTTTCTCCATCTAATTTGGCTTAGGGGAAGATGAATTCTTTTCAATTCACCGACTGTTTCGCCATTTTAGTGTGACGAAGGAGAAATTTCTTTATTGATTTTTTGTGATTTCTCTTTAATATTTATTCAAGATTGTTTCTTCACTATTTTTTTATAGGAGAATTGGTTTCTTGTATTTGTGATTACGAAAGAAGTAGTATTGACAAAAACATATACATGTTTGATAAAATAAGGAAAAATTGGGAAAGAATATAAGATTTGGTGGGGAAAATGATTGAAATCATGCCACTTAGCAACAGAAGAAATAGTGAAAGGGTTAGTCGTATCCTCAAGGAAGAGGAAAAGGGTTTCGGAATGCGAATAGAAAGAAAGAGAGAAGGATAAATAAGCATAGCAACAGAGTAGAAAAGGAGAACATCCACACAAGAGAAGAAGAGAGAAAAAGGAGGACAAAAATGGAAGAAAGAAAAAAAGGTCGAGGTTTGGAACTTGAAAACACTCCCATGGAGTTTTCATTTTTCTAGTCTAAATGTTTGATTTTTCAAAAATTAAGCCTGTCCAAATGAGTTTTTACCTTATC
>JAOXNR010000030.1:10474089-10495707 GCA_028571225.1 Parsonsia alboflavescens
TGTTTTACTGGAGATGCCCTACTATGTTTAACTTTGACCTATAAAAGACTTCACCTAACATGAAAGTTCAAATAGAACAATGCAGAAAAATTACTTCGATCACGTCATACTCCTCTTGTTTTGTAGCTCGTAGGTTATTGTTCAATGACTAATGCATGACAAGATGTTTTACTGGAGATGCCCTACTATGTTTAACTTTGACCTATAAAAGACTTCACCTAACATGAAAGTTCAAATAGAAGAATACAAACATAGAATTGATTATTACAGGCAATATATATAAGCAAGGTACATAAATGTAAAGTGTATGTTCCACTGTGGATAAAACGAATTGTACTGCTAATAATTGTTTGAATTGACCAAACTAGGGTCCCGAAATTGACTTTATTTCTTCATTTTCCTGAGATATTGATCTTTTCTTTTTTTTGAAATTGCAGAATTTTTATTTATGCTTTAAATGTTTCTTGCTAGCTACTGAATTTCTTTGTTTTTAATTCATTCCCCAAGCTTTTTACTTGATATGAATAATGGTGAAGTAAATGAATCTGCATTAGTGCATTAAATATTAACAGTGTTTTGTATGAGAAAAGTAAAGGTTCCAGGAGTTTATTCATCAAATTGGGTTTTCGCAGCTGCATGATTTTGAAGTATATTGAACAAGAATTTTTAGCAAATGGCTTCTCTGGGAGTAGCACCTACTTCTGGGTTGAGGGAACCTAGTGGTCATGCTGTTGGTGTAGATAGATTGCCTGAGGAAATGAATGATATGAAAATCAGGGATGATAAGGTAGATTTTTGAGACATGTGACATTTCTTTCTTCTTTCTAGCATTTGTGATGCTTGAGGTGAATCATCTGTCATTGTCTTTTTGGACTTGATATTTAGTTTCTAGTTTCTTCTTATGTTGTTGATAGGAACTGGAGCCGGCTATTGTTGATGGTAATGGAACTGAGACAGGTCATATAATAGTTACAACTACAGGTGGCCAGCCAAAACAGGTAACGCCAATTATGTCTTTCAATATCTTTAAGATTTTGTATTTTGTTTGATAAAAAGTTTTTCTTTAATATAAATTAGCTTTTAGTGTTTTGGGGAGATTTTGAATAAATTTTTGTATGTGGCATGGTGACATTATTTATATTGGGCTGTTGGTTGGTGATACTTGTAGTGTACTATATGTTCATATGTGCATGTATTTAATCACCACATAACTCCTGTAGCTGAGGAAAACATAACAGAATGTGATTGATTTGTATGATTCTCTTTGCTTAAATCAAATGGTATTTTGAATGTAGTGCTATAATGATATTCTTTCTGAGTCTCTGATAACAGTTTTTAGCGATTAGTAGTAGCTATCGGATGGAGAAAATTGTTACTAGCCTGTGTACTTAATGCTTATGTTGAAAATTCTCATCTTAGTTTCATTGAATGAGATACCTATATGATCCTTTCTTAAGCTGATATATAATGTCTTTTGGTAAATTTCAGACTATCAGTTATATGGCTGAGCGTGTCGTTGGGCATGGATCTTTTGGAGTTGTTTTCCAGGTTAGTCTTTGTTGTCATCCATTGCTTGAAAATGATGTAACCATATGAATCAGTGTTGATGCAGTGCTATTAGTCCAGGGTTTATTTGATGTGCTATTGCACTTGCAAGTTGATGAAAACCATGAGCATTGTTGCTTAATTGAACTCTTTTTCTTGTTTTCTCAGGCAAAATGTCTAGAGACTGGTGAGACTGTTGCTATTAAGAAGGTTCTTCAAGACAAGAGATACAAGAACAGAGAATTGCAGACTATGCGCCTTTTAGACCACCCAAATGTCGTATCATTGAAGCATTGCTTCTTTTCAACTACTGAAAAAGATGAATTATATCTGAATCTGGTGCTTGAGTATGTCCCTGAGACTGTTCATCGTGTTATCAAACACTACAACAAGCTGAACCAAAGGATGCCCCTTATTTATGTGAAGTTGTATACATATCAGGTATATTTTGGTGTTTGATGCTGTAACTTGCTATCTTCTCCCTAGAGCATGTTTTTATTTTTTAAAAGTCTGTGTAATAACTAAGTCCTCTCTAATTTATGATTGTGGAACACTCTCTTTCAGCACTTTTGTCATGGAAGTGCTGAGTAATTATTATATGGCATTTACTACAATTAAATGATATTCTTCTCAATTGGTAGTTCAGGTTAATAATTCAGTCATATACAGTTAAGTTTCTTTCTTCAACCATCAAAAATGTGATAACCTTCTTATATTGCAGATTTTCAGGGCACTGTCTTACATCCATCGTAGTATTGGAGTATGTCATCGCGACATCAAGCCCCAAAATCTTCTGGTACAGTAACAACTTCATCTGTTTACATTTCCTTTGCTAATTGTTGTTCTTACCTTTTATTGAACCATGACATACAATGTGGAGCAATATTTATAAATAGTGAGTACGTTTGATAATAGATCCATTTTTTCTCTTTTGGTTGATCGGGGGGGGGGGGGGAGGGGGTTGTATGGGATGTTAATTTTAAGTGGTCTTTTATGATGGTTGTACTGTTGGCTTCCTAATTGTGTTTGGTTTTTTCCATTGCCTACATGTCCATATCTGAGGCTGTTTTGCCATGTTCTTTGATGTTACCTTTTTTTTTTTGTGTGGTGCTACCTCCTCTTCCTGTACAAAAGAATACTGATAACCCTGTTCCTTAATAATATGCGTGATTTCTTGTTACAGGTGAATCCTCATACTCACCAGGTGAAATTATGTGACTTTGGGAGTGCTAAAGTCTTGGTATGTTTCTTTTCCTGTTCCTCTTGTTATGTTGTCTTGTTAACCTAGGTTTTTGACAAGTGACAAATTGCTTCCCTCCATGGCAGGTTAAAGGGGAGCCAAATATTTCTTACATTTGCTCTAGGTACTACAGAGCACCTGAACTTATATTTGGGGCAACAGAATACTCAACCAGCATTGATGTTTGGTCTGCAGGCTGTGTTCTAGCTGAACTACTACTTGGACAGGTAAATAATATGTCGTTTATCATGTAATAGGTTCTGAGTTCTAATTATATTATCTCTTTCATAATATAAAATCTTGATTACATTTGATTTCAGCCTTTGTTTCCTGGTGAGAGTGGAGTAGACCAGCTTGTTGAGATAATCAAGGTACCTTTGTCTATCATAATTTCCCATTTTTATTGGCTGTTTTAATGATTGCTGTAGATGCACAAAACCTTTAGCAGTGAGAACTTATCACTTCAGGGATGAAGTTAAAACTGTTATCATATTTTTATTTTCTGTCTGTAACTCATTTTTTCCATTGTGCAATTTTTGCAGGTTTTGGGTACTCCAACAAGGGAGGAAATTAAATGCATGAATCCCAACTATACAGAATTCAAATTTCCACAAATTAAAGCTCATCCCTGGCACAAGGTTCTTTTCTTTCTTTCTTTCAGCAGAAGCAATTTTATAATATTTTTCTTCATGAGGTAATTCTTTCTGTCATCAGATATTCCACAAACGCATGCCTCCAGAAGCTGTTGATCTGGTTTCAAGACTCCTCCAGTACTCTCCCAATTTACGTTGCTCAGCTGTGAGTATTTTGGAGCTCTGTACTTGGATGTCTTTTTTCCCAACTTACATTGTTTCTAGTAGTTGATTCTCTCTTGTGGGGGGCTTGATTGGCAAAATTGAATGGATTTGAGTGCAGTTGGATGCATTAATGCATCCTTTCTTCGATGACCTACGGGACCCAAATGCTCGCCTACCAAATGGTCGTTTTCTTCCACCATTGTTCAACTTTAAACCTCATGGTATGAAATTCTCAAACAGAAGTTCATGATATTGTGTATACCCATCCTCCACATCAAAATCATTTAAGAATTTGTTAAAATTGCATCTGGGTTTTTTCTTTTTTAACCTTCAGAATTGAAGGGTGTACCGGTGGAAACACTTGTCAAATTGATCCCGGAGCATGCCCGAAAACAGTGCCCCTTCCTGACGCTCTGAATGTTGGAAGATTGAGACAAAGCAAGCAAGCAAAGCACACACATGGCAGCAGTCATACTGCTTTCTATCCTAGATCTTTTGTTTTCTTTTTTTTATTCTACTCTGTACTGTACTGCGTTCTTCCTGTATCTCTTTTTGTTTTGTAAGAGCAGTTTTAGGGAAACGCTATGATCAACTCAAAACACCCAATTCTCACTGGGTTTTTTTTTATCATGCCCTTTTGATGTCCAGGTATTGTAACATTATGTGGATAAATGGATTGAACAACCTTATCTAAAAGGACATCTCTGTTGTGATTTTTAATGTAATTTGTCAGAATGATCCGTCAAACTGTTGTGTCTAGTCCTTGTAGAGTTGTCAAAATGGATTGTATCTTGAGATTGGTCTAGTTTGATTTTACATTTTTTAAGGATTGAATTTAAAAAATTTGATTTTAACTGCAATAAGGGTTTTTTAGCCATGTCTTTAATAGTCAATGAGGGTTTAGAGAGGATGGACTTTTGGGATAAAAAATATTAAAAGAAAAAAATTATTTTATTTTATAATTTTTATTACCTATTTTTAAGGTTCGGTTGTCCGTCTATTTCTTTTTTCTATTCCTAAAAAGAATCTTGGTTTTTAAGGATACTTAGTGTTAGACAATCATTCATTCAAAGGTCTCTTGTTTGCTATCCTTCTGTATTTTTTCAATCAATTAACCTTGAAATACTTCATCATGTGTCCTATCATGCAGAAAAAAAAAAAAAAATGATCACTTGTTTGCTAACCTTATGTATTTTTTTAATCAATTAACTTTAAAATACTTTAAGATGCATCCTATCATGCATAAAACAAAATTGACTCCGTAAATTCTCATCTTAGTCTCACAAACTCAACATCTTTTCTATCACATTTGTATCTCGTTCGATACCTTTCTGTTGACATGTCCTTTTCAGGGTTTTTTTTTTTTTTTTTTGACTATAATGAGTATTAAATATTGAAATTGAGTTTTTCATTTTTACGTTTAGTTTGTTTATCATTTTTTACATTTTTCAATAATTTTCTATTCACTTTTTTTTATTATTTCTTGCATTTTTTTTAAGTGATGTAAAAATTGAATTCTTTTATTTTAAATATTTTTAAAATTAAAAAATATAAAGGGCTGATCCCAACCCGGCCTTTGACCCTCGTGAGATTGAATTGAATTAGGATTTTGATGGTATTTAGAAAAATAGGACTAATTCATTTTGACAGTTTAAATTTTTTGATATTTGGGATTGAAATCGGGTTGGGTCGGGTCAGACCAATTCCAATTGACGGCCCTGAGTCTCTCAGAAACATGTTTCAAGATTTCAAACCAAGTGATCTGATTCTCTCAGCATTCCGTTCATGGGTTCATCCTTCTTGATAGTAACTAGGGATGAAGAGAGAGTATCTAACAAAATTCCTTGCGATGGAATTTAAACCTGATTCTAGTGAACATTATAAAGCGGACGCGTTAACCTCATTCTGGTTATTGGTCATCAGATCAAACTATGCTATGAACGAATTCTAAAATGCGTTACCGTTTGAAACGTTACGTCTTCACCCTAGCTCTTTTTCTCTTTGCAAATTTGTGTATATACCACTAAGAAGTTTTGACATTGCGAAAATTTCCATTTCACTCCGAATTCAAATAATTGGGTTGAATTGTTGATTAGCTTTCATATATTTTTGAATTGAAAGATGCCTCTGGGAAAATATTATTGCGATTACTGCGACAAGGAATTCCAAGACACTCCCACCGCCCGGAAGCGCCACCTCCAAAGCCTTTACCACCAGAGGGCAAAGGCTCTCTGGTATGACTCCTTACGCTGTCAGTTTCCTCCCTCCCTACCTCCTGTTCCTGTTTCGGTTTACTCTTTGATTGTCTTTTCTTGTTATTTATTGTTATTTCTTTGTTTGCAGATGGAAATCAAGTTCCTGATCCCGAGTTCATTGGGAAGAAACGAATCTGCAGTCACTTCATCCGCCTGGTACCTCGGTTTCACCTGCTTCAGTTTTTGTGGCATGCTAGTTATCTCAAGATGCAATTTCGATTTATATTCCTTATATATGTCTCTAGTGTAAGAATGGGTGGAAGGGGTTGGTTCAAGATTTTTGAGAAAAGCTTGGAAGGTCTATAATTTACTGCCCCTTTGTTATCTTGTTTTGTCTTCAGAAAATTTATAATAAAATTCTATTTTCCTGTCTGATATGGAGAACCGTCTACGGTGCAAAGAGTGAATGACAACTTATTTCTATGATTTATTAATCTCCTCTCTGAATGGCTATCAGTGTTTGTAGCCTCAATTATCTAGATGATGATAGTTTTGGCAGAGTTATACCTATGGTTATTTTAGGACTTTTCAATTTCAGCATGAAGGAAAGCCTTTGTTTTGCTCATGAGAATGTTAACCATCTGTGCTTTACATAAAATAAGTGTACCTCGTGTATTGTGCGTTTTAACAGATGGTTTGTTAAACCATATGTACTACTGAGCTGATAAAATTTGCAATATGAAGCTATGAAGTTCACCTTCTATCAATCAAAGGCCAAGATTGTCCCAATATGTTTCTTTTTTGTTTTCTTTTCCTTATTTTGGGAATGGGAATAGGTGTGGTGCAGTTATGTGTAATGACCACAAGTTTCATCAGTGAATTATGATAAGAAATAGATTAGTCTAAGCACCAGGATTTTTAATCTTGGACATTCTTTGGAACATAAAAGTTTAATTCACAGTACCATTGCAAGTCTTGGTATCCACTAAGCAGTGAACATTTGAATCTAATCATGAGTATATGACACATATGCTTTGACGCATTCCAAATTTCTTTATGTGCTTTGTTTTCTTTAATGATTGCATTGAGTCATTGACTTACTTATTGTTTACCTCTGGTGGCAATCCTTCCATCTATGGTCTTATAGGGCTGGTGTTTACTAATAGTAATCTATGATTTTCAAGTGGTAGTTTTTGCTTTTTGTTTCCATGCATGCATGCCATTGATAGTTAATTCACATTCATGTTTTTGTTTTTTTAGGGGTCATGCAAGTATGGGGATTCCTGCAAATATTATCATCCAAAGCAAAATTTGCAAAATGTGGGAGCCGAAAGGATGCCAGGTGCTGCATTTCTTGATTGGATAAGTCTTCCTAGCAGTCCTCTATTTTCTCCCACACCTTTGTCTCTGTTTTTTTGACTTTCTGGATTGTCATATTTCTTGTATAGCCTAGAAAATAAGTGGAGATTCACTCACTGTTGAGTAGTTATCTTAGGAGTTATAGAGAAATATGCCTAAATAGGATGAGGATCTAAGATTTGGGGACGGGGCTTGCTGAGTGGAATGTTGAGCTATAGCACATAATAGATATATTCAACATCATAATTTCAATTCGGCAAATTCAGAGTTGAAGCTTTAGCTATGTAAAAGTCTAACGTAACTCTTACTTTTATTCGTAACACGCTTGATTATATTATAAAATATGAGAACGATATAGTGAAATCAAAACATGAAACTTAAGAAGGCATGGATAGGATCCGATAGTCCATTCTGAATGTTGTCTCCAAACGTCTTATCCAATGCCTCAAACTCTATTTTTTAAAAGAAATTGAAATAAAATCATTGATTTTGAGAGAAATTTCAGAAGACAAATCTTCTGAGTCATGCATTCTTGTTCAAAATTCTCAAAATAGCTTCGAGGCAAGTGCAGTTTGATTAGTTGAAATTTAGTTTTTCAGTTTCACTGGAAATATGCTTTGATTTGAGAAGAACAGGGAGAAGAGGAAGCGGGTTTAGGAAGTTAGGGAGAGATTAGCTATAGTAAAACTATTGTAACATGATTCCTTACTTGAACTGAATTTCATCTTCGTATGGTAGATGTAAAGTTTATTTCTTTTAGAGCAATTACAGGTAGGCATGACAACGTGATGCCTGGCTAGATCATATAACTGCAGTGAGAAATAGGTTACATGCTTATCAATATTCCTTTTCTTGGCCTTTTGTGTGCTTCAATATTTAACATGTTACTGCCCATTATCCATACTTCCAAACAAGTGAAAGGGGACTGCTTCCCATGAAATGGCTCTGCCACTGACCTCCTTATAGTTCTGATGTCCTTCAAGATGACAGCTATAATCATCTGGGAAATTGATTTCATTTTCAGGTGTAAACTTCACAGGGTTTCAGTCACAGTCTCTTCCAGGCAGTCAAGTTCTTTCTTCAGCTTCTTTGCCAGGCAAGTCTATTGTTATTCCTTTTCCTTAGATACGAAATCAACAAAAAACGTTGAGATTCACACTCTCACACCTTCAAATTTTCATCTAATCCTCTTCGCATTTATTTGTACCCAGGTAATGTAGTAGGTGACAATATGGGAATTTCATGGGGCAACCTTCCTCCATCACTAAGGCCACCTCCTGAGGGTGGACATCCTCCTCTGCTGTTTATTGATTGGGGATAGGGGTGTTCCTCATCTGCATACACCTCATGCATCAGTTAATTAAGTTTTTTTGGGCTTGTATAATCTGTCCTTGTTGGGTTCAAATTTGAAGATGGATTTGACTTTTGTATCTGTTCAATGGAATGAATAGTTAACCTTGGCACTCCCTTTTCACATGCCATCTCATTCTACTCTTTTTTCCCAGAACGAATGGCTGTAGTTGCTAAAATGGGTTACTGCTTGCATTTGCTATTGCTTCTATAAATATCTATTTTCCTCTTTGGATCAGATTGTGGTCAGTGATGTTTTAGTGGCCATACATGCTCAGCATCATACAACTTATCTTCGACATTGGGTAAGAATTGATAAGGTGTCAAGCATAAGTGTAGAATTCTTACATGAGGTATCTCTGTCCAGCCCTAAACCACACCCAGAATTCTGTCTTTGGGCAGACTTTGTGTTTCCTAAATTTTTTCTTTCTAAGGTGGATAATGACCTCTTAGTCATGGTTAAGTTACAACATTACAAAGAAAAGAGGGGCCAGACCAGCTAACAAAATACAGCTGATAAGATGATTATGTCTGTGTTTATCCTATTATAGCCCAGAGATATAGGAACCATCAGGAAGCCTTGAACAATTCCAGGTTGATCCACATGCTGCTGTGTGTTACCGTAGAAACTGATTGAAGTCATAGCATTTTCTTGGCTTTCTCACCTTCCCCATTTTCTCTATGCCCCATCTGATCTCTCTGCCGGAATGCTTTGTCAATATCATCTCTCAATCCATGCCGCCTCTTCATGCTCAATGCGATGACCTGTGCTGTACATGGGGATGCAATCTCAATCCTTTTCCTTTCATCTGGCGTTGAACTGCCCGAATTGAATGGCCACAATGTGGTTCTTCTTGGAGTCCCACTTTCCTGGCTCGACAAGGTTACCATAGTATCTGCTAGCGGAAGAAGGTCGTAGTGAGAATGTTTCATCGATTAATATATCGTTGTCCTCTGGGGTGCATCTTGCTGAGGTCGAACAATTTGTAGAGTTGTGTGCCATTTTTGTTGTATCCTGAATAATTCAGAAGATCTCTGAACTGTGAAAATTTTGTAGCATTAATCTATATCCGTGGTGAGCGATGTGAATGAGGAAACCAGCAGGAACAGGGTTTTTACGTATTTGAAAGTTTGAACCATTCTGACTTCATATTAAAAATGTATCTTGACAGAGCATGCTGAGAATCAGAGGAAGGACAACACATATTAAAAAGATGGACAGAATCGCTGTAATGTAAATTTGACTTTTTTTTAATAGAGATGTTTTGTTTGAATCCTTTCTTTGCATTTACCAAAAAGGAAAAAGTCTCCCTGCTATCCCACTGATGGAGGCAAACCAATGAGATGCTAAAAAGTTAGCCAAAGCATGTAACCCAACATAGGATGAGTTGTAAATACTCAAGTGAAACAAAAAAGAAGACACACTAAAATCAGGAACAAGAAAGTTACATAGATTTGAACCAGCAAAACATATATGGGTAAGACAGTATGCAGAACAACTGGAAAACAAGCTTGTCTAAATGTAGGCAATGCACAGGAACAGTCATACTCGGTACAGAAGAAAAAAGAAAGAACAAAAGAAAAGAAAAATGCAAACCTACTCACTCGAGAATATACCAAACACACTGCTTCCTACTCGGTTTAAGGATTTCAATACATCATTCAAGACTCCTTTTAGGCTTTTATTACTGTATCTGAGAACCTGCTATAAATCTGACGCCTATTCTCCTTCAAAACATCCGCATGATATATCAAATTAATTCCTGTCATAAATATACATAAAAAGAGAAGAAATATTTCATAGCAAATTAAACTTTGAAATTTCAAAGGAAATTAAGATGAAACAGGAGAAATCAAATCTCCTAAATTAATTCTGGGCTGGCAATGCTTCAGAGAAGCATAGCTCGGAACAAAAATGTGGAAGTCAGTGTGGTGGAACGTCTTTCCAATTAGATATCCCAAGTGGGGTGGAATGTCTTTCCAATTTATGCCAAAATAGATATCCCAAGTTGACAATGAATATTTAACTTTATTCTTATTAATAGATTTATCAATACATTTACATATTTCTGATGTGGAATTGGAATATCACAGCCTGTTTTTTGCTTTAACATATGCTCTCGGTCCGTTTGGGTAAAAATCCAAGCATGACGGGGCATTAGGAGGCAAATTACTTACATTGCCGGCAGCCCTGAAATGGCTAAGGAAGGAAGCACAAGGCACTACTTGAGCGGCTAGGCTTGATTGCAACAATCTACTACTTATGGAGAACAAAGTAGTGTTTGATGGCCTTGAGATGATTCACGTTTTCAGATCAAGACATACCTTGTATCCTCGTATCTTTTATCTTCTTTTGATTTGGGCATATAATAGCGTTAATCTTCTGCTATTTCTAGTACTCCTTCTATTTTAATTTATAAGTCTTTTTAGCCTCTTTCAATATTTATTCTACAATATATTCCCTCCATCTTAAAATGGTTCTCGTTTAATAAAGAAGTTTTTGTTTCAAAATAATTATCGTTTATACATTTCAGGATAAAAAGTATAAGTAAATTATTTATCTTACCATTCGTTTGTTAACCTTTTCCAATGATATTTATGACATTTACACATTCAAATTTTAAAACCCATCAATCACAATATCACTCATCTCAATTTTTAATAAATTCAAGGGATAAAATTATCCAAAATAGGTAACATTGTGATTACTTTAATTTAAGTGAAAAAAACCTTAAACAAAAATCATTTTGAAACCTAGGGAGCAATTCCAATTAAGTATGCATACGTATTATGTATTTCCACTCGTAGCCTCTATTTAATACTCCCCCATCCCAATTTATAAGACGTTAAAAGAATTTGGAGTTATCCCTCTTTATAAGTCGTTTGTTCATTTTTAGTTATATTTTATAATAAACATCCTGTATTACCCTCAACCCTATTCACATCTCTTTAATATTTTTATTCCCAACCCATAATTCGCCTCTTTTCCAAACTTCCTCCTGAAAATCCTATTCACGTCTCTTTTCCAATCATATTCATGTCTCTTTAATTTTGTTTGAAAACTTACTTGAACGAAAGTTGCAAATGAGATTTGTTCTGGCTCGCAAGTTGTTGATGAGATTTCCATTGTGCATTGCCCATTGAGAATATTTTTTTTTTTGCCTAAATGTAGTTCCATAGAAGATGGGTGATGAAAAGTTTGATAAACAATAGCACGAATTCTTGTTTTTTTACCTTCTTTCATGCGAAAGTTGACCAACTTCTTGATCAAATCTTTTTGTTGGGGGAGATAGTCTGCAGATCTGGGTAAGAATGAGCATAAGGCGACTAACCAATCTCTCTTTGAAAGCAGATGCCCGGAGATCTTTGATTCGTAGGGGGAAAGTAGATATTGGGATTGAGATTCCCCTTTTATTTGGTTCAAGGGAGCATTGAATCTGTAAAACAGTTCCGAAAGGTTTCCATGAGATTTCCCCTGTGAGTTGCTCACTGTGAAGTTTCTTTTTTTTCTTTTGAATAAAAGTAGTTCCATAATCAAATAAGGGAATGAAATGAATCAACCACTATTTTGAGTTTCCATTGGATTCGGAAGAATTGAGAAATTTTAAAGTCTCCCACTTAGAAGATGAAGAGATGTCTTAATGGAGAGAGAAATTCTTGGAATACTAAATTTTTAAGTTTTTGAATAGAGTTAGTGATGTAATTTAGGAAGAAAAAGTTTTCCTTAATCTTTACAAAAAGGTTGAAAACTCCTTATAGAAAGGAACGGAGGGAGTATCCTCTTTCATTAATTATGAAGAAATACAATTGCAATTATAAATATGAGAGATAAAAGATATTTTAGACATAACAAATATATTTATATTTATTGTTTCTTCCTTATATTGTGCAATGGAGGTAGTAATAGTTAGGAAAAGTGCTCAGAAATAGGAGATCGAGAGTTAATATAGACACATAAAGCAAGATTATTCTCCTCTAATTTTATTTTTTTTTTCCAAAAAAAAAAAAATGTTGTAATAATAAAATTCTTAACCTAAATAAATTACATTAACTGAAATATTTTCTTTTCTTTAATTTAACTTTTAAAATATAATTTATAGTTTGTTATTTAATTTTTTGGTTAGCGTTAATTTTTTTTTACTTTTACTTTTAAATTTAAATTGATTTTTTCTTATCTATAAAGAAATTTTACTGACTGCAATTTTATTTCATTATTTTATAATTTATTATGATATTTTCCTACCTTTATTAACTATAAATATATTTTATAATATATATTCTTGTAATGCCTACATTTTTATTTTGAATTGTCCGAAAATAAATATCTCATTTTCTTGATTAAATTATCAACTAATTTTCTTTAAAATTTTTTTGTACAAATCAAAATGCGACATTCATTAGGAAGGAGGGAGTTTATTTATTTATTTTGTTGGTTAAAAACAACTTTTGGCCCCGAGAACCAGACTGTAGATCAATAACAATCCGTTGATATTTCATCTCAAGATTGTACTTGGTCTTGCGTCCAAACTTTGATCTGCACTTTCATCCATACTATACCTTATAACAATATAGATTTCCCTCTAGAGTTCAGTTCTTTCTTCTCTTTGCTTTGTTATATATTATGTTTATGTAACTTAACCATTGCTGACACTCACGATTTTAAAGAGTTTTTGTATCGGCATTCTTGTTTAGAGACTGACTGTTCATTTCATATCTGGGTAACCAATGTTTATCGCATCAGGAACTTGTCTTCTTGTTGTCTGATCCAGGCTCAGATATCACCAGTTGGGTTTTTTCTTTCAGTGAAAACTGCAGGCAGCATAGCAACCATACCATAGTAATATACTAGTCCCTCTGCAACTGCCATTACAATAAAAATTGAATACTTGAAACAACACGTAGACTGTCATTCATACTTTTGGAAGCCATGATCAGCACTTCACAAGGTGGGAAAAATGACTATGTCCACTGGAGGATATATGTTCTCGTATTTCGTTAGGTTAAACCTCAAATTACACTCTCAGAGACTACTGGAAACTTCATTACACTGTGGGTCAGCATCCTCTTGAAGATCTCCATGACTAAATCATCTGCAACAAGCATGATTCACCTTCTACTCCTTCCAATATTCATGGCAGTAATGAATCCAATACGGCCAAGGAAGGAAGGGAAACAAGATATTCTAGCCCGATTTACACTTTAAACAATCCGATCACCAGAATTAAGAAAAACAAAAACATAGAGAGGAACTAAAGCAATGACCCCTTTAAAATAGTATTTCTGGTTGAACAATCTTGTGAGAGATGGTTTCTTGTTCTCTATGAAGACAAACTCAAGTTTAAAGGTGTTCTGGAAATTCACAAAATTTCTGGAGCAAAGAGATTAGTGAATTTGATTGGAGGAATATGAATTTTTGTACAAGAATTAAGCAAAATTGCATTAGTTTCCTGAAAATGCTCAATTTAAGATTGCAAGTAAAGTAACAAGTCATTGTGAATTTCTGTCTTTCAGGGACTCCAGCCTTCAAAGATCCTAGTGTAAACTGCTCATTCCATTTAATACTGGCTATCTTCAATGTTTAAAGCAGTGGAAAGTATGGCAAAAATTCTTTGTCACGGAATATTTTGTGTCTACTAACTTAAAGAGTACATGCAAATCATGGAAACAACGCAAACTGCCTAGTCTTATAAACGGACGAGTCACATTCCAACATACTCCAAATCATCCACAAAGCAAATAAAATCAAAGCAAATTCCATACATACAATGAAAGATGTCTCACATACCTAATAGCATTTCCTAAGAAAAGGTAAGAAACTAATATAGCTAGCTAATCCTCTCCACCATCCTTCTTGAGCTACTTGTCATAATCGAAATATGAGACTTGCAATCTCTCAGGGAGACAAAGCTTGGCACGTAGGTCATGGTGGATCCAGCATAACTTTTGAATGTCCCCAATCGTTTTGACCGTACCTAGCTCGATATTGAAAGTATAAAATCTGCAATGCGTACTATATGCATCTTCTTCTGTTAATCTAGAGAATGTACAGTGCACCAACATTTCTCCATTTCCAGGGGCAAATACATGAAAAACTACCAACCATATCAATAATATGAAGTTCATCAAAATTAACAACAATAACATTCTGGTTCTTAATCTAGAGTCGATTAGTTGAATCTTTCAAGGTACAGAAGTTACTGATCACAGACATTGTTGTAGTTGTAATATCAATAAATGTGAGGTGACCATCCATGTTGGGAAGATGCAGTCCAAGATGACCCTGAATCTCGCAATCATTATCCATTGGAGATGGATGCGGCATTTGTTCGAACTCCTCTGTTTTAAGGTCAAAACTCATGATCAGTTCTTCACAGGGAACCATCCTATCATGATCAGTTCTTCACAAGGAACCATACTATCTGAGTTAGGTCCTATCAACCAATAAAGAGTATCATCAACTATGACCACCCGACTATTATTACAGATACAAGAAATATGATTGAAATCAAGCTTGAAGGAAGTGAGTTATTTTATGTCTCTACAGCATGGTTGAGGCCCTAAATTAAGCTTTTTAAATTGGACATCTCCAGTGGTTCCCTCAGATATCAAGAGAACACAATATTCTTTATTCAATGGGTTAAAAAACATCCCGGACCGGTCTGTGTCAATTGGACAGCTTATTGTCACCTTGTCTCGGGTAATTGGATTCAATATGATAAACCGTGCGGATCCTGGCTCTGAATGGTAGCAATTACAGAGAAACAATCCATTGTCGGATAAATTTGAAAGATAGCCATTAAAGGAGGGTAAGAAATTGAGACTAACTTCTTGGATTGTTGGTGGTTCCCATATGTCTAGCAGAAGTAGTTTACTATCGTCGCGAATGTAATGAACAAGAATCGATGGCGAATGGCAGGCCTTTTCCTTGTGGTACGTATCTGCAAAATATTGAAAGATAAAAGTATATTGACCATGAAATTTAAAGCATAACTTTATCTCCTTCTTGTCCTCGTCCTCTTCTGCCTTGCTGTGCTCAATTTTTCATTGATCGATACGTCGTTTGTCACCATCTAGCCGAGGGAGAAGAATTTGGAGAGTCATGTGGCATTTTTTTTTGTGTGTTCTAAACAATTCGAAAGGAATTCCCAAGTTATGAAGATGTTGCATGCATATGAATTGAGGAAACCAACAGGGTTTGGTTTAAGTATCGAAAGTTTGAACCATTCTTGACTTTGATTGAAGGGAAACACACAACGAAAAGCAGAGGTTTAAGATGACAATATAAGAGATATACCTTTTATTTATTTATGGTTCTTATTTCTGCCTATGTGTATAAAATGTTTGTCAATTAGAATTACCATTAAGTGATTTCCAAAATAAATTAAGAGAAGATCCGAATAATTTCTTTTTCTCATATAACGCAGAAAGAGGCTTATTATGTAATGAAGTAATGAAATTGATTCTATGTAATTACATAATTAATATGGCGTCTAATTGATGTGAATATATACAAACGTTTCATACTGTGAATTCCCATATATATTTATATATATTGTTTTATGAGACTGTCTAATTAAATACAAGAATGTTCCTGTGCCCTTTTACTACTGAGATGGTGGTTAAGACATAAGAAAGCCAAAAATAAATTAGTATTATCCATTTCTTGAAAGGTCATACGAGCTCTATAATAATATGAGAAAAGATTAATTAATTAATACTCTTATATTTTCTTAAAGCTCCTGCATTTGTTGAGTGCTTCCTGACAAACATCCAGAATTGCACCTTTAAATAATTACATACTTAAATGAAAGAAGTATTACGCTATATGTGATCCCTATTGGCCTCAATATCATCCTACTTTTCCATGCAGTGCTCGATTATATTCATTTTTCGCAGAAAAGTTACGAAAAAAATTCAAGAACAAAGAAAAAATTGATATGTTATTCTATTTTCTATGGTCCATTCTTTCGGTTCTTCAAAAAATTATCTTGGGTTGGTGGGAATGTGATGATCCATCAACAACTAAAACTCTCTCAGAAGTTCCAGAACTTCTCTCATAGTCATAGCCAGTTTCATCAATGGCCTGATGCAAGACTTACATAAATTTATATATATATATATATATATATATATATATATGTGTGTGTGTGTGTGTGTTACTGTGGATATCATTTATACTAGAGCTATTGTGTGTATTAACATGATTACAGATGATCAACTCTATGTAAATACATAGATGAGCCCTCCATATGTTGACTTTCGATGTTTACCGTAACATTCTTACTTAATATGTAATATGTAATATGAGAACTTTCTCGTGTGTATTAACATGGTCAATGATGATTGAGCTCTCTATATATTGAGTTTTGATACTCACCATAACATTCTTATATAATATGAAAATGCGATATAAAGTGCATTATTGTAACCAATCGTACAAATATTCGCATAGAGTTAACTTTACAATGATTATATGAATATATACCAATACACTTGGTATATATGCATATACCTATATTTTTATGTATATATGTATATATGCACTTAGTTGAAATGAATCCATTCTTTGTGTAACTGACAAAGAAATCCCAGTTGAGGAGAAGACTTGTTAGGGGGACCAAAGAAAGTGGAAAGGAGGCAGTGGGAGCAGAGTGTGGCTGCTGGTTGGTTGTTCTTGATTTTACTATTATTACTCTCTGCTATCAATCTGATTCCTCACATCCCTTTTTTTCTTCTTCCAAAATGCAGACTCCACTCCGCTCCAAAGCCGATTATTATCCATCACCGGAATAAAATTCCATCCTCTAATTGGAATTGGTCGGTTTTGCACCCATTTTTTTAATGCCCCGCCACCCCTAAGAAGTACTAAAGTTGCTTCCACTAACAATGTTTTCTTGATCTTTCCCAGTATAAATGGTAATGAATTTCAGCTGATTTTTCTGTGTAGTAAACATAAACTCCCTAGTGAACTTATTTTTGTCTACTTAATTTTATTTAGCCAAGTTGTTCTACTAGTGCTCTAAGTGGTCACATACATAGTCTCAAGAACTTCAGTTTTTTAGTGCCTTTCTTTCAACCTCTCCCTAAACGTTCTTGATCTGTTAATGGTGACAAAAGTCTAACGGGACATTAATAGTTCCATGCCCTGAGTGTCCAGTTTTAGCATGCTCTTTGCAGCCTCCCTAGTCTACTCTACAAGAGTCTACCAACATTCTTCTTTAAGTCAAACAAACTTTTCCAATTTCCTCAATTTGGGTAATTTTTTTTACACTATAAATTGATAATCATCCTCCTCTGTTGATTGAAAGGTGTAGCCATTATGGGATTTCATCGAGTTCTGGTGGTGTCATTTTCCTCCATTTTATTCTTTTGTTTCGTTCTTTCGGTTGATTCCAGGCCTTATTATGGCTACTGGAAAGAGCCACATTTTCGGGTTTTATCTCAAATTTCACTGCCACCTTCTCCTTCACCTGAGGCTCAACCTCCGAGTTCCGGTGACCGTTTATCTGATTCTGCAGAGGTTTTCAATGTCTTGTCTTTTGGTGCAGCGGGCGATGGCATGGCGGATGATACACAAGCTTTCAAAATGGCATGGGATTCTGCTTGCCATGCAGATAACTCTGCAATTGTCCTCGTCCCGAATCGATATTCCTTCATGATACAGTCCACAATTTTTACAGGGCCATGTAGAAATAGGATTGTTTTTAAGGTAACATAGCAACTTATTAATCTTTTTTATTGCATTGGACATGTTCTGAAGAGTTCACTTGTACTGTGCAGATTGAGGGAACAATTATGCCTCCTGATGGACCTGAGTCATGGCCTAAAAATAACAGCAAGAGACAATGGCTGGTCTTCTACAAAATCAATGGAATGTCCATGGAAGGTGGTGGACTAATAGATGGGAAGGGAGAGAAATGGTGGAATCTTCCTTGCAAACCTCACAAAGTAATTAATTTTGGCCTTTTCGCTAAAGGCTTTATTATATATAGGAATGCTATGGCAAGTAAAAAAGCTTATAATACAGTAATGAATTTTTATCGTATATATTCATATGATCAATATACGATCAACTCTACGAATATATATAAAAGTAGTATGTGTAGTAGGATATTGGTCTACATAACATTTCTGATATCTACACTGTACATATCTAATCTGATTTACTTACTAAACTAATGCAACAGGGAATAAATGGACATCCCCTTTCTGGCCCTTGTGACAGTCCCGTGGTAAGTCACTCATTACCAGAATCAAACTTCATTTACCGATAAATTACAGAAATCTTGAAGATCCCTAAGGAAAATACTTCATTTCTTCACAGGCTATAAGGTTTTTTATGAGCTCAAATTTGACAGTTCGAGAATTAAAGGTCAAGAACAGCCCTCAGTTCCATTTCCGGTTCGATAACTGCCGCGATGTTCATATAGATTCTCTGTTCATAAAATCCCCAGCCCTGAGTCCTAACACAGATGGAATCCATATTGAGAACACCAGTGATGTGAGAATATATAATTCAGTGATCTCCAATGGTACTCTAATTAAAAATTTCATCTTTAATTACCTTTGATTTCTTTTCAGTTTCATTTCAATCCTCACAGTTAATTAACCTTTTGTGTAGGTGATGACTGTATATCAATTGGAGCTGGTTGCTGTAATGTAGACATAAGGAATATGACTTGTGGCCCTAGTCATGGAATAAGGTAAAATATTCACTTTGGATCTCCATTTTTGGACTTTAAAAGAGCACAAAGAAAAAGTGGAGTATTTATTTATACCTCAAACCTGCAGGCCTAATGACGCAATGTATAGGTTTTGATCACTTTTAATGAGTTAGTTGCAATATTTGAATTTAAGGTAGTTTAAAAATTAGTTATGCTGTGCAGAACCCACAGAGCGTTCCTATTCTCGTGAATACACGTAGGAACGCTCCGTATAGAGAGTACCTATGTTGTCCATAGCAATCGTGTTAATTCATATATATTGCCTATAACCTGTTCGTGATAAGGCCTCTGAGGGATTTACATGAATATTGTGGTGCAGCATTGGAAGCCTGGGGAGCAGGAACTCGCGAGCCTGCGTGACAAATATAACCGTCTCGGATTCGTGGATCAAGCATTCAGACAATGGCGTTCGGATCAAAACATGGCAGGGTGGTTATGGAGGAGTATCTAAGGTGAGCTTTAGCAACATTCATATGGAAACAGTTCGAAACCCGATCATCATAGACCAGTACTACTGCAGCGGCAAGGCCTGCTCAAACCAGACTTCTGCAGTGTACATTTCTGATATATCCTATGAAAACATAAAGGGCACATATGATGTGAGGAGCCCTCCGATCCATTTGGCCTGCAGTGACTCGGTGCCATGCACAAACATTAGTCTTTCAGAAGTGGAACTGTTTCCTGCACAAGGGCAGAAGATATTGGAGCCATATTGCTGGAATGTCTATGGAGATTTGAAAACCATTACTGTTCCACCAGTTTTTTGCTTGTTGGAAGGATTCCCGGATGCTGATTCTTTGCCAGCAGATGATGTTAAGCAATGCTGATTATTATTACAAGAACATGTAATTATTAAAATGTGCATGTTTAGTAACCTCACCTTGCTATATATGTAGTTAATTTAGATTTTATAAAAGTTATTATTAGCCACTTGTATCAACATCATCTTGAAGTTGTATTATAAATTAAATGAAAGTTGGCTCCTTTTTATGTAACTTTGAGTTCATCATGCCCATGAGAGCGAGAGAGAAAGCAGCACACACTCATGGAAGCTTAAAGTATGAGCCCTTTTCATGAAATGATATAATGCTTTGATTGAAGTTCCCAAAACGTAGTTCTTAACAAGGACCGACTTTGGGTCTAACTACTATTTGGTAATCACTCCCACTATTCATCATATTAAAATAAATATCTCACGTTAACAATGAATAAACTTATCCTTATCGATACATATTATAATCACACGTCAATCATTCTAATATGTAACAAGACATCACAAAGGTAAATTTAATCAAGTTAGCGGTTATAATAAAACACATTTTACATCATCTGTAAATCCTAAATAAGATAACGAAAATACATTTTTATCGATATATATTATAATCAAACATAATTTTGAGACATCACAGGAGTAAACTTAATTAAGCTAACAGCTACCCCTTTAAGTTCATCTTCACATCCTCCGCCGATCCCTAATGGGGCAATGGAGGCCTTTGAATTGGACTTGAACTTTTTTATGTAAAGCTTTGATTAAAAAAGAAAAGAATATGGGAGATTCTGCCCTGTTTCTTGAACTCTGCTGATTCAGTCATTTCATATTTAAAAACACAATCACTACAGACCACCACCATCTTTTGTCTGCAGTAATCTTCCTTTAGGTCATCCATTTATAGTTTTATTTGAAGGTCTTGGAATAATTAAACATTTAATGGAGAAAAAAGGCAAAGTGCAAGGGCGGCGCCTCTACATACTGGGGGGGCGGGGGCAATGATTACTTATGTCTATCTAAATTGACACTTGAAAGAAGTTGAAGGGATAATCGAGTGCTGGGATATGGCCATGGGAGTATGCATGCGGAGCTAATTAGAAAAAGATCAAATGGAAAGGACGGTGCACACGACCACATTTATCCAGAAAATTTTTCCAATCTCTGGCAAAACTCATGTACGTTACCGGATTACCTTCCTTACCAGCAATCTTTATTTTCGACTCCTCAATATAATAAGAATATATAAATCGTGCATCACATAACTATATTTGTCTACACTTGTCCTCAAAGTTCACCCATAAATGTTCCTTAGCATTACATACTTCCTCAATTACTAAATATAAATCATTTTAACTAACCTATTTTATCAATAATTATAAGTACACATTATATATATATATATATATATAAAGAGATATTTGCTAAGACCCGTTTCAGAGCATGCGCTAATGCGCGCTCCAGCCGTTACCGTAACGGAAGGGTTGAACCCGCTTGTTTGGCTACATGAGGGCTGGAGCAACCTTCCGTTACGATAACAGTTGGAGCGCGCCTTAGCAAATCTCTATATATATATATACGGATTTGCTAAGGTGCGCTCCGGAGCGCACCTTAATGCGCGCTCCGACCGTTACCGTAACGG
>JAOXNR010000030.1:10495807-10511083 GCA_028571225.1 Parsonsia alboflavescens
AATTGCTATAGTGTTGCTTGGCTGCATGTGCACTGTAGCAATTTGCCGTTACGGTAACGGCCGGAGCGCGCATTAAGGTGGGCTCTGGAGCGCACCTTAGCAAAACCGTATATATATATATATATATATTTTTTATGTCCACATCCTATATACTAATGCAGTGTGTTTGCTGTGCCTCCAGATTAGGGTTCTAATATTGTGAAAAGTTTCATCAGTTGTGTGTGAATGGTGCATCAGTTATAATTTATATTCAAACCAAAATGTTTGGAAGGAAAGGGACATTTGATTCAAACTGCTATTTGTAATGGTTATGTTGTCTTTTTAAATTCGACTTTCTCCAGAGTTTTATGTATTGTAATTTTTGTTCCTATAATAGGTGGCCGTTTTTTTATCTATCCAATTTGGATCGAAAGATTTTTATTTTATCTAAATTTCATAACTTATCCAATTTTAAAATTAACTTTTCACTCTATATTTATTTTGATTTTTCCTATTAAAAAGATAAAAACCAAACTAATCTTTATTTACTTTTAACATGTAGTTATTATATTGTTCCTCAACATTCAAAACAATATCAACTATTATTATACTGTTGTAAAACTGAATTGAAGATAACAATTACCATCAGATGTTTCATTTGAGGCCTATGGTCTGTGAACTTACCACTCCACTCACTCATGAGTATATCATTAAAAGGATAATATAGGAAAAACATTTTTAAATATCTAACTAATTAACAACAATGATTTTATATTTACTGATGAAGAAAGTAATATTATACTAGGTGACATTTAGATCAGCGGATGTGAATCTTCAAATTAAGAGGGTGGTTAATGACTTTTATATTAAAAATCTATATATTTTAGGAGATGAGAACAGTTTAAAATAGAAATAGGGATATTCAAATTTGGAGGGCTCAAGATATCCTGTTCCACAATTGTGTATCACTTCTTATTATACATATTCCTAAAAAATCAAGTTCCTCTAGAGTTTAGTTTATATTTTTAGATTTTAATATATAAAATATTTTAAAAGATAATAATTATAAATTATAAATATAATATTTTAAATTTTTATTAATATTTTATTCATATAACAAAAAGTGAAACATTAATGTGTAACCAGACTAATGAGAGATTTGGACCCAATCATTGGAGGGAGGGATGCAAATTTATGCAATAAACTTACCCTAATAAAATGGTTAATCCTCCAATATTTTTAATTAATTTTAATACTAAATGTTTATTATTTTGAATATAAATAATATTTCTCTGATAAAGCATTGTAAATATAAAATAAATTGTGCAAAATAATTTTTTAATTCAACTTTTTTTTTTTTAATATATACTCTTTTGAGTTTCCAAAAAAAAAAAGGAACTAAACTCCTAACAAAATTCCATACCTTATTAGAAGAGAGAATATTTTAGTCAAATTACATTAAAATCTTAACTCTTGAATAACAACTAAGATAGACTAATAAGTCACTTTTTCTTAAAATATCCTTTAATAACTCTTTTAAAATTGTGAATATCATTTTATGAAGATATCATTAGAAGGATAATATGGAAGGAAAAAAAAAATGTAACAATAATAATTTATAATTAGGAATAAGATAAATTAATTAAAATAACTTGTATTGAGTGACAAATAGAGTAATAATATTCTTCTATCTAAATCTTAAAATATCTCCACTTTTGGCTATTATGACAATATATTTTTAGTTTTTTTTTTTAATCTTTTTGGTGGGAGTGGTGCATGGGGGGCAAACGGCATGGGATAGGGATAGCCTGCGTTGCAGGGCAGGGTCCCCTACTCGGTTAAGGGGCCCTTCCTACCAAGCCTTGTTCCTCAGGAAAATAGACAATCACTCGAATCTCTATGTCACTTTTGAATTATCCGAAATTTAGTTGACATCTAATTAAAAAATTGGTATCAGTATATTATAAAATTTTTTTGAATTAATCAAAATCGGATATTTAATACAGGGTGAAAAAAATATTTCATCCATCACTAAATATAAATTATTTTAATTAATTTTTTGAACTTTTTTTTCCCTTTTATATTACCTCTCTATTGATATATTAATGGAAATGATGCTCCAATTTTTTTTAAGGAGATTATAGAATATTTTAAGGAAAAAAAGTTACCTTAAATATTTTTACAAAATGATAACTTGTGACTTATCTTTACTGACGATAGCCATCATTTTTGAAAAAATTAAAATAATTTTTTATCCTTAAAATATCTTCTCATCATTATTTTACAAATTTAAACACCATTTCACTATACATCATTAAAGGATAATATAGAAAAAATACCATCAAAAATTTAGTTAGTTCGAATCCCACCAACACGTTCCTGGATAAATGGAATGTTGAGGTGCATACAAATTGACTGGCACGAAGCTAAAAAAAAATAATAATATATTCATGGAAACGGTGTTCCCTTAGTATTAAATATAATAATGAGAAACATTAAATTGTAACTCTGAAAAATGGATGGAACATATTTTCATATGAAGAGAGTAACTTTGTTTTCTTTTTCCTATAGCTTTATTTCCCGAAATTCAACTAAAATAAAAATGGTATTCATCCGTTAATTAGGAAACTATTGGAAACATCTTTTGTGGGGGCGTATTAATAGACCCTTTTTTTCCCCTAAAAAAATATGACATATATATTTTTTTAAAAAATATATTGCTACAACTTAATTAATTTACTCCCAAGATCATTTATAATTTCCTAATTAGTAATTACGTATATACTTTTCCTTTTTTTCTTTTTCTTCACATGTTATTTTCAACATCCCATTCAAGAAAACCAAGTGATGCCCGACATAGGTAATTTTCTCTCTCAGAGTCAGATATAGAGCCAAAAATGGAAGGTCTGCATAGTCATTGTCGTGGGAATCTTTTAACTTCATAGAACCTTTCGAGTCCTTTAGGTAGTAAACCAACAGAAAATTTAGCAAAAGCTAAAAAGATTGGCAAACTGAACAGATTTAACATTAACAATTACTCAAACTATTCGATTTTTGGCATATCCGTCCTGGAGAAACAAGATTCCATGAAGCAAATGGAGATAAGATTTATGATCAGAAATCACATTTGCCATTCACATACAATAAAACCGTTTATTAAAAGCACTACACAGAAACCAGAATCTTCCTTGACATACATAAGATCACAAAGAAGAAGAGATAGTCTCATTCATGCTCTAACACAAGACACGAACCAAGGAAGTCTAGTTTAATGCAGCAAGTACCTCCAACAAAGAAGTGGCAAATTGCATTTGAGTCTCCTCATCTATGGTGAAGAAGAGGGGAACATGTACAAATAGCGACTTGATCCCATTCTGCTCAGCAAAGCGCAATGAATGGTAGTAGACATAATTGCAAACGAACCGGCCAGCATCATCAGATGTCATCACTTCAAAGCCCATTTTTGCCAATGACTTAGAGATCTCCTCAACAGGAAGGCAGGTCTAGAAACGGTAAAAGACAAAGAATCAACAAAAACCACTTGCCCTAAAGGACTCGACGAGAAAATTACAACAATTCCTGCTAGAAATTAGGGAGCTATCTGAAGTAACCAAACGAATGAGCAAGAAAATTGCTGATGCAGATGCAATACTGCAATTAATCAATTAAAAGAAAAAAACTGTAGCCCTTTTTGCTAGAAAAAGCTACGTTGAGGGCTATATTATATTTCAGGGCATTCAATTAGGTGCTTCACAGATTATTATCCACAATATGTCAGGTCAAAGCAAGAAGGTGTGAAATTCTCAAACTAGACAAGCAACAGTTAACTTTTAAACTTCATCCAGAGATTCTGGAGGATCAAGAAAATTCAACTTTAGACATTTAAAAGATATAATAAGCAAGGGATGCTAAAGTAGATTTCTGTATCTGAGGTATCATGGATGCATCCTAGGAAGTCATATAGACAGATTCTGTGGAACCAATCCTTTCCATTTCAGGGCTATCCATTTTGTTTGAATTTTATCATCTCATTCGGGTGTTTCTATCCATAGATATGTAGAATCATACCAGGAAACGTGATTCTCTATGTCTGTGCTTCTGTTCTTTCCCATAAATGACGGTAATATATTTTGAACCTTAGGCATCAAATTAAACCTATTTATACCCCCCAAAAAAGGGAAAATTCATTACTTTTAACTGATATCAGTTTGGGACACAAGCAACCAAGTGAACACACAAACACACATAATATTGAGCATAAACTAACCAAGTGAACACACAAACACACATAATATTGAGCATAAACTAACAAGTTGATACCAATCACTTGAAGATTAGATCAAAGACATTACAGAAGGGAAAAATTAGATGATAGTGGAAAAGGAATGCACAAAAATTGAAGCTATCAAAATGAAAGGAATTGTTGTGGAGCAGGACTAGGACCAGACAGTTGAGTAAGGGGTATCCAAGAATTTCCACAAAATATAATTTCATTGGAGGCCTACATTGTACCACATAGTTGCAATTAATCTACAATCATAGCTCTTAGACATATATCCACTTCAGGAACGATAACGCAACAATTGTGGATGAAGTAATAGAAGTACAATTTTCTCATAAATATACAAATCAAAAAGCAAACATCAAGGCAATTTACACGTCCCTTGATCACCATGCTTGGCCAATGACAAATATTGTTATGAAACAATGGGAAAATTATATATTGCACTTAGAGGTCCATCCAGTTTATGCATGAGGAAAACCTTTTCTTCTTCTCTTTTCCTTTTTGGGCTGAATCTCTGAGACCTTTCATTATTTGTCAGGACCAAAATATATTGAATTTAGTAATGTCTTTCAGACATTTTGAGATGATCCACAGGGCATAGCTAAGTCTATATAATACTACAAATTACAAGTTATAAGCCCTTTAAACTCACCACCACCTAAAATAATAATTTGCAGAGAGTTAAAAGCACATCAATTGGAGCAACAGATCTTGCAACTTCTGGACCTACAAAAGACATATGTCTCAAAAAGAAATAAAAACCTCACCTTTGTTGCGACCAGTGAAACATAAAAATACCACAAAGGATTTCACTCAGTCCACCAAACAGATCATTTATACCACATGAGGCAAGAGAATTAATACTTTACTCTTCTTTTAGTTCTCTTCTCCCTTTCCTAAAAAGACAGTAGGACAGAAAATTGGCTATTTTGGTCCATCCAAAAATAGGAACTTCAGTAATTATCATGCCCATAGGCATTGAACACCATGTTTCACTTCTTTTCTATTAGGAATTACAGACACTTGCAAAAGTAGAAAAAATGAGATGTAAAAGATGGGGAGAATGGAATCCAGAAGAGAGGCAAATGGCAAAAGAAACATGAGGGGGAGGAGGCCATATTGCATGATACTGATATCTTTGGATGTTTGAATTCTATGAAGGGTAGACTAAAAGCTGACTAGATTTCCTCAGAACAGAAGGTGGAACGCAGAGATAGAAAAAGAAGACCAGGGTAAAACACAGATAGTTAGTCAGCCTTATTTACTTCCAGTTCTAGAGTTTAACTACAGCCTACAGGACAAAAAAAACCCAAATGATTCTGAAATGCTAGCATAAGGATTCACATAGAATCACATACCTCGCGTGCTCTTGAAATCCCACCATCAGCAGGGATAATGGGAACTTTCTGCAAATAGTAAAGGGTAACAAAATATTAAATAAACAGAATATTATGTAGACACACGAAAAACTGAAGTTGGTGAAAAGCTGAACAGAGTGTTGAACCTGAGGCTTCCATCCCATCTCATCGGGACAACGAAAAGTGGCTTCATTGACAGCTTGATTCTCTATGGCAAACCTTGTTGCACCACTATTAACTCCAAAATGTACCTGCAACGGAAGGCATGATAGTGCTTACATATTTTAATATCTATCTATATATATATATAGAGAGAGAGAGAGAGAGATTCAAGAAAAAGAATTATTAAAGCCAATCAAAAACACTATATAGAACAGCTAAGTTTTGGAGAATTACAGGGCCTTCAACAAATTCTTATGATATCAAACATTTAACAGAATTTTATTCTTAAGGAATCCAACGTGTAAAAATATCATTCACAGTCCATCAACACAAATCCTCTTTATAAAGTCAATAGGAGAATTGCTTTATTTTTGACTGTCTTAATATTCCATTCATTGAACAGGGAAGGAAGATCAATTTTCTTTCTAGCAGGAAATTGTCCCTATGTCCAGATTTATTATTTGGTTTCAAAGTCGACCAACCTAGCATTTAGGTGGGTCCCGAAAGAGAGGATGACAATGGCTTTGAATTGACTAAATAATGTACAGCCTCCAAATGCACAATCCAGTAAATTCTAGCACACTCAATTTCCTATGGCCTGAATAGGATCATCAAACTTATATCCACATTGCATTCAGTAGAATTATAGGTCTATTAAGAATTAGCACCTTTTAATTCTTTGGAGTGATATCTTTTATCATTCTGATATCCACATATCACCCACTTCGAGTGCATCAAAGTCATTGTAATAAACCTAAGTTTAAAGGACAGTTTATATTAGAATCTGATGCAGTGCAAGACCAATGGTAATCTAGGTGAGATAGTTGACGTTCAAATCTAAGGGCAATGAAGAATCATTGTTGTTGACAATCAGCATACTACATCTATCCCAAAAGAATAAGACAATTTGACACCTTTTGCACAAGAAATATTTCTTGCGGCTAAATGGTCAGCATACTTAAATTGCATACTACAAAGAGGACTTGCCAATGGCACATTCACAAGGTCAGCAACAACCTCCAAATTCCAAATACATTCTTTCTTGCTTTTTGGCAACCAAGTTTTTCAGTTTATCATTAGGTAGCAGTATGACAGAAATTATGGGAGCCAAATTCTTAGGTCATTGACACATCACTTGGCTAGGCTACCTACAAAGTCCAAAATCCAAGATACAATCTTTCCTGCTTTTCAGCAAACTCTACCATTAGGAACTGCCCTTAACATATTTACTGGTTGGAATAAGAAAATCTAATTATATTGTTCTCTGTTAATTGATGGTTTCACAAACAAGAGAGATATGAATTTAACAAAGAAAAATTGAGCAACTCACCCAAATAACCCTTCCAGAATTGGATGAACCATTCTCATCCTTTACCATAGCTGATTGCAGTGTCTGGTATAAAGCAACAAGTGCACCCTGTCCTGCAGTCTCAAGAATATTGCAACTACCAAGGATAACCCCTTTGGGTAAACCCTTTCTCTTCACATACTCTTTTAAATTACCAACAATTGTCTCAGTTGGATTTTCTGCGACTCCATGAAATTTCTTAAAACCAGTCACATGGATTGTTACGGTTGGAGGCCCTTCAGACCCCATCGAATAATTACCTTATGTGTATTTTAACAATGTCAAAGCATCAAATATAAAGAATGGCTATTTGAGTTCCTGCATCAATCATGAAGAAATGCATGGATCAAACTTGATGATAACAACCATACAAGAGCACATATGCATGCTGATTTTGGTTCTTTAACCAAGAATATCAAAATGCAGAATTGATATTCCACTAGCGTATGGAAAAACCCATGATCAACAAAGATTATGGACATCACTATGACAAGAATCGATGCTATAGGGGTCTTGCGACTACTAATAGTTGATAAGGTATTCATAGATCATTAAAAAGATTTTGAACAACCAGACAATTGGGATGGCATAAAAACTTTCTACTTGATCAAGTACAACAGAAACCAAATCAACCATCTTGGCTCTATGAAAACGAAGATACATACAAAAGAAGAGCAAGAACTATAAAGGTGACAGATTTAAATGAAAGCGGAGAAAAGCCCACTTTGATAATCCATGATAAATATCAATTAAACCCAAAAATAGATTCCAAATACACGAAACCCACACGAACACCCTGTACACCCCATCCAACTCTAACCAGTTTCGAAACCAATTCTAGATGGAAGTTCATCACTGAATTACTCAAACTCTCAAGATTCATCAAGAAACCACAAAGCACAGGCGAAATTCAACTAAAACACACGCAAAAAAAAATAAAGGCATATACAACATGGATCATGAAACCCAGAAATCCACCTCATATACAAAAAGAATTTGAACATATGAAAGTAAACACAATAAAGATGGGAGCTTTATGCTCACCTGTAAACGCAAAGACAGCCAAAAGAATAGAATTCACACGGCCACCAGTCTTATCTACAGACAATTATATGGAATTAATAATGCCCCTTTGAGACTGAACTGATTGAGATTCCTTTGGGATTAGATTAGAAAGAAAAATGGAGGCCAAAGCACAGGAAAAATATAAAGATAAAAATTAAAAATAAATTTTAAAAAACTATAAAAAAAAACTTAGTTGTGGTAGGTCACTCACATTGAAAAGTATATTATTAAGTATATTATTAAGAAAATAAATATAGCTTTAGGGAAAAAAAATACTACTAAACAATATGCAAGTATTAAAAATAATTGTGCTTCTTAATGCTCTCTTGTTGTCTTGTTTGTCAATTACACTAAAATAATTTTTTATTATTAAAATATTAAACTTCTTCACATTTCTATATTCGAAATAAAACAATTTTTTCATTTTTTATTATTTGTTATCTAACTCTCTTCATAATACTCCCTCTATCATCAAATATAAATTATTCTAATTAATTTTTCTTATCATTAATTATAAGTGATTATTGTTAGTTAATTAAGTATTTGATGATATTTTTCTATATTATTCCTCTAATGATATATAGTCAAATAATGTTTAAATTTTTAAAAAAATGTTGAGAGGACACTTTATGGAAAAAAATAAAGATTACCTTCATTTTTATAAAATAATGGCTGGTAATTCATATTTAATGACGAATGGAGTCTATTTTCTACCCATAACATCAACATTTTGATTGTAAGAACTTTTTTTAACACTTAAAATTTAGTATGGATAGAAATATTTTGTAAAAAGATACTATATAAATATTCAAGGTTTAAATAGGAATAAATGTAGAAAGAAAATTGACTGTTATTTATAAGAAGAAGAAAGAATATAAGATGATATAAATGTAAAATCAAATAATGTAAATGGAAATAAAAGAGTAAATCATAGTCTTAAATATTATTTTTTATCTTTTTTTCCATGAAATAAAACTTTTCCATCTTTTTTTTTTAAAAAAGTATAAATTATTTATTGGATACTGTTAAAATTTATTTTACATAAAATAAATCTTTCAAGTTTTATGTCTTATAGTTTAAGTGGGGAGTAATGTTATAGAGTGCATTAGTACATTTCATGCGAAGTGCACCATTAAGTCTTTAACGGTCAATATCTGATTTTATTTTTTAAAAATAAAATCTTTAATAAAAAAATTATTTTTTAAATATATTTTATACATTATACCATAAAAAGATAAACTAAATAATAGGGTATTGGAGCAATTTTTTTGTTTTTTTAAATAAAAAAAAATTAATCGTTCACTTTGATTGTTAGAGATTTAACGGGACACTTTATACGAAGTATACTAGTGCACTCTATAGCATTTTCGTATAAATAGATGTTTTATTAATTTAGAAGACTTATCATTGCAGAATTTATTTATTACATTTAATGATGTGTTTAGTTTCAAATTTAGTTATAATTCAATTATTTTATTCTTATAGTTAAATTATAACTTATTTACTTTATAAAGATTTAATAATTTTGTTTCACAATTGAATAAGTTAAAAAAGATTTTTCTAGGATTACAAACAGAAAAATCTTATAATAAAAAATTTAGGCGCCGAGTACCAACAAAACAATGGAAAAACATTTCATACTATTGATTTGGACATATTTACATTTAGGATAATTATTTTAGAAAGTCCCTGAACTTTTTCAAATTTTGGTTTTAGCCCTTCAATTCTAAACCTTTTGATTTTAACTCTATAATAATGAAAAACTACGTAAAGTGACCCTTATATCCATTTTCGACTTTAAGCCCTGACGGAAGGCACCCACGCGACATTCATGTGCCAATTTCCAAGGATACTTTTGTCCACCTTTTTCTCTCTTTTCTTTTCTCTCCCTTCTTTTCTTTTCCTCATTGCTGTTGCAACCCAACTTCTCATCGATCGGCCTCCCTCCATCCTTTGCTAATCTACTTTCTCTCTCCTTTCCTTTTCCGTTCATCATTGTTCCTCCACCATAAATAAAATAAAAATAAAAATAAAAACCCTATTGAAGAAATTCATATAGCAACTAAAGAAGAGGAAGAAAAGACAAAGAGTTGGAACTCAAGCTGCCATCCACGTACTTTGGGATAAGTCTTCCCAAATCCACTCCAATAATCCAAATCAAATCCTTCTCTCTCTAATCTTCTTTTGGATAAAGATTAAAAATAAAATTAGAGGCAAATCCATTGATTCACCTTAGTACAAGAGTTCTAATTTCACCAAAGTATAACTATATAAATATATATATAATGAAGTCCAGTATTTTTTTTTCTTTCAAATGGACGTTGCAAATGTCAAGAAGATTTACCTCCATCTTTATCTTCCAAAGCATTTTCGTGAGAGGCCCATAATGTTATTCGCTTCATATTACCCAATTTACCCTACAGAAAACCAATTCTTTCCTACCTGGAATTGTACTCTAGATCTTTTAACTTGAAGTCGACATTCAACACAAGACAATTGTGAGTGTCCAATTTGATTATAGCTCTGAATTTTGGGAGATTGTGATTATTGGTGGTAGCAAAAATGCATGAGGAGAGATATGCAAATTCTATTGACTCTTCTACCTAGATCTATTGGCATTAATTGTGGCAGTCTCAAGTCTGAAATCCGATAGTTTAAAAGTTTTATGGCAGTTCAAATCTAAGGAGAAGAAGGAAGAAGAAAGGAAGATGAAGCCCATAAATGGAGGAGGAGAGATATGCAAATTCCATCGACTCTTCTACCCAAATCTATTCGCATTAATTTTGGCAGTCTCGAGTCTGAACTCATATAGTTCAGAAGTTTTTGGGCATTCCAATTCTAAGGAGGAGGAAGAAGAAAGGAAGAGGAAGATGAAAAAAGAGAGAAATTGGATGGACAAAATTATCCCTATAAAAAGTCACGTGGATGGCACGTGTCCTGATTCCATCAAAATGGGCGAAAAGATCACTTTTTGTAACTTTTCATTATTGATGGGTTAAAACCACGAGGTTTATTGTTAAGAAGCTAAAATCAGATTTTGAAAAAGTTTAGGAACTTTCAAAAATAATTACCCTTACATTTATTATCTAAAATATTAAGAAAGAATGAAAGAAAAAAACCTTTAAAATGAACTTTTCGTGGAAGCAAAAGTAAGAGTTGATTTGGTCAACCATCATTTCTTGGCTTTATGGTTCCAGAGAAGTCCATTCTATTGTGCATTATTGCTCCACATTTGTCCTCAAATAAAAAACTTAGCATTTAAAGCCCGAATGTCTTTTCTGATACATATTAAAATATTTTAAAATTTTAAAAAATCTAAAATTTTATTAAATATTTTTTAAATATATATTTATATTGGAATTTTGTAATTGTATAGACTTTTTTTTTTAAATTTTGTAATGGTGAGGTGGTTAGAGAATACATATGTATTTATTGACATATATAGGACTTTTCAAATAAAATATATAATCCTTATGAATAATTGTTAATTAGACTTAAGTTTAACATCTCAATACTTGAGATTGGGAGGTTTTGAGTTCGAGACACGTCGAGGGTAGATGGGGTGTCACTGTTGATCCTCGAGGGGAGGGATATAGAGAGCGTTAAGGGAGGGGTGAGTGTAAAAAAAGAAAAAGGTTTAATATTACAATATCGGTTTTCTTAATAAAAAGTTTAACTGAATTAGCAAATGTTACATTCAATTCTACACAATCTAAAAGGAAAAATTAGACATTCAATTTTAAATTGAAGAAGTAATATGTTCAATTGACATATTTTTGTTGAGTAATTATCAATGCTCTTCATAGGTAACTTTTAACCTAAATACCCTTTATATGTGACTTTTAACCTAAAGGGTAAAAAGTATCAGATACAATTCAATTTTCAAAAAATGTGGGTTTTGGCCTCCAACTTTAAACTTTTCGATTTTTACCCTCCAATTATCAAAATGTACTAAAAATTGCCCTTTCATCCATTTTGAGTATTAAGTCCTGACAGAACCCATCCACGTGCCACCTATGTGCAATCTTTAAAGGGCATTTTCATCCCTTCATCAAAACCCATCTTCTTCCACCTTCTCTTCTTCTTTTCTATTTCTCGTTTCTTCACTTCCATTCTATTGTCTTCTGCAAAATTACAAAACCCAAAAAAACCACATAAAAATCTATCAAGTCTTCCTCTTCTTCTTCCTCCTCATTCTCCTTCCTGCACTGCCTTTCTTGGCATTGTCAAAAGCCTTAGAAAATCGAAAACCACCTCTCAATATCCCATATTGTGCAAGTGGTATCGATGTTGGAAGTCCCAATTCTCTGAGGCTCAACTTCGTTCTAATCAAATAGGTTAAAGGCATGCAGAATTCACTTGTCTTGCTATTATTAAGAGTATAAATTGGTTCGATTGAGTCATTGTGGACTTCCTAGAGATGAATTTAGTCAACGAATGAAGCAAGGATATCATTGGGCTTGAGAAGTAAGGCAGCCAGTTTAGGATGGAACATTAACTTGGTTGGTGGGTAAGGATGATCGAATGAGAGATCGAGAACGAGTTTCAAAGATAGATTATCTTTATTGAAAGAGAGGATGTCCACATGATTTTTTATTTCCTCTATGAAACTTCCAACATCCAGGCAATGGAGGCGAGAGTGAGAGGCAACAATAGCAGTAGAAGAAGAGAAAGCCATGGCATAAATAGGATAAGGATATTCATAGGTGACAGAGTTTTCGGACCTGAGATGGGGTTCTTAAGATAAACCTTCCATGTTTGTGAATTTGTGATCTTGTGAGGTGAGGGAAACAAACTAAAATTTGGGGAAATTATCTGTGGTTTTTAATTTTGCAAAAGAGAAGGAGAAGGTGGAAAAAGATGAGTTTTGATGAAGGGATGAAAATACGTTTTACAGATTGCATGTGGGTGGCACATGAGTGGGTTCTTCCGAGACTTAACATCCAAAATGGACAAAGGGAAATTTTTAGGCAAAAATCAAATTTTTTTGAAAGTTAGAGGGTATCTGACACTTTTTATCCTAGCCTAAATAACTCAAAATTAGTGACTTCTCGATCATTTGGAATCATACATTACATATAATTTTTGTTTTTTTTTTTTTGGAATTCTCTCAAAATATTTTTATAGTTTATGAAAGAAAAGTCGCTCAAAATCTGTGGCTTGTAGCTCGTTTGGAAGGCATACAATAAACGAAGGATTATGTTCATTAAATACAAAAAAAAAAAAAAATTCAATTTATTTTCAGGATTCTTCTAAAATATTTCAATAATTTATGAAAGATTATGTATATTAAATATAATAGTTTTGTGTTATTTTATTTTAATAGTAATGCAAAAATTATGTTCACTAAATCTAAATAAAACTTTTTTGGGTTTTTAATCGATTTGGTTCCACAAGTTTGGGTTAAAAAATGTTTATTGTATTGTTTTATTGGGGTCAGGTCAGACAGAGACTATCTTGTTTTTCTTTAACCGGAAGTTGGCTGGGCTGTAGGAAGAAAATAGTAAGGAAGTCGTCAAAGAAGAAGACGGGAATTTTTTTTTTTTTTAAGTATGATGGAATGACGATTTTACCCCTCATGTATAGTGCATGTGACCGGCTCCACCATGTGAGTGACTGGAAATTGGTGGTTGGGACCATTCCGGCTACCAGTAAAAATGTGAGGGATTGTTGTGGCTGAAAAAAGGCTTAAGAGACCGAACTATTTTTTGGCTCAAACTTGTGGGACAAAATCGACTAAAACCCAACTTTTTTTTTTTTATTAATATCTTAATGTTAGATAAAATTATGTGGCATGCCTAAAAACTCAAAATTTAAAAATTCGTGAGTCCTTGTTGATGCAGGCAATCTAAGTTAAATATATATACTCTTATTTTATCCATTTCATTAATATAATTAGTAGTGGTAGTAGGATGTAAATCTTTAGGTTAAGGAGGTTATTAGTGATATTTTATATTGAAAATCTATTTAATTTTAGAAATGAAGTATTTAATTCTAAACAACTTAAAATATAAATAGGTCAAATAAGAACATTCAGTTCCATACAAAGGAAGTATAATAGGGTGGATTGAATTATCTTAAAGAGAAAAAAGAGAAGCAAATTTTAGTGGCATATATCCCTATAGGGAACTCTTGTTCTTGCAGCGGTTTTAGTAAGGGTTAGTGGTGGTTAGAACCGCCGCTAAGAACGCATTCAATGGTGTTGTCACTGCCAAAAAACAACTATCAACATGCACTTTATTGACATTTTTTATCATTTACTATAATAGCAACAGCAATAATTGAAAAGACACATTACAATTTAAAAAGAAAGAAATTTGCATTTTTCATTTTAAAAAATACACATACAAATCATTAAAAAAAAATTAGATTGTTATTAAAAAAAATATATTTTATTGACCTTGCTTAAAATAATTTTAGGAACAAAAAAAAAGGGGGTTACAAATTTAGTGTTAACTGGGACAAAAATAATAAGAATTGTAACATGAAGGCTCTCAATTTGTGCAATTAAAAAAGATGGATGATATATGAGGACGATGTCGATGTCATGACTTGTGTGTGTGTTGAGGGAGGAGGGGGGGGGGCAAAGATGGGAGGGGAAGTAGCAAGGGATATATATATATAAATATATATATATATATATTTATTTATTTATATTGAGATAGTAATAAAAATAAATATATTTACTTTGAAATTTGAATAAAATTTGACATTTTAGATGAGTAATTATTGGATATAGCAAATATTCTTAAGTTTATTGAGATATACATGTGTTTTGAGGAAGTCATCCACCATAATATATGATGGCTGTGAATATCCAATAAAATTTTAACCAAATTGCCACCCCTAGAAAGATGAGGGTATGATTCTCTGTCTATGTAGTAGATGAAGGTTTAGAAAGTGGGAATTGAGGGACGTTGTGTATGATTACTTGCTTCTAAAACGATTCCCACAAAGTTACATAATTTGGTATTTTCATGGGGAGCAAGTCAATTCTGAGAAGACCTCTGATATAGTAATAGGAACTTCTAGTGGGACTGTAATTCCTGAAAATGTGGAAGGTAACACTGAGGATCCTA
>JAOXNR010000030.1:10511183-10583883 GCA_028571225.1 Parsonsia alboflavescens
ATTGATCCTATTTAGTGACATGTTAAGTGATGCATTTGTAATTACTGGAAACAATGTGGCTTGTGAACATCTAGACATGAATGTAGAAGGAAATGAGATTACAAGTAAGCCACCAAAATGAGTAGTGAGGGATCAATGGAATACTTATGTTAGTTATATATTCGAAGATAGGATCATAGTTGTTATTTGATGTTAGTTTATTAATTAATGTTAGAATTGATTAATAGTTTCCTAATCTAATATAGATAGGATTAGTAGTTTTCTAGTCTAATATGGATAGGATTAGTAGTTAACTTCAATTACTTTTGGGTGTTGTTGATTTCTTTATATACTTATAATTCTTTGTTAATAAGATGAATGATTGATTTATTCTCTCAAACTCTAAATTTCAACATCGTATCAAAGCCACCAGGTTACCTTTGAGGTTGAATGTTCTCTCTCTACAACCTAAGGTTCATTTTGTTGCTTTTTGAGGTCGAGTAATCTCCCTCTATAACTTTGGGTTTGTTTGGTGCATTTTAAGGTTGAGTGTTTTCTCCCTTGCACCATTAAAAGAGGATGCAAATTAACTTTTATGATACTACCATTACTGCTATTTGAGGTCAAGTTTTCCTTCCTCGTAGTCAGTTGAATTTTTCTAAAGTTCCAACAACTTTTTGAAGCCTAGGATTTTTGCCAAAAAATTTTTTATCTCAAAAGGTTGAGTTTTCTCCCTCTAAACTCATCACTGCCACCAGATCTGTAGAGCCCATCTCCAAACTGGCCTAATTCAATCCTTTGGTGGCCAGAAAACAGAGTGGGTGAGGCCACACGAGCCTCCATTGTTCGGCAGCAATACTCCATGCACTGGCGACTGCTACACCATCTACTGTGCCTCCTATAGATTCCAGATCTAGTTCTCTTTTTCCTAGGAAAGCTTGATTTTGATGGTTTTTTTTATTTAGTTGGTACTTTATTTGGTCTTCACCTTGGGCTTGTTTTATGCAAAATAAGGGTAATAATAAATCTATGGAGCTTGAATCTACTATCTCAATTAGTAAAGTCAAATTGAAGATGCAAGTTATATAGCATGGGATTCTAAATTAATGGATACCATGGGCTATTCTGGTTTCTTGACTTCAAAAGAAATTTGGCATCTTCGTCCAACCACCGTTTCCTATGGGGGTAATCCAGGGCCACTGTTGTTTTCCTCCTCCATCAATCAATCTCCGAATCACTCTACAAAATTGATCAACTCTACCAAAAAATCCACCAAGGAGAATCTAACCATCTCCAGTGAGTATTGTTACAGGGACGACCAGTATAAACTCCATTGCCATTATAATACATGAAATCTGGAGTAACGTCAACCCGCAATTGGATTCCAGTTCAGTACATGAAATATCTCTTCTTCCTTTTTTGTACTGTCTATCCCTCCCACATCTTCAATCCGAACTTTGTAAGTTGTTGTATCCAAAACGTGACAATGACCCAAACCCGTATGATATCAATAATGATTTTCAAAGTATATGTCATTCTCTTGTATATAAGCAAGATGCCGCAACAGCGAACTAGTCGTGCAATCCCAAAGTTCTTCGAGAGATAACTAAACTTTCTCTGTATCGAGAAAAAACCAATTGTACTGGATAGCCACACAGTCCGTACAAATGAAGGAAACACATGATATTGAATTGAATTGATTTTGAACTGGAGGATGAATCGACTCATTCAATCAAATAGAAGTAACTCCGTCAAAAAATAAGATAGGACGATAAAATTGATCAAACAATCTCTGAATTGCTCTTCGAAATTGATTAACTCTATCAAATAATCCACCAAGGAGACCCTGACCATCTCCAACAAGTATTGCAATGGGATGAACAGTGTAAACCCCATTGCCATTATAGTATATGAAATTCGAAGAAACATCATTTGCACCCCAATTGAATTCTATTTCAATACGTCAAGTATCTTTTCTTCCCTTGTTGTACTGTCTAACCTTCCCAGTTCCCACATCTCGGATCCGAACCTTGTAAGGTGATGTATTCGAAACTTGACAATGACCTAAAGCCGTATGATGTCGATAATCATTTTTTAAGTATATGTCATTCTCTCGTATATAAGCAAAATGCCATCCCACCAAATTAGTTAGGCAATCCTATAACTCTCTACGAGATAACTCAACTTTCTTCACATCGAGAAAGAACCAATTGTACCAGATAGCCACACAGTCCGTAGCAGTGAAGGAAGCACATGATTCTAAATTGAATTGATTTCAAGTCGGAGGTTGAATTGACTCATCCAGCAGACTAGAAGTAACTCTGCCAAAAAATAGGGACGGGATGACGAAATTAATTAATCAAACTCTTAATCACTCTACGAAATTGACTAACTCTACCAAATAATCCACTAAGGAGACCCTGACCATCTCCAACGAGTATTGGGATTGAGATGAATAGTATAAACCTCATTGTCATTATAGTGTATAAAATTTAGAGTGACACTAATTGCACCCCCAATTGGATTCCAATTCAATACGTCAAGTATCTATTCTTCCCTTGTTGTACTATCTATCCTTCATACATCTTGGATCCGAACCTTATAAGTTACTATATCCAAAACAGTGTCAATAACCTCAAACCTAAATGATATCAATAATCATTTTTTAAGTATATGCCATGCTTTCATATATATACAAGATATCACCCATCGAACTAGTCGAGCAATTCTTAAGTTCTTTGGGAGATAACTCAACTTTCTCCATATTGGGAAAGAACCAATTGTACTAGAGAGCCACATAGTCCCAATTGTACTAGAGAGCCACATAGTCCGTAATAGTGAAGGAAGCACATAATTCTAAATTGAATAGATTTTGAACTAGAGGCTGAATCGATTCATCTAGTCAAATAGAAGTAACACCGTAAAAAAAAATGGAATTGGACAACGGAATTGATCAATCAATCTCTGAATCACTTTACGAAATTAATCAATTCTACCAACCAAGGAGACCCTGACCATCTCCAATGATTATTGGGACGGGACAACTAGTATAAACCCCATAGCCATTATAGTATATGAAATCCGAAGTAACATCAATTGCATCCCAAATTGGACTTCAGTTCAGTATGTTAAGTGTCTCTTCTTCCCTTGTTGTATTGTCTATATTTCCCACATCTTGGATCCTAATGTTTTAAGTTGTTGTATTCGAAACGTGACAATAACCCAAACTTATATGATCGATAATCATTTTTTAAATATATGTCATTCTCTCATATATAAGCAAGATGCCACCTCACCGAACTAGTCGAGCAATCCTAAAGTTCTCTGGGAGATAACTAAACTTTCTCCGCATCAGGAAAGAACCAATTATACTCGATAGCCTCACAGTTCGTAGTAATGAAGGAAGAACATGATACTAAATTAAATTGATTTCGAATCGGATTCTGAATTGACTCATCCAGTCAAACAGAAACAACTCCGTAAAAAAATGGGATGGGACGGCAAAATTGATCAATCAATCTCCGAATCGCTCTACGAAATTAATTAACTCTACCAAAGAATCCACCAAGGAGACCCTAACCATCTCCAACATAAATTGGGATGGGACGAACAGTATAAACCCTATTGCCATTATAGCATAGGAAATTCGGAGTAACATCATTTGCACCCCCAATTTGTTTCCAGTTCAATACGTCAAGTATCTCTTCTTCTTTTGTTGTACTGTTTATCCTTCCCACATCTTGGATCCGAACTTTGTAAGTTCTTATATTCAAAAAATGACAATAATCCAAACCCGTATGATACCAATAATCATTTTCTAAGTATATGTCATGCTCTTGTACATACATAAAATGCTGGCCCATCGAACTAGTTGATCAATCCCAATGCTCTCTGGGAGATAACTCAATTTTCTCGCATCAAGAAAGAACCAAATGTACTGGATAGCCACATAGTCTACAGCAGTGAAGGAAACACATGATTCTAAATTGAATTGATTTTGATCCAAAGGCTGAATCAACTCATCCAATCAAACAAAAGTAACTCCGTCAAAAAAATGGGACGGGACGACAAAATTGATCAATCAATTTCTGAATCACTCTACGAAATTGATTAATTCTTCCAAATAATCCACCAAGGAGATCTAGACCATCTCCAACGAGTATTGGGATGAGATGACTAGTATAAAATCCATCACCATTATAGTGTATGAAATTCGGAGTAACATCAATTACACCCCCAATTGGATTCTAGTTCAGTACGTCATGCATCTCTTCTTCCTTTCTTGTATTCTCTATCCTTCCCACATTTTGGATTTGAACCTTATAAATTATTGTATCCAAACCTATGACAATGATTAAAAAACTTGTATGATACCGAAACATACTTTTTAAGGATATGTCATATTCTCTTATATAAGCAAGATGCCGCCACACCAAACTAGTAAAGCAATCCCAAAGTTCTCTGGGAGATGACTAAACTTTTTCTGTATTAGGAAAGAACAAATTGTACTAGATGGACACACAGTCCGTACATAATTCTAAATTGAATTGATTTCAAATTGAAGGTTTGATCTACTCATTCAGTAAAATAGAAGTAACTCGGTCAAAAAATGAGGTGGGACGATGAAATTGATCAATTAATCTCTTAATCATTCTACGAAATTGATTAATTCTACCAAATAATCCACCAAGGAGACCCTGACCATCTCCAACAAGTATTGGGATGGGACGACGAGTATAAAACTCATTCCCATTATTATGTGTGAAATTCGGAGTAACATCAATTGCACCCACAATTGGATTCTAGTTCAGTACGTCAAGTATCTCTTCTTTCCATGTTGTATTGTATATCTTTCCCACATCTTGAATTTGAACCTTGTACGTTACTATATCCGAAACTGTGACAATAACCCAAACCTGTATGATATCGATAATTATATTTTAAGTATATTTCATGTTCTCGTATATACGCAAGATACCGTCCCACCGAACTAGTCGATGAATCCTAAAGTTCTCTGGGAGATAACTCAAGTTTCTTTGCATTGGGAAAGAACCAATTGTACTAGATAACCATACAGTTCGTAGCAGTGAAGAAAGCACATGATTCTAAATAGAATTGATTTCAAACAGAAGGCTAAATCAACTCATCCAACAAAACAAATGTAACTTTTAAAAAAAATGGGATGGGATGACGAAATTGATCAATCAATCTTTGAGTCGCTCTACGAAATTGATTAACTCTACCAAATAATCCACCAAGGACACCCTGACCATCTCCAACTAATATTGGGATAGGATGAACAATATACATACAATTTCCATTATAGTGTATGAAATTCGGAGTAATATCAATTGCACCGTCAATTGGATTCCAGTTTGGTACTTCAAGGATCTTGTCTTCCTTTGTTGTACTATTTATCCTTCTCACATCTTGGATCCATACCTTGTAAGTTGTTGTAATGGAAACATGACAATGAATCAAACTTGTATGATACTAATAATAATTTTCTAAGGCATATGCCATTCACTTGTATATATGCAAGATGCCACCCCACTAAACTAGTCTTGCAATCCCAAAGATCTCTGATAGATAACTCAACTTTTTCCATATCGGAAAAGAAAAAATTGTACTGGATAGGCTCACAGTCTGTAGCAGTGAAGGAAGCACATGATACTAAATTGAATTGATTTCAAGCCGGAGGATGAATCGATTCATCCAGTCAAATAGAAGTAACTCCGTCAAAAAATGGGACAGGACGATGAAATTGATCAATCAATCTCTGAATCGCTCTACAAAATTGATTAACTCATCCAAATAATCTACCAAAGAGACCCTAACCATCTCCAACGATTATTGGAATGGGATGACCAATATAAATCCTATTGCCTTTATAGTGTATGAAATTCAAAGTAACATCATGTGCATTTCCAATTGGATTCCTGTTCAGTACGTCAAGTATCTTTTCTTCCCTTGTTGTACTATTTATCCTTTCTACATCGTGAATCCGAACATTGTAAGTTGCTGTATTCAAAACGTGAAAATGACCCAAACCCATGTGATACCGATAATCATTTTCTAAATATATGTCATGTGCTCGTATATATGCAAGATGCCGCCCCACCGAACAAGTCAAGCAATCCCAATGCTCTTTAGGAGATAACTTAATTTTCTCTGTATTGAGAAATAGCCAAATGTACTAGATAGTGATGAGGACATCATTCAAGATGGATAGGCCAGTTTGGACCACTAGATTACACCAGTCAAGCCCATGCCAGGGAGCCCATGAAGGTCTAAGGGACTCCAAGGAAAATGGGCCCGATCCAAATTGATTTGGATCTTCTACCTCGGGATGCGGGTCAGACCAATTATCTCAGAATGGGCTGAAACTTGACTGGACTACTGAAGATGGCCCAATGAGCAATACACATAATTTTGCTATGACCTATGATGTTTTTCAACCATCCGGGACCATCTTGATGGATTTTCTGGCACTTTTTATGTTTTTCGGATTTAATTATATTTTAGGGATATTTCCGTAATTTTATTTTATTTTTTTTTATTATTTCTGAATTGGATTAGGATTCTTTTATTTAAATCCGATTAGGATTTTTTTAATTAATTACGATTAGGTTTAGGATAAATTTAGGTTATAAATATTTCGTTTTGTCTTAGTTTTAAACAAGCTTTGTTTTTCGACATTATTTTAGGAATCGAAATTCCTTTTCTTTCTCTTTACGTTTGGTTTTGAATTGCAATTCAAGTGAGGCCAAAATCGTGAGTGATCACGCAAAACATCAATTTTCTTTTCCTATTCGATTGTTGTCAGATAATTGCGATCGATTCAAAGCATCAGATAGCCACATAGTCTGTACGAATGAAGGAAGCACATGATACTAAATTGAATTGATTTCGAACCAAAGGCTGAATCGACTCATCCAATCAAACTGAAGTAACTTCGTCAAAAAATGTTACGAGAAGACGAAATTGATCAATCAATCTCTGAATCGCTCTACGAAATTGATTAACTCTACCGATTAATCCACCAAGGAGACCTTGACCATCTCCAACAAGTATTGGGATCGGATGACTAGTATAAACCCCAATGCCATTGTAGTGTATGAAATTCAAAGTAACATCAATTGCATCCCCAGTTGGATTCTAGTCCTCAAACTATATCACAAAGGCTTCATTTTGCTTGGCTTTGTCATTCATTGACTGAATTGGTCAAAATGACTCCAAATTTTGATGAACTTGTGAAGAACTCAATCAAAAAGATCAAAATGGCCAAAATGTAAATTGTTTAAGGATTAAACAGGCAAAAAAAAAAATTTTAAGGACCAAAGCTTCCAAAAGGGTATAGTTTGAGGACTAGATTGGGCAATAACTCTTCTTTTGTCCAAAAATGAGAAAAAGACCAAAGTTTTACCCATAATATATTTGAGGATTTAAAAAATTTATTAAAAAATTGGGGACGAAAGATACCAAACATAATATATTTGGGGATCAAATTCACCAATTATCCCTTAGACATATTTCAAGAGACAAAAAGTATAAATGAACTATTTCTTCCACCCTTCTCATTAATTTTCCTTTTCACTTCATCGATTATTTTACTATTTTCAATAACTAATCAACTAATAGGAGAGAGTAGAGAAAAGCACAATGTAATATCGTTTCAAAATAATTAACTTAATTTATCCAAAATAATTATAAACGATAGTTATTTTGAAACGGGGATTATAAACATTGACCAGGAAAACTCAAATTTCTCAAAACTAGGGCACAATGAGTTTATATAAATATTACTAGCATTTTATAAATTACTTTAATTCTTATTTAAACTCAAAATGAGTAATTATAGGGAGAATGGCCAATATAGTATTTGAACTTAGATCCAAAGTAAATTGTAATGCTAATTGTTTTTTCCTACCATTTAAATACCCATACTAATTATGGGCATCCAAAACACTACTTTCGATCATTTTCCCATTAAAATCCAACAAGAGTAGCATGTGACAGACACATGTATCTGTTCTTAAGGGAAAAATAATCCATTTAAAAAAAATTCCTTTTTTTTTCTTCTTCTTCTTCCTGTTCCCTCTCTTCTAAGATTCGGAGTCTCCGGCGATGTTCCTCTTCGACATTGCTCAATGTTATTTTGTTTTTGTTTTTTTTTTTTTAATTTCATCTACTCCCTCTTTCTGCCCTATCCACTCATATTTGCCTCCCTCTTTAGATTTGACATAATCTTGTTGGAACACTATTGGAGTTTAACATGGGAGTAGGTAGAGGGAACAAGGCCACAACGAAGAGAAAAAGGAAAAGCCAAATCTAAATTGAAATTGAACTCCGCTCATCACAAGGACCTCATTGACATCATTCTAAGATGAGACCCAAATAAACACCAATAGCCAGGACTGCTCTTCCACAGTAAAGAAATTGTCAACACGAAAGATTCAATATTAACCCAACAAAATTCAAAATCATCACCTCCACTCACTAGAACCAATTTCAATAGAACAGAGCATCCAAAATTCAAACTTGACCAATCTTTTTCAAAAAAAAAAAAAAAAAACATGGAAATTAGCTAGTAAACCTTGAGGGCATGTTTGTAATGCTTCAATCTACATAGCTCTCGAACAATACAATTGAGTTCGTATTTTTGCACTAGATGACCTTCCTCCATTCTTTTCTTGATCCAAACTCAGAAGCCTTCTGCCTAACGTGTCTCTGCCACCAGACGACTTTGTTGCCTCGCCGGCAATTCCATCCAAATCAGTGGACTTTGCTATCATTTTGGCGGTTGCAGCAAAGAAATACCTCACTAAGATAAAAGATCTTAACTTGAAGTAAAAAATGGGGGTAGATAAAATTTAAAAAACAAAAATAAAATAGCATTGATAAATGTTAGGGAGGGACATCATTGGAGACTATGAATCTTAGAAGAGAGGGGACAGGAAGAAAAAAGAAAAATAGAATAGAATTTTTTTTGAATAGACTATTTTACCTCCAAAAATTAAGACATGTGTCTATAACATGTTATTCTTGTCAAAATTTAATGGAAAGATGGCGAAAGTAGCGTTTTAGTTGTCCGTAATTAATACGGATATTTAAATAACAAAAGAAAAACAATTAGAATTGACTCTAAGTTCAGTACGGTGTAGGCCAATCTCCGTTACTTTCATAGGAGTAATGATTTTCGAATTTCTAAAACGATTTGCCGGTCCAATTCCACTTCATTCGGCCAAGAATCAAGCGCAGAGCACAGCCCAAACCAACAAACCCACGAAATTCGAAACCTTGGAAGTTGGACTTTTGGTTCTTGTTTCTCTGACGTCAGAGATCGGTTGGAGTGGTCCGAGGATAGTAATTTTGTTGCTCGAAATAATGGATGGCTAAACGGGTTCTCGAAATCACCGAGCAAGCAGAGGAGTGGTGTTCTAAGCACAATTCCTAAAAAAATCGAATTAATCAAGAATCAAATGTCGATAGTTTCGTTTTCAACCCATAAACTGTCAGTGCCTTTGTGGGATTCTTCCCTTGGGCATTCTGTTAACATGAAGATGGGGGCATTTCTTAGTTTTCCAGTTGAGTTTTTCTGATTTTTTTTGTTGTTCCCTTGAATTTTCTTGGAAACCCTTTAGAAGTTTGAGTTATAAATCTAAATATATATTGTTGTTTTCTTGGTTAGCTAATTGAATCTTGATTTTAACATGAATATTACCATTCACTAGCATTCACCTCCACTATTTGCTTGTATTCAGAGTGAATACTATACTATTCATATTCCTAAAATGGGATTTTGACCCTTGTGTATGTAGAATGCTCACTGCTTGCTCTGGGAATTTGGGTTTCTGAGGTATTTCTAGTTATGACTTGATTCGAATTTGTGGTGTTAAATCTTTATTTGTTGCTTGTGAACATGTTCGGACATCAAATTTGATTCTCATGTAATAACATAGCATAGTTTGATTCCTGTTGGAATTTGTTACTTCTTGCACACATTACATAACATAGCCTCGGCTGAAATATGCGGTCATAGGATGTTTCTTGGAGATATTTTCAATTTCCAAAAAATGAATATATCTTAAGCGGTAAGATGAGAAAGTCCGTTTCTTTGTCATCTTCATGTAAGGGGATTTAGTTCATAGTGTTATGTAGAAAATAGTTTGTAGTCTGGGTCTGTAGACTCAGAGATGAAAACTAAAACGGGCATGGATGGTGATCTCTGGTTCTATCCCTGCCTGATATGTAATGCCGGATCACTATATGTTGTTTGATTCGTAAAAGAGGTTTCCGAATTTTTATGTTTCCAATTTCGTGTAGTTTATTGGTCCTTTTCTTTCTCCCTTTCCCTAGGATGTGAAGAATATAATTCAAAACCAAATTTTGCTAAGTTTGATACCAGGATTTGAAACAGAACATTTAGGAAGTGTCTTTATTTCTACTTGGTTTCTTGTAAGATGTGTAGTACTACAGGTGGAGATTGAAAGTAGCAGCATTATTTTGATGTTAATTATAAGATTTCTCACCTTTAGCTTAAAATATTTATCACAAATAAATGTGATTTATTTTAAACAAGATAGCTTTAACCAATTCTGTGGCCACTTATGCAAGTGGATGGTTTTGTTACTTGTATTCCCTTTGCCTTTTGAGATATAATGCGACAGTGGATACCAGATAATGAATTTGGTTTCTGTCATTGTAAAATATGAACCATCTTCATGTAATATTCACAACTTTTGAGTTTGAAACTAATGCAATCCTGAATTTTGCATGTAGGTGTGTGCTGATAGTATACTATTAAAGACACAAAGTTGTCTAGTGCCTTATGGATGTGCTAAAAAGTTCTATGGTAAGTTCTGTAGCCTAGATTCTTTGAAATTTAAGTTGAAGAGGACTGATAGGAAAGTTAAATGATGCAATATATCTATAGCTGTACGATTGCTAGACAAAGACCAGGAGAAGTACCATTTGAGGACACATCCTTTATGTACATAGAAAAACTCCCCGGCACCATAGCACTTACTTAAAAAGGTGTTGGGATTTATTACTTCTTTATATATATATATATATATATATATATATATATAATTAATTAATTGATACACTTCATGAGTTGTAGTGAGAGAGTTGTAATTAAAATTTTTCCTTGAATACTAAAATCTGGGTTAGATTGAATTTAAAAAAATATATATATATTCTTGGAAACCAATTTGATCAATTTGTTGCATTGCTTGTGAGATTATGAATTCTTTTTCTCCTAAACCATATTGTAATTATCAAGTATGTGTGCCTGAGAAAACTTTGTCTGCTATTGATTTTGAAGGACTTGTGGGAACAAGCCGATACCTTGAAGAAATGTCAATATCAAGTTTTCCACATGCTGTGATATGTAGAACAAATGCTTCCTCAGAATCTCCATCTAGTGGGAGGGCAAAAACTAGTTTGCCACAGCATGAAAGTTTTGCAACAAATCTTCATGCAAATAGTTCCTCAAGACTCACCGATATGAAGTTTTCTGCATCTGGGTTGCAGACTACTACTCAGGATGGTAAGTCATCCTTCCTTAGCATTGCTGTCATTGGGGCAACTGGTGAACTAGCGAGGAGAAAAATATTCCCTGCACTGTTTGCTCTTTACTACAGTGGTTTCCTTCCAGAGGTAGACCTTCAATTTCTGCTATGCTCTGTTATAAAAGATGGTTAGTTGCATTGTTTTTATTTCTATGCTGGTTTTTCCTTTTTTTTTAATCTCTGTTTGTTCTTTGTGGTGTTCCCTCATGTTGGCTCTGTATCAGTCTTATGGGGAAGGGATTCTTACCATATTATTCTGCCACTAAGATTTTACAATGGTGAAGTTGGAAAAAGATGTGAGGAAACATTACATGCAAAACTTGGATTGTGCAGAAATTTCAAAAATATTGAAGAAGAATCTCACTCTCTAACTTAATACCATTTTCAAAATTAAAGTAACATCCTTTCCTCCTGGAATTTGATCAAACTTGTTATAATTAAGAATCATTCAGTCACTTCCATGTGTCCATTTCTGACTACTGCAACCACTAATTGGCATCCCTTACAATGTTTTCATGTAAAAGATGAGAAATCCTCAGAGAGAAACAAATTCCAGGGGAAGCAATCTCTGGGCTCAAGAAGAGAGTGAATAGCTCAGCCAATTTAATTAATTTCCTTTTCCTGTGTAATAGAATAGCCTTTTTAACATATTTTATCTTGCCTATATTTTGGTTTTCTTGCCTTTCTATTGCTGCAGTATGTCGCTATATTTGGGTATTCAAGGAAGAATTTAGCAGATGAAGACCTGAGATCAATGATAGCCTCAACTTTAACTTGCCGCATTGAACATCTGTATGCTTCTCAGCTTCCATATAATCTAGTTGTGACATTTTCAGTTTTCTCTTTATCCTTCTGTTTCATTTTTCAGTTCCTTGTCAATGCATTTACATCTTTTTAGCTGGATCCACTACCTGCATTTTTTTAACATATCCTTTTTCTACTATTTTTCAAGATTAAGAGCCGATGTTTGAAGCATGAAACTTGTGTGCCTGCTGTATTTCATCAGTTTGGAACTCTCACATACTATTTGTTTTCTCTCTATCTTTTACAATGCCTAATTCTTCCTCCGATACTCCTACGATGTGTAACTCTTCAGTGCAATTTAGTTTTTCTTTCTTTGAATAATGCCAAGAAACTGCATTTCACTTTTCAAATATATTTTATACTAAATATTTGATCTGAAATAGCATTCTGCAGCCTAAAGAAAATCCTCAAAATCCATCAACTTGCCAAGCATTGTACCATTTGTTGAGGCATAAAGTCTCTGCAACACGAGTTTGTAGTCAGAGTGCTATAACTGAAGAACAACCTTGAATGACAATTATCTTTTAGTTTTAACTCCTCGAAATGCACCAATCTGCCTAGCATCACTTCTATTACTGCATGGAAATGTAAAACAAGTGTTTTGCTTCTCTCTAATATTCATCTTTTTCTACAGAAACCTATTTGCTATACCTGAATACCAATTTCAGAAAATAATTTTTTTTTATGTTTAAATTGCCAAGATATGTATGTATATATCACACACAGATCTGAATCTTGTGAAATTTCCAAACTGCAGACAAAATTGTGAACGCCAACTAAATGCTTTCCTTGAGAGAACATATTATGTTAATGGTGGGTTTGATAACCACGAAGGGATGTGCAAGCTCAGTGCTAGAATGGAACAAGTTGAGGTAAAGTGGTATCTAACATTAGAATTTACTTCCTATGCATTGTTAAGTTTACAACTTAGACTGTTGATTTTTATTCTTTAACAGCTTGCCTACCTCAGGGACGATTTGATGCAAACAGAATATTTTACCTTTCTGTCCCCCAAGAAGCACTCTTGGATGTTGCACTCTCACTTGGTGATCATGCTCAAACACAAAGGGGTTGGAATCGTATAATAATTGAAAAGCCCTTTGGTTTTGATTCGCTCTCTTCTGATCAGTTCAATAATTCTATTCATTTCAAATTCGAAGAGAAGCAATTATATAGGTGCGGGTGCTATTAGAGGCATTGATTCTGAGCTAATCTCTCTCGTTTGATTGTCTTTCATTTATTTGATTTCACCATTGATTTTCAGGATTGATCACCTTCTGGGGAGGAACACAATTGAAAACCTAACTGTATTAAAGTTCTCCAATCTAGTTTTTATGCCCTTATGGAACCGCAATTACATCCATAACGTGCAGGTAAATTGTCTTTACAATAACTTGGTTCAAAATTGCCTTTCAGCTTATCATGTCTTGTCATTTGATTGAATAAAACTTGTAGGTCATTTGGTCAGATGATTATGATATGCATACCCAATCAAGGTAGTTAGCAAATCTGTTTATGTTCTATTTCTTATTCCTGTGTCTTTCATCAACTACACCAACATGGGATAATTTCCTCCTCAGATACCATGGTGGGAACGGGATAATAGGTGATGTTGTTCATAGTCACATCCTCCAAACCATAGCTTTGCTTGCCATGGAGCCACCAATAACACTTGATGGTGAAGATGTTAGAAATGAGAAGGTATTAACATAAATTTTTCTTGGATAAAATTCACTGTTTCTCCAATGAGCATCTATTTGCCTTACTATGGGTATATAAATGTACTTGTTCAAATCTGCTGAATTTTTCAAATAATTTTAATCCATTCTTTACATAATACTCCCACCATCTGAAATTAAATATCCCTATTTCTATTTTGAGCCATCCAAAATTGAACTCATTTCCTAAATTAGTTAAAATTTAACGAAGGAATATAAATGTCAAATTCTTTTATAAAATTTGCTAATGTCAACATGGGACATTCAATTCCGGATGGAGGAATTATTTGATAAAAGAAAACTTTCAACATTCATATAGAAAACCAAATAAAATGGCTCTTATTATGCTTATGAATTGATAGAATCTACAGATGAACAGAAACTATAGGTTATCTCAAATGTTTTTCTTTTCAGATCCATTACCAAATTCAGATATAGCTTATAGCTATGGAACGACACCACCTGTTGAAATAGATCAGACTTGTTTTATAAGGTTGTTCCCAATATATACATCTAAAAGTTTCTGAGGGATTTTTTTTTTTGTTTTTGTTTTTGTAGGTCAAGGTTCTGAGATCGGTGAGGAAACTGAAACCCAGTGATGTAATTATCGGAAGGTGCAAAGCTAACTCTATAGACAACTCTAGTGCAAAGGTGAATGATACGGCTGCTACATACTTTGCTGCTGCTCTATACATTGACAATGCACGTTGGGATGGCATCCCTTTTCTAATCAAAGCTGGAAGGGGACTTCAAGAACACAGGTGAATTTAAATTACTTGTTGATTTATGATGTCAATATTCAGTAACCGATTTCAAAGAATTATTGCATAGATAAAGGGGGAGAAAGTTAATCAGAAAATCTTCATCCATGCTGGAACCTGACTATTCACTGGTGTTAAAACATTATTATCATACCTTGCTATTTGACTTTACTTTGTTTGCAAATAACACTGTTGTGAAGTAAAAACTTCTTCTTTGTTCACATTAATATCCAGAGTTGAAATTCGCGTGCAATTTCGTCATGTTCCTGGAAACATTTATCGCAAGAACACTGGTCAAAATGTCGACATTGCAGCAAATGAACTAATTTTACGAGATTTGCCCGAGGAGGCTATCCTAGTCAGAGTCAACAATAAGATTCCAGGGTTGGGCATGGACTTAGATGCTTCAGAGCTGAATTTGCTTTACAAGGATAGGTAAAGCACTAAAACCTTTTCTCCAATGGTATCCTTAGTTCCAAGGTGCCATACTAAGCGAGCGAGCAAGTTTAACTCTCTCAAATCATGCACATTATTAAATCTTTTATCTATAGGTATAATGTTGAGGTGCCAGATTCGTACGAGCAGCTTCTTCACGACGTGATTGATGGAGACAACCATCTATTCATGAGAAGCGACGAGGTTTCAGCTGCGTGGAACATTCTATCTCCTGTTTTGGATGAGATGGATAAAAAAAACATTACTGCAGAGCCATATGATCAAGGTAGCAGGGGTCCTGACAATGCAATCTATCTCTGGGCAAAACACGGGGTTCGATGGCTGGATGACTAAACAATTAGCCATCGAATTCCAGGGGATCCAGCATCTGCCCAACAAACACTAGGGTGTGCAGTGTTATTTTTTAATTATGCTCGACAAAGATGAAGGAAGCATGTTGAATTTTTTTTCCATTGATGAAATTCGTTCTCTGGGGAACAATTTCCTATAGCTAATTTTGGTGGTTAAGATGTAGCATCAAATGTGCCGTGGTTACAAAGAATTGCCTGACTTTTTGGATGTAAACCAATATGGTAAGAGTTGACAGAAACACGCTTGAGTTGAGCCCACGAGGTGCTCGTTTAAGCTGTAATGGTGGGATGGTATCATTTGATTCATTTCCCGGGGTCCATCATAAGGAAAGAAGCATGGGCACAAAAGATACAATATTAAAAATGACTAAGGATGTGGTCATGGGAAATGATACTCCGGAAGTTTCCTTTCTTGTCATTTGCATTAGCTAATGTTTCAAGAAGGAAGTTTCCCACAAAAAGAATGGATCTGGGAAAAGGACTCTTTTTAATCAAAAATTGTAATTAAAAAAAAAAAAAAGAGAGAGAGGTTGAGGATTAAGGAGAAAATATTCTTACTGTATAATAGAATAGCAGATGAAGATTGAAAAGATGAATGTAAAGATTTTGTTGGGTATTTTAAGATAACATGTGTTTACCTAAGTTTGTAAATTTGCAACTTCCATGAACATGTGATACCAAAAAAAAAAAAAATTGATATGGACTTGATCCATATGTGAAGATATAAATTATATTTAATCATGTCATAAAATATTTTAAAAATTATGGGGGTATCTTTTGATCTATATAAAGCAATTATCTTTATTGTCTTTATCAAGGTACTCGTTAATAAAATTGTACATACTTTGTTTTAAAAGAAAAGGTCCATGTTTACTTCAGTTTCTTCTTTAAGAAGAGTAGTTATAAGGTAACAAATCAAATTAGTCTTATTAAAACATTTAACTAATTCTCTTTCTCATTTAACTAATAATCTTTATTTTTTTTTCTGCCATAGTTAATGTAATTCTTTTTTAGTGTTTTAGTATAATTCATTGTTGGTTGAAGTTTCTCAATATTAATCATACATTAAATTTAGTCAAGACTCGTTAGTTTCACAATAAGTGATAACATTTTGGAACTGATAATTCTCCAGCTCAATCATTATTCATCAAGAGTGAGAGCATAAGGAAGGTTAGAAGAATGTGAAAAAAGAAAAAAAGAAAAAAATAATAATAATTATGTGTAGCTAACATATGTGTTGAACAATTAATTTTGAAATTTAGGAAAAATTGAGCAATATAGTTATTGTGATGGTAGTTTAGCTGTAAATAATTATCAATGAGATATAAAATCGATTTGTTACAAATGTAGGAATTCCCAAGAAATACTCAAATTGAATGAGATCCGACTTCTCAAATCATTTCAATTATACCCATTTGATTAATTGATTTTTCACTGAGTATCCAAATTGGTACGAATACCCAATTTGAAGTTTGAATGTAGCGGACTTTATGGAAAACACACTCATACCCCTTAAACAAATCAATTCTCTAAAACAAAGTTGGAAGTCGAACGGATAATTATCAATTGTACTTCTAGAGTTGCAATCCGTCACTCCAAGCTTATCTAAGTTACACATGTTCTGGTAGTCACCAATGATCGGAGAATCAACCTACCCCCTTCTTGTTACTAGCTAAAAGTCAAAATCATTATTTTTGTGAGTTCAAACCCTTCTCTCAAACACCCTAACCCCAAAGGACTTTTTGCTACCTCGTAATTGCTGGAGAAGCAGCAAGGACAACTCAACTGTTCAAGTTGTAGCATCATTGCAACACTTCATTTCCACTATTTATGGTAAGTTTTTTCGTTCCATTTTTTCTTCCGTCGATGATCACAATTATACATATAATAATGATAAGTAGCGATTCTGTGATTGTTTAAATTTTTTATATTGTTTGTTTATCAGTTGAATAGTAACTGTGTTAATTGATATTTGCAAAGAATATGCTCTGTGGTTTTTTTTTTTTACAATATGATATATTTTTTTTAATGAAATTTGATTGATGTTTGAGGAATGTTGAGCCTATTTTGATGTAAGATAATTGGATAAATGGATTGGAGAGATTCGAAATGGGTTGAGTTGGGAAAGTATGATTTTTCTGTGTCAAAATGGTGGAAGGTCGGAATCATAGCCAAAGGTCAAGTCCATAAATATAATTTTCAAATATTAAATTTAAATAAATTAATAATATTTTTTTATTTTTTATATTATTAAATTTTAACTTAAATAAAAATTATTATTATTAAATTTTAACTTAAATAAAAAATTACTATTATTACTTTTGTTAAATTGTAACTCAAATAAAAAAATACTATAAATATTTTTGTTAAATTAAAATTATTATTATTATTATTATTATTACTACTACTACTAAATTAAATACCACTACCATTAGTAGTAAATTTTAACTTAGATTTTAAAAAAAAGATTGCTTGAAGGTTAGATCATACTTTTGGACGGTCGATTTATCTTACCAAAAAAAAAAAAAAAAAGGAAGTGAAATCCTAAAGGTCGGACTTGAATTCTCAAAGGTCGATCCTACCTTCGAAACTTTTGGAGTCAAATTCAACTTAACTCAACTCGAAACACCCTGCAATCTCCTTTCTTTTCTTCCTTACACCAAACAAACTGTATAAAATAGACAAATATCAATATCCAAAGATACTTCGCAATCAAAACGCAAGCATCAATCACTATAACAGTAAAAAAGAAAAATTAAATCGACATTCTCAGTTCCGAACACTACCTTGATCTTTTGAAGAAAAAAAAAAATTTCAAACTCAACGCACCTCCGAATGAATTCATTTTACCAAGAAGAATTAGTTTGTTTCAAGTGAAGCTTTTCTTGACTTCCATTGAATGAAAAATCATCAATTATGGTAGTTGTTGTATTCAATTTGGTGTTACAGCATTGCAATGGTAGTTGGGGTATTTTGAATGTTGAGGGGTAATACAGTAACTATCTATTAAAAATGAATAAATGTTAGGTTTATTTATTTATTTTTATGAGGAAAGTTAAAATAGATATAGAATGAAAAATTAATTTTAGAATTGGATAAATTATTAAATTTTGTAAAGATTTAAATATGATAGAAATATTTCTATTTAAATTAGATAGATAAGAAAATACCCATAATTCGTATCCTCTTTCTGTTGAGATATATCTCTTGATTTATATTCTAGGCCTAAAGCCCTTCGAGTTACGTGTAGTTCACATATGGGCAGAATGAATGATTCAAGAAGTTGCGGTGGTTTAATTTATTTACTAAACACTAAACAGACACGGTACACGACTGCTGAGTTCCTCACCCGGGATCGAAATGGCAGGGGCGGTAACCATCAAAGAGAGTGGGGTCCACATGCTGACCTATATAATTTATTCCATACTCAACAATTATTCCTTCCGTTTATAGTTTAATCTATATCACAAATATTAAAAAAAAATTCCACATAATTATATTTATTTTCTCAAATTAGTTTCTCATATCTTTCACCTTCAAGAATTAAGATCGAGGTAGAAAATCAAAATATGCGAAACATTTAATTAATTTTGAAAGAATGATGATAAATAAAATAGAATAATGAAGGATGAAAAAGAAAATTCAAATATATTTTTCGTGATGAAATGTGTAGTGTTACTAACTTGAAAAAGGAGAGAATGGTAAATTAACTCATGGAAGGTTCAAGAAGCTGCAGACACAAACAACGTCACACAACCGCGTCACCTCATTGGACGTCATAAACCTAACGTCTTCCTCCCTTACGTTATTACATTACGAAAAAGACCAAATTAAAATCATGAAAAATCAATGGGCGCTGAGCCCTGCATCATCATTGTATAGTTGTTTATTTTATTTATAATATACCAAGAAAGAGAAGAAGGGAAGCCAAAAAAAAAACTCCCAGCCATGGACGGAGATCAGAGGAAGAAGAGAAGACTGGATGCTGTAGCAGAGGAAGAAGAAAAAGAAGAAGAAGAGAGTGAGGAAGCAAAGATGGAGAAATTCTATGAGTTGATTAGAATGTCGAAGGATATATCAAGAATGATGAAGATGAATGGAGAAAGAGAATTGAAAGTGGCAGATTTTGTTCAAGAAGAGAGGATGACGATGTCGAAGAGGAACAAAGGATCGGCCGCGGACGGCGGAGGTGGCAGCGGACGAGGAGCGTGGAATCCCACATTCCAACTGGAAGATTTCATGGAAGATGGGCAGCTTCAGGAATTAGTTCTTTCATCTTGTCCTCCTTCTTTTTTAAGGTTAAACAGTTTTGGAAATAATGCAGCGGCGGCGGCAGGGGAATCAGTTTCCGGGAAATTAGATGATGATCAGAAGGCCGGAAGAGATGATGATGATCAGAATAATGGCTTGGATCTCAATCTTTCTCTGTAATTAATTAGTAAGCAATTTGCATGTGGGGAATTTGCCTTTGTAGTTTTCTCTTCCATTTACAAATAATTTTGTTTTGTAAGATTTAGGGGAAGCAATATTGTGGAAATTAAAGTGTTGTTGGATTTATGGAGTTCAATATATGTAAATTACTCATATCTCAATATAATTCATTAGCATTAAACTTTTAAATGTTGAACCCTTTTTTCTAATTAATTACTATAATTTTTTTTTTAATAAATGAGAAAAAAATATTAATATAATTATGCACAAATTATTTAAAAAAATTATATTATAGAATAAATAAATTAATTTTAAAGACTTACTTCTATTTCAAAATGAATGTTATTTAAGGATTTTTTATATCACAATTAAGGTAATTATAACATTTTTCATTTAGAACAAATATGTCCTTGTTTAAGTTTACCCCTTTTTTTTTCTTTAATTTTGATGAACCCTATTAAATAAGAATCTCATATACTCTTATTTTAAAGCCATGTGGAGGTTGGATTTAGAGAGATCCTGCCCAACTACACGTAACTAGCCAATCCTAATCGAACTCGCACCTTATGTACATGAGTAAGACTGATATTATATCAACTCTGATCAAGTTTGCCACTGAAATAAGCCCCTGGAGGCAATTTATCCCATCATGAATTTCACTCCAAATCTTCTTTCCTCCTTTATTTTCTCTTTCCTTCTCTCTCCTCTCTCCTCTATGTGATTGATTAGTTTAAAAATCCGGATGTGTGAGTGTAATTAATTGTCATTGGAAAATATAAAAAAAAAATTGATGAATAAAGGGTAAAATAGATAATTTAATTATATCTTTTATTTTGAAATGTGTAAATGATAATCATTTTAAAACAAAACTTCCTTCCTTAAAAAAAAAAAATCATTTTGAAATAGAGGGGAAAAAAAAATCATTTTGAAATGGAGGAAGTATATCAAATAATGATGAAATACTTGCTTTGATAGATTATTGAATGCATCCTAATTTTTTTAAGAAATAGTCAATGAATTCATTAATTGTAATAAATCCTCCATCCATTTATTTTTAAAATTAATTTAAAGTTTTGGAAAAGGTAATGATTGTTTCAATAATTGATTTTTTTTTTTTGATTAAAATACTATGTATAACAAATAATACTCATATGATTAAAAAGATATGTCTGGAATTTTTTATTGAATGCTTATTAAAAAATAAAAATACTCATTACAAAGTGTAAAGCAACTCTATTTTAAAATAAAATTGATTAGTTAAAATGATTGGTAAAAGAAAACGTAGGGAGTAAATTTAATTACTACAAGACATTCAAAATTAAATAATGTTAATTTAAAATAACAAGATTTCAGAATGCTATTTCAAAGGTTCGGTAACGTCAAGTCAACAACGTTACAACAACGTGTTGACCAAAAATATCTTTGGTACACACTCCGAGGGAGAGTGATTTGGCTTCGGCTGTCGAACCCCATTGACACGTACCTGGATTTTCAGAATAAAATAAAATATTTATTAAAATGTACAATTATGAGTAAATGTTAATAGTATCGGTGTGATTTATATTCTTCCTTTCAAAATTTTGATGTCATATTGATCAATTTTATTAAAAGAATTTAATTTATTTTAAATATAATAATAATATCAGCTCTTCACTAATTTAAGAATTAATATTTTAATATAGGAAAGTATTAATGAGATTCGAATTTAAAACCTTTATCTCTGTACTTGTTATTCTATCCATTGAAATATTTGGAAGGGATAGGAGAAACTTAATTAAGCATTTATTATCAATTTAGAATATCTATTTTGGATTAGTGACAATAGTTAGAAAATAATTAATCGTAGGCATTCTCAAGCCTATGGTAGAATTTTAGACCATAATTCAAAATGTGACATTGATAGTGAAAATTTAGATTCAAAATACTATGATTATTATATTAAAAAAAGGACTGTAATTTATAATATAAAAAATAGAAATATGAATATTAAATTTCACATGAAATTAATATCCTAGTAGAATTGAATATCTACTTTGCCAAAATAGACAAATTTTAAATTTAAAGTTTCACTAATAGGGAGTAAATTTATTAAACGCATTTCCTAATCATTTTATAAATCAAAATAAAATGTTTAATTTTAAACCAAGTAAGTAATATCTCTTTACTTGTTTAGTCTTTTTCAAAATAATTTAAGTAAAGTTCTTTTAATAATTTAACTAAAAAATTTCCTGTTCAAGTTTTTTTATAAAATCTTAAACCAAATCAATTTATACTTTGAATCTAAAATACTACTCCCTTTATTTGGATTTGAATGTTTTTATTTCTATTTTGAATTGTTCAAAATTGAATATCAAATTTTTTGAAAAATGAAAAGATTTTTAATATTATTTCATCCCTCCGGAATTGAATGTCTCAGTTTGATTTGCACAAATTTTTAAAAAATTTGTTGACTTAGTTAATTTTAAACTTAACACTATTAATTTTTTAACTAATTTAAGAAATGCAACATTCATTTTAAGACAATTCAAAAAAAAAATAAAGACATTCAATTTATGACGGAAGGAGTATAAAGTTTCCTTATTCACCCCCTTAATTTAGGATTTATATCCACTAAATAAAAATTTTACCAATAATTTATATTGATCACAAGGATAGAGAGGTAATTTTAATGAAATGAAATATACTCATTAATTCTTTTATCAAAGGTATTCAATTCTAAAGGTCTAAATATAATTTTTCAAACTTGGTTGTTGAAGAGATCGTCTTTATCAACTTTACAGTTCACACTTTCTTCTAAGTCAACTTCTCTTTGGTGTTGTCAAGTTGTCCACCACTACCCATTTGTTTTGTGTTTTTTTTTTGCCCTTTTTCGTAAAATTTTGTCATCAATTTCTTTCATTTGAAATTTTGCAATTATTATCTAGTAATAATATTTATGTAATAATATGTACTATTGTCATAAAATAAAAATCAATGATGAAACGAGAAAATCAGAGATCAATATGGACTAGGCTTGTACTATCTTGGAGAAGGATTTTTATCTGCAAATAAATTAAGTGGAGAATCTCTCTTGAAAAATGCTCTGAAATTCAAGTTAGAGAGTCTCTCAATACAGGTTTGCAAAGAGTAATATGCTTGAAGAAAAAGAGAGTAAGAATGGTTTGTAAAATACTTACCTTCTCATTAGCGTAGAGAGCTCTATTTATAGGAGCATAGGGATGGCATATCCGTTATTATGCAAGAGATTCCAAAATTAGGGTACTCTTCTAGTGGTACTTTTCTGACTGAGATTCCTGATTATTTCAAGTATATAAGGCGGTTGTTGTAATCTTGTGATCCACCAAAACATCATTTGTACATGTCCACATTTATTGGATACACGTCAATAGTGTGATTACGCGAGTCACGTCATTGTCCAAGTGCGATTTGATCCCTTGCTCACTATCAAGGCACCATGTTCGCTCCTAGAAGAAATAAGGGCATCAAAAGGTTCAACTTCAAGAATGTAATTTAAGGGCATAGCATTACGGTAAGAAATATTTGGTTCGTTGACACCTATCACATCTCTTTACAAATTCATGTGCATTTTTAAAGAGATTGGGTCAATAAAAACCTGATTGGAGGATCTTGGCTGCAGTCTTTTCTCCACTGAAATGTCCTCCATATGGTGATGCATGGTAGTGTTGCAAGACACTTTCAACTTCTTCCTCATGAATGCACCTTCTCAAAATATTGTGAAGACATAATTTAAACAGAAAAGGATCATCCCAAAAGTAAAATTTTACCTGGTGAAGGAATCTCTTCTTTTGTTGATAAGTGAATTCAAAATGGAATTACCTTACTCACAAGATAGTTGACATAATCTGCATATCAAGGTAATTGTTTATCCATCACTACCAAAAGCCTTTCATCAGGAAAAGAGGCATTAATTGGCAATGAATCTACAATGTTTTCCTTGTTTTCCAATCTTGACAAATGATTTGCTACTTGATTTTCAATCCCTTTCGTATCCTTTATTTCAAGATCAAATTTTTGAAGAAGTAACACCTAACGAATCAATTGTGGCTTAGCTTAATTCTTATCAATCAAATATTTCAAAGCTGAATGATGTATACACAATAACCTTTGTGCCCACTAGATAAGCTCTAAATTTCTCAAAAGCATATGCAACAGCTAGGAGTTCCGTTTCAGTGATAGTGTAATTAATTTGTGCATCATTATGGGTCTTACTTGTATAATAAATGGAATGAAATATCTTTGCCCCAAAATTGCTCCTTCAGCGAAGTCACTAGCATCACACATCGGCTCAAATAGAAGGTTCCAATCTAGTGCAATGATGATTGGTGCTGAAACCAACCTTTGCTTCAAATCCTGAAAAGATGCAAGACAAACATCATCAAATTTAAACTATATATCCTTTTCAAGTAAATCAAAAAGAGGTTTTGAAATCTTTGAAAAGTCTTTGATGAATCGCCAATAGAATCCTACATGTCCCAGAAAACTTCAAATTCTTTTGACCGAAGATGATGGAGACAGTTTCTCAATGGTTTCCAACTTTACTTTATCCACTTCTAGCCCTCTCTTCGACACGCTATGCCCTAGAACAATTCCCCCTTGAACCATGAAATGACATTTCTCCCAATTCAATACAAGACAAGAAAAGTCTCTTCACATTTTTTCAGTACCCATTCCAAGTTACATAAACAATCATCAAAAGACTTATCAAGAACTGAGAAATCATCCATGAAGATTTCCACACCTTGCTCTACCTATCAGTAAAAATGGCCATCATACATCGTCGGAAAATAGCTGGTGCATTGCACAACCCAAATGATATTCTTCGAAAGGCAAAAGTTCTATAGGGACATGTGAATGTTATCTTTTCTTCATCTTCAGGTGAAATAACTATCTAATTATATCATGAATAGCCATCTAGGAAACAATAGAATTCCTTCCCAGACAGTCTATCCAACATATGATCAATGAATGGTAGAGGAAAGTGACATTTTCTAGTGGCTTTGTTCAATTTTCTAAAGCATACAAACCCTCCATCTAGTAACTGTGAGAGTGGGAATCAATTCATTCTTATCATTGACTACAGCTATTATCCCATCCTGCTTGGGTACACACTACACAAGACTCACTCAAAAACTATCAGAAATAGGGTAAATTATACCTGCATCAAGCCATTTGATGATCTCTTTCTTCACCCTCCTTCATAATGGGATTCAATCTTCTTTGATGCTCCACACTAGGCTTTTGTCCATCTTCCAAAAGAATTTTATGCATGCAAAGTAGGGCTAATTCCCCTAATATTAGCAATGATCCATCCTATGGCTTTTTTGGAATCTCGAAGAATTCTGAGAAGCTTATCGTCCTACACATTAGTGAGACGTAAAGAAATAATCACAGGAAGAGTAGATTTTTCACCTAGAAATGTATACTTCAAGTGTTGGGGAAGTGACATGAGCTCTAATTCTAGAGGTACTTCAATTGAGGATTTTGTTGCCTTAGACTCTTCCGGCATCTCAAATGGTTCAAATGGCCTAATATGAAGGAATGATGGGGTTGTCTCTAATGCTTTAAGGCACTCCTCAAACTCTTCATCTTCCTCACTATCACTAGTTGTAAGTGACACTTTTAATGGATCAATTGGGCACAACTTCGACAATATCAATGTAGATTCCAGTTCAATAGTTCTCAAAGAAAAACACTCTTCATGTCATCAGAAAATTTCATAGCAGAAAACACATGAAAAGTCACCTATTCATCATGAATTCTCATGGTAAGCTCATCTTTTTTTAACATCAATGAGTGTCCTCCCAGTTGCTAAGAAAGGAATTCCAAGGATAATTGGTACCTCATCATCTTCTTCCATGTCCAAAACAATGAAATTCGAGAGAAAATTGAATTTAACAACCTTTGTAAGGATATCCTCAACAATTCCCCATGCATAAACTAAGCTTCTATCAGCATATTGTAGCCTAACTGAAGTAGGCTTCACTTCACCAATTCCAAGCTGATTAAAGATAGATAAAGGCATCAAATTTATAATTGCTCCTAAATCACGTAATGCCTTAGAAAAGAATTTAGTACCAATATTACAAGGTATTGTGAAACTCCCAGGATCCCTCAACTTAGGTGGTATCCCTTCTTGTAATATAGCACTGCACTCCTCAGTTAAAGCAACAGTTTCAAATTCCTCTAGATTCCTTTTCTTTGATATGACATCCTTCGTGAACTTCACATAACCAGACATCTGGTCGAAAACTTCAGCAAAAGGGATATTGATAGTCAACTTTTTAAAGATATCCAAAAGTTTCTTGAATTGTTTTTCTTGCTTTTGCTTTTGAAGTCTTTGAGGAAATGGAAGAGGTTAATATACTTGATCTTTCTTTTCTTTAACTGTACCTTCTTCATCTTTTTGAATCTTTGTCGTTGCTTCTTCTTCCTTGGGTTCCTCCTCACTCTTGCTTTTCACTTTTTTCTTCTTTGGTGACTTCCTTCTTATCACCACTTTCAATCTCTTTCCCACTCCTCAAGATGATAGCATTGGCTTGTTCTTTTCTTGAATCATCCCCTTATGGAACTTGTGTATCAAATGACAAGGCTCCTTGTGTTCTATTGCATAAAGAATTAGCAATTTGACCAATTTGATTCTCCAATGTTCTCATAGAAGCTTCATAACTTTGGAATCTAACATTGGTTTGTTGCATAAACTACTGAAGTTTATCACCACTAGAGATTCCTTATGTCATAGGTTGTCTTTGGATATTCTGCTGATAATTCCTTTGAATTCCTGGAGGTACTGTTAGCTTTGCAAGTGCAAAATTTCCTTGGTTATTACTCCGAGAGAAATTAGGATGATTCGTAAACTCTGGATTATAAGTATTTGAGAAGGGATTATATTCATTTCTGCCTTGATTCCTTACAAAATTCACAACTTCTTGTTGACTTTCACTCGATGCAAGTGAACATTGATGATAATAGTGGCATTCTCCACATAGTGCACATTGAGGTAAATTCTAAACTTGTTGAGCTTGTTGAACCTGAGAATTTGAAGCTCGACCAATTATAAGACTATCCAGTTTTTTTGCCATTACCTCAAAACTAGAAGCTATTTGAGCTACAACTTCTATAATCTGATCAAGCCCATGAATTCCTTCCTCCTATCTCTTCACTTGATTATCATTCAACAATGGTCTATCATGTGTCCTGCAGCTAGAAGAAGTCAATTCTTCAAGTAATTCAGAAGCTTAAACTAGGGTCAAATTAGTCAGAAATCCCCTAGACACTGCATCTACTGGAGTAGCCCAATTCAATGTCAATCTATGATAGAAAATTTTCATTTGGCACTGAGGATCTATACCATGATGTGGACATCTTCTCTGCAAATCTTTGAACCTTTCATATGCTTCCTAAAAAGACTCATCTTCATATTGTTGAAAATTTTCGATATCTTTGATCAACCTCTCAGTCTTGGATGGTGAGAAAAATTTTCAAGAAATTTGCCTATTAGCTAATTCCATGTAGTGATAGAGTCGCTTGGAAGATTCATCAACCACTCCTTAGCTCTTCCATCTAATAATCTGTTGAAAAATATCAGCCTCAATGCATCAACAGTAATATTCTGTGCAAAAACATCATCCATGATATCTAGATAATTTCTTATATGAGCACATGGATCTTCTGATGTATCAAGATTAGTGACTGTATCAAGATGAAAATTTGCTGCTCCCAATGGTAGCTTGACAACACTAGTTTGAATAGTATCCAATGTTGGACGCATGTAGTCTCTGATTGTCCTACCTCTTTCAGTTGGCTAATTAACGAAGATTACCTATCTATTATTTTCATCTTGTCAATTAACAGATGCATCTTTTTATCTATTCTCCTCATTCTCAACCGTGGCGGATTTATTGATTTTTGCTTCCTCTACTTTCTTCTTGTTTGTTTTGCAAGTCGTTTCTATTTATGGATCATAATGAAGTAAGATTGAAGAACCCAATCAGCGCAAGCAACAAAAATACCTGAAAATAAAAAATATATATAAATAAATAAATAAATAAAGACTGTCTATAAGTTTTCCATCCCATTATAGATTACCTAAACCATAGGCCTAATCCATCTATAATAACTATTTAATTAAGTTATTGATTAATTAATGTAATTCATCAAATACTTATAAATAACTCTAACAAGATATAGACTTGAAGAATAAGAAGAAAAAAACTTCTCCCCTTTTTTTTTTGGAAAAAATTTTCCTTCTTTTTGCTTAATTTTTCTCTTTACTTACACTTTCTCTTCATAACAAAGTAATGCCAATGGAGGCAAAAGACTAACATGGAAAAAACAACACAGGAGAGAGAAAGGCGATCCTCATCTGTTTACTAGATGGGATGGGGGATAGTTAGGGTTATGTGCAAGAGGATAAATTTGTAATTTAAAATTTAACATTGAGGTTATTTGTGTCCTTATAAATTTATTAAAAATTTGGACTCTGAAGTCGATCCAAATAATCTTTTAACTCTCAAACAGTTCCAAAAAAAAAAAAGTTACTATTAAAATTTAAAAAATTGCATCTCTCACCAAATAGGTCAAAAAAAAAAGTCACTTGGGAAAGCCAATAATTCACCTAAATGTATTCTTTTCAATTTATTTCATATAATAAATCACTTTACAAAATTTTGTGAATATTTATTGTTCATTTTCACTCTTATCTCTTATGGTGTTTCTTATTGATATATTTTTTTTTGAGAGTTTGACTAGGGGTTTTTTTTTTAAAAGTATTTTGACTAAATCAATGCATAGTACTCTAGTGTGTCAAAAGTTGAAAATTGAAATAAGAGGAGGGGTGGGTGTAGAAAAAAAAAATGAAATATTTCACAAAAAGAGTTACTCTCTCTACAAGTCGAGATATTCTAGTTCAACTTTTATACCATCTTCTATATCATCCAATAAAATAATATATTTTATTCAATTTAGATAAAATACCCCTAGGATTTGATATATCTTTTTTACATTTTATTAATAAAATATATCTGTAAAAGTTTACATGTATATTTATTATTGGTGGGATAGAAAATGATACAAAAAGGTTAGAAGATCCAAAACCCTCTTTCTACTGCTCCTATTGAAAATTAAATGTCTTTTTTTAAAAGATTTTTATTTTATAATGTCTAAGATTAAATATTTATTTTCTAAAATCTATATTTTTTGAAAAATATAAAATTTCACAAAACCTTTTTAATTTAAGAAATTTATATGCCATTGCTCATGTAATCCCATCTTTAATTAGATCCCATATCTAGGAAATAGATAACATCCTAGTGGATTGAGTAACAAATTCAAGTTTGAATTACATCAATACCCTTCTCTGAATTGAGTAATAAATTTAAGTTCGAATCGCATCAATACCCTCCTCTGGATTGAGAGCCTTGTGCATACTGTGGACTCGAAAAAAAAATCGAGGAAATATCCTTTGAAGAGATACTCTCACATGAGGAAATTTTTTTCTCTTTTCTAAATTTTAAAATTTCAATTAAACTCATAAATATTCCATCTGTCACTAAATATAAATAATTTAAATTAATTTTTCTTATCATTAATTATAAGTCATTGTTTTTAATTAATTAGATATTTGATAATATTTTTTCTATATTACCCTTTAATGATAAATTGTGAAATGATATCAAATTTTTGAAAGAGTGTTGAAAGGACATTTTAGGAAAAAAAAATTAAAATAATTTTTATAAATTAACTACCGGTGACTTAAACTTAGCAATATAGGGAATATTTTTTTATCTTTTTTGAATAAAAATGGTAATACTTGTAGAATACATGGGGAGAAAATCAACTAATAAGAAAGGAGCTTCTCGAAGAGATCCTGGGCTTTACTTCACCTATATTGATTGCCACAAAGCCACCTCATGCTATTGTCAAAGTGATTTCATCTTATCTTTGGTCATCAATTTCAGCTACATTCCATTTTGAGGAGGTGGGCATTCTCACTACTGCTGACACATCTTTTCAGTAGCATCAAAGGACAGCACAAAAAAGAGACCAATGATTCATTCAATCAGGTCTTCATTGTGGCAATGAAAAAGGTTTCCAAATATCAAATCAAGAATTATTCTTTACTTTTTGACTCTTGGGGTTCAATGATTCATTACTCATCTGGCTCAGGGTTGTTGAAACATGCAAATCCCAGTAACCATTCACCACTATATCAATCAATATGAGATGATGAGTAGTTTTCTAGAAACCTAGGCAAAAATCAATCAATCAGCAAATTTGATCCGCAAGCATGGAATTTAACACAAGAAAGAGGGTTTCAAGGCAAGAAATCAAAGAGAAGCATGATGCAGAGGAGGAAAAGATTCAAGAATTCCTTGCAATTGTTGGGAGAATTAAAGATGTTTGCGATTATACCGTGCATAGCCTGCAGAAGCAGAATCAGATCAGTGGTCAGGCAATTAGCAAGAAGATGAAAGTTACTCAACAGTCTTGGATTCCTTCATTTGAATATGAAGATTTTGATCAGCCAGGTTCAACAACTAGACCCAATCCTTCAACCAAATTTACAAGGGAAGAAGAGACTAGGGAGGAAGAACACGAGGACATAGATCTTAACCTTTCATTGTAACTTGAAGACTAGTTTACAAAGAACGTTGGGTAAGGCACACAGAAAACCTCACTTAGTTACTTGTTTATGAACTACGATATGTTTCATGTGTCCCATATTTTAAAGCGTAAATGAAAACCGTGATAACCAATAAAGCATCCATGATAACGAGAAAAAACTGACAGAACAGATAATCAGGTTAAAGAGCATAGTTCAACTATTGATTACTCAAGAATCAGTTTAGGTTTGTTTTCTGCTCTCAGTCTCAATTTCTTGATTTCCTCCTGCTCTTCTCTCTAGCTAACACTATAAGATGGAAACTGGAATATAAAGATTAAATATAAGATAGAAGTTGGAATTCTGTATTTCCTCAAAGCAAAAGAATATAAACTGGATCAGAAGTCACTTTTCTTGACATGGATACTCCTTAATTGAGCAAAAGTATATACCCAGCCAGATTAATCTTCAGGAAGGGATATTCCAAGCACTTTGTGCTAAAAAAATATATATCATTGGCAGAAGTAATCGAAGGCTACACGTGGAGTAGAATAATCAGTAGAAAGTATTTTTGAGGCTATAATGCTGTTAGCAGCTTCAGTATAATGAACTCCATCCCAACTTACATATTTTGATCCTTCACTGCAGACCTGGTAGCCACCAGGTAGACCACAAGTCACCCTGATGTCGTAATTATACGGAGGTCCTCCAAATCCGCAGCATGCCATTAGTGGAGTGGAAAAGCCTGCATGAGCACCATGAAAGAAGAAAAAAACATGTTATTATAGTATATCCATTAGGACAGATGGGGGAAAGAACCCTACAAATTACAAATTCATCTGCTTTAAGTAAAAAAGAATTAATACAATTTGATTTCTCACAAACATGTGGATTTACACAAGGAATTAATACAATTTGATTTCTCACAAACATGTGGATTTACGCAAGAAAAGTTCATCAATTGTTCCACAGGCTTACCGTATTTGCTGGAGTTAGCTATGAGGTCATACTTGATGGTGTATATATCCACATAAACAATAGTAACATCCTTCAATTCAGTTCTTAGCTCTTCGCATAGATGGTTCAGTCCCTCATTGAAAACTTTTGCAGCATCGTTATAGCTAGAAAGACAGCCATATTGATCAAAATAGCTTGAAGTTCTAGGGCCTAATGAGACTTTTTGAGGAAGACATCCCAAAGGTCCAGTATTATGGACCCAGAATTTCCTGCCACCTTGAGCATAAATTGTCTGCATTGCATTGACCACAGTTATGACATTTTCAGACCTAATAGTTGCTTAATCTACATAAAACTGTGATGGTTCTTTTCATGGGCTACGGATCAGAAGTACTGACAATCCTCCTGCGTGACTCAAATATTTTACTATTTCTGATGACTTTAAAAAGCTTTCATACCTCGAGATATTCTTTCATGTTTTTGTATTCAATTGATGAGAAAAATAGAAAAGGAAATACAAGAGTTCCAAGCAACTCTAAAAGAAATTTGAACCGAACATACTGTTAAAAAAGTTTACATGGATGACAAAATAGATATTTTACATGGATTAAATGAAGAGTAAATCAATGGAACAAGATCGATGAACAAAAAATTATGCTTCACTTTTGAGTAAATAGTGGTTGGATACACATGTATGTTGAACTATTTTCTTCTTATATTTTTCTCTTTATTTCTAGTTGGAGGATTTGCGGGGTACCAGGAAATGCACTAGAACTATACCAATTTATAAGCTCACCTCAACTGCAGCTTTGATCTCCAGAATTAAGGAGGGTATCCTCTTGACAACTTGAACGTATGTTAGATTCTTAGAGAATGAATTAGAAAGATCATTCTGTCCAATATCAATAATAAAAAGAGCATTTTTGAATCCTTCCTCATCTATCAAATTTCTTGAACCTAAAATAGCAATTTATTGCATAAGTTCAGTAGAATATTTTTTGAGATTCAGCCAAAAGAAAATAAGACAACAGTTCCAAAAACAAGAAGCAAATAAGGTATCAGCATAGTTTTCTTCTAATGGTAATAACAATGAAATGGATCTGTACATGATTCTGGTTCCAGCTTTGAACTTCAACTTAACATAGTTTCTTAATCAAGATTACATGTGCTACATGCCAAATATGTTCATTCCATCCAGTTCATACAAAGAGGTTAAAAGAAATTTAATTGGTGGATGTTTGATTTCTATATAGTTTCTGCTACCTATAGATAAAGATCTGCATACAGATTCTGTGTCTGGAGAGAAGTGAAATTTCAAGACACAGAATAGAGACAAAAAATAATTTGGAGGTTCATATATTTTAGATCATTATTCAGTATTAGAAAAATGACACAGGAGAGTATTATTACGATTGATAAAGATTGCTCGGACCATATATTCTCTTTTCTTTCTAGTCAATTCTTTTTGACAACAAAATCTACTGATGCGAAGATATCAAGGTAAAATAGTAGCATATAAAACTGGAAAACTGAATATTACCAGCAGTTACCAGCTCAACCGAGCGGTCCTTGAAATGGAGGAACTGCATGACTTGAATGTGCAAGGCAAACGGTACAAATTTAGGCAAAGTAGAAGAACCCACCACGGCAAAGTTGACCCCATTTGAGAAACTAGCTCCCAGTGAATCCAGGTAAGGGCTCAGGAAACTAGTGTTCACACTCTGGCCTGCATAAACAGAATTGCAGTAGTGATTAAATCAGATACACACCTAGATTTATAACTATGTAAATATTCAGAACAAGAAAACCAGGACTAGAGATCATGAACAACCGGACAATCCACATTAGGAGTCTCCCAGATTCTCTACTATGAGTCACTTGACATTTTCTCATGTGGTTAATTGAACAATTCAGAACTATCAGCTAATTGATCCTTCTCCCTGAGTATATCTTAGTTAATCATCCAAGTCAAAATGTGAAGCCTCTAAAATGATAATCTGAGATGATTCGGGAATTCTGGAAATATTCTGTCTTTCATCTTTTTCTTTGTTTTACTCCAAGTAATCCAATTGAATTCATAATCCCATGTTACAAGAGAAGCCTGCATTCAGCTGTCTGGGAGAAACTAATTTTCCTGGAAGTTCAACCAACAGTTCATAGTAAATTGACTTTTAAATATTTACTTATAGCAAGAAACATATGATGGCATTCAGTTTGGAAACTGTGAGCTAACAACCAAGAACAGAATAGCATATAACCATTGGAAGGACAAGACTAAAACAGTCTCATTTTCCATCCTAATTTTTATCAAACAGCAGAGAAACATCCGAGCTTCAATTGCTAATCTTTCATGATTTGAGAGGGTGGGATATCCATGAGGCTTGTTTTCATCCATGGTCATATTAATATTTTAAAGCAAAAGGGCAACGAATGATTCATGTGATTGTGTGAAGAACATTAAACAGATAGCCCTGTCTAAGGGGTTCAGTCAGGTATAATGCATACAGACTAATTTCTGAAGTAAAGAAATAGAGCCAGCAAGAAATGCAGGACATACAGATATCATGTCCATAGAGGAGAGTATCAATTGTTATAAACCATCCAATCACTGCATGGGGCAAAAGTATAGGAGAAATGCAGAACCTTGCACTGATGGCGAGGTTGAATGGTTGAAAACTTTGGATATGACACCAAAAACAGAGTAGCCAGTAAGAAAATGTGAAAGAACAGAGTAGCCAGGCTCTGTGATTCGGATTCCACATATAAACAAATGCTAAGTATATCATCTTTCTTTTTTTATTCAACCTAGGGCAAAAAGTTATTCTCTTTCTTTTATATTGAGCCTAGGGATACGAGCAAAGAGGAAAAGACTAGGTCATGGAAAGCCGTGAGGGCACAAATGGATGCCATATATTGAAATAGCATAACAATACTTAGTCATCAATCATCGCAGCAACAAACCCCAGCCGAAAGTTACATCCAGCGAAGAACATAAATGTTAACTTCGGGCAGAAAATGAAAAAAGAAAACAACTTTTTCCAGCTTTCCTCCCGAAAATTCATCATGCAGGTTAGCAACTATACTTACATTGTCAAACTGCAGTTTAAAAAGCAATCATTGATGCAAAAGAAGAGAATATAGTACTAAAGAGAGCGTGGCAAGTAAAAACCCACAAAGAAAATCAATGATAAGTCGGCCATCCGATAACCTCCCAGTTGATCTGCGAAAGAAACTCCGACCATTAGGTAAATTAATAAGAAAGCCAAGCCCAGAAACGAGTCCACCTGTGTCAGAGTTTGAATCCCCAAAATTGAAAATGATTGGCGGGTTCTTGCACGCACAGAGAACTGGATTTGGCAAAGAGCTAAGAAAAACACAAATGAGAAGAACAAGTTTGATGACACGAATGGAAGAAGTAGAGAAAGAAGCCATGTGAGTGAGAGTAACTGACTAATCAAGAGAGCACCGAATGGAATAAGGTTATAGTGATGGATACTTGCTTGGCTTTCAGGTATTGAGTACTGATTTCAACAGTGCCGACAATGATGGGGTAGGCAGTAGCTGTTTATGTTGTCGTCTCTCATCTACCCCGTCTCCCACGGTTGAATTGAGGGTGACCGCATGTTTCTTCATAAACTCATCCATAGGAATTTTTCCCTTTTCTTAAAAATGAAATTCACCTTTTTGTCCTTATAAGTTTTAAAAATTGACCGAAGAATCTTTGAAGATTTTGAAGGTCTACCGGATTTTCAAAATTAAAATTTTGAAAATGATCTAGATTAAAAATGCATTTTCTTTAATCTGAATTACCAACAGTCTCTGAATTCTGATCAAAGAGACCAAAAGCCAATAATAAAAAAAATCAAGATCTTCAAATTCTGAATCAGAAAGAAAGAAAATCAAGAAAAGAAAAGGATTTAAACAATTGCATGATCCAAGATTAAATACATGTCTGCACATGAAACTCGCTACAAGGGAAACAGCTTATTCAATGCCAAACCCGACGCCTTCCTAATCCTCGTCCTTTGCTCAGTTCTCTTTTTATGGCGCTTGTTTGTATGTAGCAGGCATCAAGTCAGATAGATGGTTCTAGGTCACTAACTTAACTTCTCAAGAGTACCGTGAGCATAGATCTTCTAAAAATAATAGCCATTGCCGGTGAAAGGAACCGGGGCGGGGGGACCTTTCCTGGTTTGAGCTTCTATTAGCCCTGCCAAAAATAGTAGAAAAAATGTCACTTAAACAAAGCCACATCAATCCTCCCCTCAGAAATTGAAGATGCTGAATTAGCAATGCTGAATCACACCTACTATTACTGTTATTATTATTATTATTGCTGTAACTATTACTGCTATTATTAATATTAATATTCTCATGGCACAAGAAATTGTAGATACAACCTATTCCCTCCATTTGAAGCAACAATGAAGAGAATACAACCTTAGATATGTGATTTTAGTGCAAGAGTTTGAATAAATATATTGAGCTCCAACTCAACCTTGAGTTGAATTTTTTGAGTTCAAGTTCAACTTGAATTATTTTTTTGACGGTTTAATTTAAAAAATTTATTATTATTGAAAATATTTATATAATTATTTATATTTTAAATATAATTATGCTCCTACATTTGGAATTGAATATTTCAAATTGATTTGTCATTTTAATAAAAAAAAGTTTAACTTAATTTATTTAAATATTGTATTGTCAATTTTCTCAATAAAATTTTTATTAATTTAAGAGATGAGAGATTTAATTTCAAACAATTAAAAATAGATCATGAAACATTCATTTCGGCAAAAAGGAGTATATAAAATAATGTTATATTTAATATTAAAATTTGTGGTTTTCAAATTTAATTAGAAATTGCTCAAACTTGGTTGCAACTCAATTCAAGAAAGCTAGAGGTCAACTCATTTAACTCGAAAACTAGATCGATTCATTTGACCCAATGGGAGGTGACTTTTCCTCTCTTAGTTTGGGGGTTAGAAAAGCATCAGAAACACTATTGTGAAATGAAATTGAAGGTGTTGTAGTGATTCTTGAACTACTTGAGTTTTGTTTATGTGGTGTGTGCTCTTATGGTGATTGGACATTGGAAAGACCAGGCTTTCCTCTTGGTTGGAGTCTTGGGAGTCATATCAAATTAGGCCTATCAATAATACCCATTTACCTAGATTTGGGATTGGTATCTGTTTATGTAACTTGGATCTAGTACTAACTATTCTAGACTCAGATCCAAACTCGATCCAAATTAAAAAAGATTATTACCAACGAATTCTGTCCCAAAACTTATTATTTTGGGCCCATTTAGGACCCAACCCGAATATATATATATATATATGTATATTAAATATATATTATATTAATATTAGCCATTAGATTTACTTTATCAAGTAATCTAACGACCTTAAATTTTCTTCAATCCTAAATTTTCTTTGGTCCCATTACACGGTCATTCGTTTCTTATTCTCAAAGATTCACCTTACACAAAACCTTACAAACAAAAACAAAACAAAGAGAAAGTCCCTTGTCTCGATAAATTATTAGCTATTAGAGGTGTCAATTGGGGTTGGCCTGACTCCTACCCCAAAGGGTCAAAGCATTTGAAAAGGTTGGGAAGGGACGGGACGGGTCAGTCCCATTTTCTAAAGGGCCAAAGCATTTGAGTTGATCTAGTCTCGGAAGTGACTGATGTGGGAAGAAATGTGATTGACTGATCGAAGGGGTCAGGTCACCCTGGGTTACTGAAGAGTCCTCCGACTGCTCGGTAACAAAATCTGAGAGGTTTTTACCACTTTCTCTTCTCTCCAGCACTCTTGGATTGATCTTCTTGCTGCAACAAAGCAAGTTTAGGAATGAATCTAATGGAATTTTAGGTCTCTGCCCGCTTGGAAGATTATTCTTTCCTCCTTGGTGAAAGGTGTGTGGGATAAGTGACTAGTGATTACCGTGCTCGTGCTTGTTGTTGTTGACAGCTTGTGAATTTTGTCATTTTGTGAGTTTTTTTCTCTTTTTTAAAAAAATATCTATGGCCCTAAGTGCCAGGCCGGCCTGACAATCTCTCAGTTCTCGTTGGCCCTCAATCATTAAGGGTCGGGATAAAAAGCCCTTGATATGAAAAATCCAACCCTCCAAAATTATGGGGTAGGGTCAGGGAGGCTCCAATTGACACCTCTATTCGCTATCAACCTCCTCTTAGAGAATATGTACAACAGTGAATTAAGAAGGGAGAAGAGAGAGAGTGGCAGAAGAGATTTAAGGTTGATGATGATGATGAAATTGAATATATCAATCTGGAGTGTGTTTTTTTTTTTTTCTTTTGTAAGTTGTTATTTGCATATATAAAAAGGTTTAAATAGGTTTTTTAGTTTTTAATTGTTTCAAACTAAATATATAAATAGGTTTTTGAGTAATGTTTTTGTAATAATTCTGACTGAGCATACCTGGTCCAAAAATCAAATCTTAATGGGTCAAAACCAAAATTGTACTTTTATCATCCGACGTATAAATGGACGAGCCCCGATATATAAAATTCCTGGCGAGTTTGAATGCAAGAGCTAGTGTTCTGGACCCCTTTACAGGACTAGATCAGATGTTGTTGTGTTGCCTTAGCTGTTTCCCGTTGGTTTTCGAGGCAGAGAGAAATCAGAGGTTTTATGGACCAGCCTTCCCCGCCCTATAGCAAAGACCATGACAAAGTTTTTGGTCATTCATTATTTTCTTTCCGCGTCCCAATTGCCGGAACGAAATCAGCGACTTATTGCACAAGGATTGCCCTAAGCCTATACGATCAAACATTAATTTTCTTCACAAATACTCCTCCGGTTCACCAAGTAAATATACTTCCTCGGCATCCACCCGTGTGATTTAATGATTAAAAAATGAAGTTAATATAATACTGAGCGTGACTTTAACTTCCCTCCTTAGCAAATTAAATCTTTCAATTGATTATTGCTTTGATGAGTTAATTTACATATGAATTGGATTTGGATTTGGATTTTTACTTAATTAGATTCTACTCGTAGATAATAATATACTCCTCCTTTACTTTCAAAAGGTTCATTTAAATATAAAAATCTAAAAATGAATGTATATTTTAATTTTAAAAGAGAATATTTTAATAAATTTTTCCATAGCCTTAATAAATTATAAAAGAGAAAGGAAAAGATACCGAATAAAATGATTAGAAGGTATTTTGATTAAATTATTTAAAATTATAGCCATTTATTGCCTTTTTTAATCCCTACATAGATTGACAATTAAAAAGAAATGGAGGGAGTAATTAGTTAGGGCTTGCAGTTTCAAGTACTTCGTCCACGTCATATTCTATATCACCAATGATAAATATCTACTTATGTTTTTACAAATATATTTTATTACTCCTTCATCCCACAATATAAGTCGTTTTAAACTTTTTTCTTGTCCAATGATATAAGTCATTTTGCTATTATCAAAGCATAATTATAATGCTTTTTTCATTTTGCCCTCCATTAATATTCTCTTTCATTTATTATAAAGAAAGATAGTTGTAATTATTAGAGAGAGAGAAGGGCATTTTTGACTTATATAATTGCATTTAAGAGTTCTTAATCCACATAAAATGGCTATTAAGTACTAACGATTTATATTTTAGGACGGAGAAAGTAATAAAACTTTAAAAAGATATATCCACTTAGAAATACTTTATTTAAATTGGATATTATTTTATTTTGTGATACGGAAGATTGTGCAGAGGACTATCTGGAATCATTAGCTAGTGCCAATAACCTCAAAGATTGTCTTCTTTTTAAAAGTCTCTCACTACTTGGTAGACATATCGCAATTGATAATTTTCCATAATATTCAGAAGGGGCACTCCAAATAAGCATATATCTATTTTTTTTTCTTTATTTTAAAAAATAAATAATTTGAAATTATTAATTATTAACCTTTTTTTTTTCTTCTTTTGCAATCAATCTTTCATTAAATATTTTCTCTTGTTCTAAAAGGAAGAAAGCTACAGTTATAAATGAGTGGCAACTATATTTAAAAAAATGGTAACATATATTTACAATTACAAATTCATTTTAACAATTTCCCATGTTTGATAAATATATTTGTATAATTGCGATATAAATCTAATAAGCATGAATGACAACGCATACATATATAGCGTATTATTTTGCATCTACATAAGAAAGAAATATAAAATAAAATAGGACATTCAATCTGGACAAAAATTATCTATAATTATAGCCACTTATTGCCTTTTTCTAATCCCTGTATAGATTGTCAATTAAAAAGAAATAGAGGGAGTAATTAGTTAGGGCTCTGCTTTTTCAAGTATTTCGTCTACATCATATTCTATACTATCAATGATAAACAATCACGAATGTTTTTATAGATATATTTTATTACTCCTTGCATCTCACAATGTAAGTTGTTTTAGACTTGGTTCTTGTCTCATAATATAAGTCGTTTTGCTATTATCAAGGCATAATTATGATGTTTTTTTCATTTTTGCCCTCCATTTTTGGGGAGAGAGAGAAGCACATTTTTTACTTAACATAGTTGCATTTAAGAATCATTAGTCCACATAAAATGACATCTAAATATTAATGATTTATATTTCGAGACAGACTGAGTAATTAAATTCTAGAAGGATATACTAACTTAAGGATGCTTTATTTAAATTGGATATTATTTTATTGGATGATATAAAAGATGATGTATAGGAAGTACTAGAATATCCAAAGCCATTAGTTAGTGTGAGTAACCTTAGAGATTAGTCTTCTTTTTTAAAGTCCCTCACTACTTGGTACACATATCCCAATTGTTATTTTTCCATAATATTTAAAAGGGGCACTCCAAATAAGCATATGTCTATTTTTTTCTTTATTTTAAAAAATAAATAATTTGAAATTATTAATTGTTAACCTTTTTTTCTTCTTCTTTTGCAATCAATCTTTCATTAAATATTTTCTCTTGTTCTAAAAGGAAGAAAGTTAAAGTTATAAATGAGAGGAAAATAAATTTAAAAAAATTGGAAACAAATATTTACCGTTACAAATTCATTTTAACAATTTCCCAAAGTTTGATAAATATATTTGTATAATTGCAATATAATCTAAAAAGCATGAATGACAACGCATACATATATATTGTATTATTTTGCTTCTACATAAGAAAGAAATATAAAACAAAATAGAACATTCAATTTGGATAAAAATAAATATTTAATTCTTTTTATTTATATTTAAATTTTTATTATTATTTAAAAGTCCCCTCTTAGACCTACTACATACATAATGAGCGTATGAGCAATTTTGGAAACTACTTTGTTTGTCATTCTTGTTCTTAACTTGAACAATTTACTTGGAGTGTGGTACAAATTTCAATTCAATAACTAAAATAATACACCTGAAAGAAAAATCAGGTAAAGATTGTATATCACACAATCAATAACATTCAAGAAATCTTTTCTTTATTTTAATAAAATTTACTAACGTAATGATAAGCCACACTTAGAAATCATGGGGATAGGTGATGCAGGCTAGCCCGAGTTTGGAACGGGTTTAAATTTGACTGAGCGAGTGAAAATGATCCAATGGATAAAACTCATAGCTTTGCTATGACCTAAGACAGTTTTGGATTATCTGGAATCATTTTGATGGACTTCTGGGCTTGTTTATGTTGTAGGGTTATTTTTGTAATTTTGTTGTTTGTTATTTGCGAATCGGATTAGGTTTCTTTTTATTAATTTCGATTAGAATTCCTTTTATTAATTTCGATTAGGATTCTTTTTTATTAATTTCGTGTAGGATTCTTTTAATTAATTCCGATTAGGATTAGGTTATATATTTCGTGTTTGTCTTCAGATACAAACAGGCTTTGAAAAATGTGATAATTTCTGACTTTTGTTATTGAATTGAAAATTGGATAGTTTTCACCAATTTCCAACTTTTCTTTTTGTTTAACAGTTTATTTGTCATTATTCTTGCATCAATTGGTATCAAAGCACTAGGTTGCTTTCACCAATGGCTAAACAGAATTGTGTTGGTTGTGGACGGCATCGTATTAGAAAGGGACTTGAAGTCGTTCCTGAGGAAGACGAACAGCCTCATCAACGAGACTTGTGAGAAAACGAAAATGAAGAATAGAGAAGGTGGATCCAAGACTTGGAGCGGCAGCTGGGGCAAGCTAGGTTGGACGTTCACACTAAGGAGGGGGCGGAATCAGATATTGAATCCGAAGATGAGGGGGAAGACGAACAATCTCATCAACGAGACTTGTGAGAAAACGAAAACGAATAACAGATAAGGCAGATCCAAGACTTGGAGCGGCAGTTGGCACAGGCTAGGTTGGACATTCAGACTAAGGAGGGGGCGGAATTAGATATTGAATTTGAAGATGAGGGGGAAGACGTCAATCCATTTGGGGTTTTGAACCAGGACGTAATCGAGTAGAACGACCTGACAAACAATCTTCTTTTCAGAATCTCGGTATGAAAATCAAAATTTCAGTTTCTGAGGTAAAAGTTAGGCGAAAGACCAGAGAAGTTGCCGGAATGATTCTAGAATAGTCACCGGAGGGACAAACAATTTGTCGGAGAATGCCAAGGTCAAACCGACGCTGGCCAGGCCACGGTCAGGAGGCAACAAGGGCAGTGCCTTGTCAGGCTGGAGACGAATCAGATTCGAGGGTGAATATTTTCCTAGTCGGAGAGGATGATGTAGGCTAGCCCAAGCTAGGAATGGGCTCAAATTTGGTTGAGTGACTGGAAACGACCCAATGGACAAAACTCAAGCTTTGTTATGGCCTAAGACAGTTTTGGACCATCCGGAATCATTTTGATGTACTTTTTTATATTGTAGGAGTATTTTCATAATTTTGTTATTTGTTATTTTCAAATCGGATTAGGTTTCTTTTTATTAATTCCGATTAGGATTCTTTTTATTAATTCCGATTAAGATTCTTTTTATTAATTTCAAATAGGATTCTTTTAATTAATTCCGATTAGGATTGGGTTAGGTTTTATATTTCACATTTATCTTCAGATACAAACATACTTTGAAAAATGTGATAATTTTTTACTTTTGTCGTTGAATTGAAAACTAGATAGTTTTCACCAATTTCCAACTTTTCTTTCTGTTTAACCGTTTATTCGTTATTGTTCTTACGGTTAGAAGTAGGATTGACTGGGAGCTTTTTTCCATCTTTCACCTTTCAAAGTGATTCCATGTCCTAAAATGCTTGCCAAATTTAACTCTTAGAAATACTTCATCTGTTCGAAATGTTTGTCACTTAATATTTTTTATCCAAATTAACGTAATCACAACATTGCCTCTCATTCAGATGATTTTACCCCTTATTAATGGTGGATTTTAAAATAGGGAGTTGTGACGTGTGAATGTAATAATGTGTTATTCGGAAAGGTTGACTATTAAGGGTTAAAAGAAAATTTTACTTACACTTTTTACTTTGAAATGTATGTAAATAACAGACATTTTGAAACAAATACTCCCTCTTTAAACGGTGGGAGTAAGTTTTACAAATATTGTATTCTTTCAGTCAAACTAACAAATCCAATAATGGCAGATCTTTCCAGAAGAAAATTTAAAGGTTTGAGCAAGAGATGGACAAATTGTTCAAGAAATGGCAAAAGTGAACAACACACACACACAAAAGAACATCAATTAAACCCACTTTAGGATTTTGTCATCTAGCAATGTCTCTCCTCAATTTTTGCTGAAAAAACCGAATTCCTTAGCGTCACAAAAGTGTAACGACGAGTTATAATTTCATCATTGAATATTTTAATTTCTAAAAATGTCATAAACTTTGTCGATTTCTGGCATGATTTTTCAAGGAAGAATTCAGCAGCTGCTACAACAAGTATTATGAGTGAAGAAACTGGAAGCAGAATCACTTTATTCAAGAATAGCAAAGCTTGTATTCCATTCCCTGCATGAACCACATGTGCAACAAGAAACCCCCTTGCGGTTATTTGATCCCCCTCTTTTTTTAACTTTCCCTTTTTTTGGAATTAGTAAATGATTTCTTGATGCCCTTTCTATTCCCTATAAATGGATTCTTCTAACTCTCACCTTCTTGAACACCTCTGCTTCTCCTCGTTCTTTCTTTCTTCTCGGTTGCATGAATATTGTAACCAGAGAAGGAAAGAAATTGGTTTAATTTCTTCTTTCTTTCCCCTTTGATCAATTCTTTTCTAGGAGTTTGAATTTGGAGGAGAAGAAGAAGAAGAAATGGCTGGGAATATCTTACCTTTCTTGGTTATGGTACTTGTACAATTTGGTTATGCTGGAATGAACATTATTTCAAAACTAGCCATGGATTCTGGCATGAACCCTTTTGTTCATGTTGCTTATAGGCAAATTTCTGCTTCCATATGTCTCATCCCATGTGCCTATTTCTTGGAGAGGTACTTGCAGTTATGCATGTGTTCTTTGTCCTGCTTTCGAGCTTCATTTTTCTGGGTTTTCTTTGTTTCTGAATCTAATCATGGAAACAGAGAATATCTTTTCCTCTGTGAGTACTGATTTCTTGAATGAAAAAGTTTCCTTCCGTCAAGTCTCCCTTTCATTTCTTTACTTCGGTCAGACTGGTTCATCATCAACCCTTATTGAAATTAGTCCATTATTGAACAAATTTTTACATTGTTCAATGTTTCTTGGAGAGTCTTGCATGTTAAAACCGTTAAATATATATCTCAGTCCATGCATGTTAGATCCTTGCAGTTTCACATGTTTGTCATGCTTCTTTTGCTCTTGCTTTTGCGTGTTCTTTTTTCCCTGCTTTCTTGGCCAAGTTTTTAGGGACTTACCTAAAACATGGCTACTTTTCTTCAAGAACTAAACAAACATGGTAATGGCCAAATATTAGCATAGGAAGGTCATCTAAATTCTTGAAGAAAAGGCTTTCAGTTCCTCTGTCAATCTGTATACAAATTTGAATGATTAACTTTTCAAATATGATGATGATGGAAAACAAGGTCCTTTTTATGCTTTTTATGATCTGTAACAGTTATTTATGTAAGCAGAATTGGCAGGTTTTGGTTTCCCTCTTTAAGATCTGTAACAGCTAGCAAAACAGTCTCCAGTATTTGTTTTTGGCCCATGACGTATTCTAATTTAACTGAAAAACAGCTTCTTTTTTTTTTTTGGTTTATTTTGGTGCAGGAAAACGAGGCCCCGGCTAAAATTCTCTGTCCTTTTCCAGATTTTCTTGTGTTCCATATTTGGGTAATTTGATCTCTCCTGGAGATATATATTTCAAGAAACATTAGCAATTTTTTTGCAAAATTTTTAAGCCTAAAAGAATCTGATTTCTCAAACCAAATACCATGCAGGGTTACAATGAACCAAATAACATATTTTGTGGGACTAAAGAATTCATCTCCGACTGTGGCCTGTGCTTTGTCAAATTTAAGCCCAGCATTCACGTTTCTTCTAGCTATTCCTTTTGGGTAATCCCTTCCATCTTTTTCCTTTGAATTTCCTTATACAAAGATGATCCTTGATTCTTTAGACAGTTTTTCTTCATACCTTTTGATTCCTTGTCATTTTCCAGGTTAGAAAGTGCAGGAATGAGGACTAAGGCTGGATTAGCGAAGGTGTTGGGGACTACTGTGTGTGTAGGTGGAGCAATATTGTTATCATTCTACCATGGCCATGAAGTTGGCCTTGGACAATCGAGAATTCATTGGGAATTTGCAGATCATTACAGGGGGGAAAATACCAGCCACCATGTGAATTTCATCTTGGGTCCATTTCTCTTGATTGCTAGCTCAGTTGCTTGGGCTATATGGTTAATTATCCAGTCAAAGTTGAACAAGAAATATGCTGCACCATATTCATGCTCAGCATTGATGTGCTTCATGGCAAGCATTGAATGTGTGGTCATTGGTTTCTGCTTTGATTACAATTTATCAGCGTGGTCATTGAGTCCTAGCATCAGGGCTGTTTCCAGTCTTTACTCGGTATATGATTTCGATTCATTGCAAGAAATTAATCCTCTTCCTGTTCTTGTTCTTGTTTCGTGTTAAGTGATTAAAATCAACTCCCCTCTATCAGATTAACGTCGTAACAGGACTGAGATCCTGAGTTTGACAATTATTATGTTATATATTATTCACGTGTTGGGGTGTTACTGTGTTTCAGGGGATTGTCTGTACTGCACTGGCATTTTGCTGCATGACATGGTGCCTTGCAAGAAAAGGCCCTCTCTACGTATCAGTTTTCAGCCCTTTGTTGCTAGTGATTGTGGCCATTCTCAGCTGGGCTATACTTCATGAGAAATTATACATCGGAACGTAAGTAATCTAATGCTTGATCATCTTCATTTTTTTTTCCCCCGCAGAAAACCTGGTCTTTCTCCACCTTAGCTGCAATAAGACCATTAGGCCAAAAACCGGGAAATGGGGAACTTTTTTGACTGAGTTCTTGATGAAGCTAACTTATTTTGTGATTCAACAGTGTCGTGGGATCTGCTCTGATTGTTGTGGGACTGTATGGAGTTCTCTGGGGAAAGAATCAGGAACTCGAGCTAAGTAAAGGCATTATTGAGGAGACGGATTTTCGGGATCACTTCAGCAGGAATGACTTGGAAATGTAGCTATCCAAGACTTCAAATACAGCAAATGTTGAAGCCAAAAACTGAACTCAATCTGTATACAAGAAATGATCATATATAAATACATACATTGGCTAGCAGCATCATTTGTGATTGTTGGAGCTTTCGAAACATTGAAAGAATTTATTTGGTCTAATTAAAGATTGAGAAGAATTTGAATGTACACGTTTGTTTGTAGCCAAGTTAATAGGCATTGTTTGAAAATTATCATAAAAAGAATTTGTGACTTAAAAATAAATGAATAAATAAACAAATTAAACCATTTTATTTTAAGAGGAAATTAGTTTCAATGTAAAATAACTTTTTGAGAATAAATTATGTTAAAATTTTACTTTACAAATTTGAAGTTAAAATTAATGGTTATTTGTCTAAATATGTACAAAAATAGAAATTTATAAGTTAAAAGGTGTAATAGTCGGTAAAATTTTATTTGCAAAGAATTTTTTTAAATTATATACAATTTAAAGGGTAAAATTGTGAATGAAAGAGTCACCACTCACCAGAATTTATTTGGATCTTCCACCAAATATTAACAAAAATCCAGATTATATAAACCACGGAAATAATTCCTAAAATATGAAGTATACTTGAGATCCGCATCAAATTATTGAAAATAAAAGTGGACTTATTTTGTTAAAATTAAAAGAATGGACTCTTTTTTTAGCTTATCCCAGGGGGTCATTCAATACAACTTTCACCTTTTTTTAAAAAAAAAAAATTTACCATATAAACCATATTTCTATACATGGACCTCTGTGTCCATATTAAGCTACATTATTCACAAAATATCAAGAAATTTAAGTATTTTGTGTTTTGGTCCCGTAAATTATTAAGTTGGATTAATATGAAGCAAGAGATCTATGCTTGTGGATATGAACTTGATTCGTATTGGATTTTATCAAAATTGTAAATGAAATTCTAAAAAGTCTCACATGCCATTAAATTTAGGTCATAATAATGAAAGAGACACATTTTGAAAATAATTGCTTTGTTTCTAATTGGATGTTCACATTCTTATCTTGAATTTAGTTAAAATTAGTTAAATGAAATAAGTTAAAATTTTATTAAATTAGGTGTCTATTAATAATTATAATTTTAATATAATTTAACTTTGTGATATTAAAAATTATAGTAAATAAATAGAATTGTATATTTTTGTTTTTTTAAGTATAACACTTAATTTTATCCATTTTACATCCTAAACACAAATATTTTAAAAAAATAAATAAAAAAGAATATCAATTTTACTCTATACTTCCTCTAGAATCTAAATTATCTTAACCTATAATCAATTTTCTATTGCACTTCTACACTATTTAGGAATGATAAAGAAAATGGATAAATGAAAAAATCAAACTAATTCAAAACAAATATTGAGTTTTAGGTTTAGATTAATTTGGTCATAGATTTAAAAATCTCCTCCTGAAAAATTTCATTTTCAAACCGAATTAAACCTAAACCGATTTATTCATATATTTATTTTATATTATATTTTATTTTTAACTAGTAATGTCTAGGTCAGACTTTCACACACATCTCGACTATTCCGTTAGAATCTGCAACAACTAAAACTAGAATATACAGAAAGAGCAAGTCGAACCATTCCGAATACTCGAATACCTTTGGATGCTTCTTTTATATTTTATGCTATACTTTATGTTCTATATTGTTCACCATTTTTTAGTAACATTATTTTTAAAAAAAAAAAAATTCATTAATTGATAGTTACATTCTCTCTGTTGTTCTATTATTGAAGTTTTTTATATTTATTTATTTAGTTACATTCTCTCTATTGTTATTTTGATAGTTACACATCTTGACTATTTTGTTAGAATCTGCAACACATCAAAACTAGAATATACAGAAAGAGCGAGTCGAGCCATTCCGAATACTCGAATACCTTCGGATGCTTCTTTTATATTTTATGCTATACTTTATGTTCTATATTGTTCACCATTTTTTAGTAACATTATTTTTTTAAAAAAAAAATATTCATTAATTGATAGTTACATTCTCTCTGTTGTTCTATTATTGAAGGTTTTTCTATTTATTTATTTAGTTATTTTGTATGCACAATTGATGAAATAGGAAAATACATGCTCCGATCAAACTAAATCAAATTGAATAGGGAAAATAGTGAAAAATGCACATCAATTATCTACGCTTCATTCATAATATCCAAAAAATTTGTTTTTATTTATTTATATGCATAATTAATTTTAATGTCTTTATTTATATCTCACCATCACACTCAAGGTGGAATCAGGTCATTCTATCTCACATGAGAGACATATCCTTATTGTTCAAGGGCCAAATAATCCTTATAAGTCTATTTCCATAAAAAAATAACTAAAACCCACCAGTATGAAATCAATTTGTCAAGGTTTCACTTAGAACGACTATTCCAAAAACAAAACTGTTTTAGTTATTTTTTTCTGGGAATAGACTTAAAAGAACTATGTTACCATTAAACAATAAGCACATGTCTTTTACATGAGATAGAGTGGACTAAATTTTGCTGTAGGGCGTGGTGATGGGTAGAGATAAAGACATATAAATTAATTGTGTATATAAATAAATGAAAACAAAGTTTATGGATATTATGAATGAATCGTAAATAGTTGACATGCACTTTTTATTATTATTGAATAAAAACCAAAGCAGAAGTTTGAATTTGAATGATTGAGTTTTTAATTTTAATTTTCTCAAATCAAAATAATGATTAATTTTTTAAAAAATTCAAAATCAAATTAAACTATACCTTAAATACCAATAACGCTATTTATCGAATATATTACCGTAACTTAATTTATCTATGAAAATAATTTTGAATAATTAGACATTTAAGGACCTAATCTTTGGTCAATTTACATTTTGATCTTTAACTTCTTTTTTTTTACTGTATTGATCCTCAAACAAATTATCATTGGATAACTTGATCCTTTTAATCATATCTTTTTGAAAACACTAAATCAATAACCACCTGAACAAATTAATAGGGAAAAATTCACTACTATGTCATTCAGCTGGTCAGAAACAGATTTTAACTGAAATCCCGTTGAGTTAAATTTTGATTTTTGGCTCAGCAATAAATGGATTTAGTTGGGTTAGAAATATGAATTTAGCTCAATAAAATTTTAGCTTATACCTATTTTTCACAAATTGAATAGTATAGTATTAAATTTTTCCCTGTTAATTTGGTCAAGAGGTAGTTGATTAAAATTTTGATGTTTTTTTTTTTTTAAAAAAAAATAGGGTTCGAAGGTTCAAATTATCTAATAGTAATTTATTCGATAACCAACTTAACTAAAACAATAGATTAAGTACCAAAACGTAAAACTGACCAAAGGTTAGATACTTAGACATCTAATTATTCTATTTTTTTTGGGGGGAAAAGTGAGATTTTAATATTTTATATTTCCTGATTTACCCTTGATCCTTTTATTTTACAGCTAATAAAATGCTTCCCCTAGAATTTGAATGAACCAGAAATTACTAAAAAGCCAAATATTTGACACGTCTCCTACATAGCGATATATATTAGTCTGATGTTTCTCCGCAGCTCGCATTTGCTTCAAAACACACTGCTATCGGATTTGAGTTTTGCCCAAGGGCAGTCTTTCTAGATCTGCCCCCGATTCAGCGGAATTTGATCAATTTATGCTCGCTCTATCGTGTTATTCTTGATTGTAAGCCCTTCCTTTTGATGAATTTCTGTTTCTCGGATGTAATTTTTCGTGTCTCAATCATTTTATTGGATCAGATCTGGAATTTAGATTAGATTAGATCAGATCTGATTTGTATGTGAGGATTTGTTCATGATTTGTTCATGTTTGATTCTGATCTCATTTTTTGGCAAGGAAAAAGTTAAAAAAAAACACAAAGTTTTTAGCTATATGTCATTAGCCTTGCTATGTTGATTCATGTTTTGCGTCTTTGATGGGGAATTCTCTACGAAGGATAGGTGGTTGATTTGGTTTAGAGATGGATTTAGATATCAATTGATCTGAGTATTGCGTTGGAGGTCTTCAAATTGAAATTGAGAAGAGATGGGATTGAATTACGGATTGATTTGACTATCAACGTTTCATTTGTTGTGGGTGAGAGTTTTTTGGTTGTATGTGACTTTAAGCAATTTAATTTTCCTCCTCTTATTATTGCCATCCTGCAAATCTTCTGTCTGAAAGGATTATAACTACTATTGCTTCCTGGTCCCAATATTATAGGTCGCTTGATTATTTTTCCCCTGAAGCATTTTGATGCATTTGTAATTTTATGTGGGGAAGATTTTCCATGTTTTGTTGACGAGAGAAAATGTTCACCAAGTCTTGTGAAAAATGCATGTCAAAACGAAGTTGCAATGTTTTTGACAGTTTAATTATGTAAAACTAAAGTTCAAATGAATAACTTGATGGAAATTCTGGAAGGCGGTTTGGTTCTGAAAGTGTAAAAATAGAACAAGAAATACTTAGGGTCAATTGTCACACTTAGCTTGATATAGTTTAATATCTCATAATCAATCTAATTCTGGTACTTGCTAACAAGTTGCATCTTCATGGATCCAGTGCATGTTGTGGTAACCTGGTTAGACACTGCTCATTTTCCCTTGTGGTTATTTCAGGCATAAGAAGGAATAATGGGTTTGTCATTTACCAAGCTCTTTAGCCGGCTTTTTGCCAAGAAGGAGATGCGCATTCTGATGGTGGGTCTCGATGCGGCTGGTAAGACTACCATATTGTACAAACTCAAGCTGGGAGAAATTGTCACCACCATTCCAACCATTGGTATGTTCTGTTTTTGTACGAATTTCTAGTTGAAGAGATAAGTTTCTTCAGTCCTTGTACTTAAGTATCTTTCTTCCGCCCGTTTGCCAGGTTTTAACGTGGAGACTGTGGAATACAAGAACATCAGCTTTACAGTCTGGGATGTCGGGGGTCAGGACAAGGTAACAATCCACTATTGAAAATTATATGTTGATTTTCTTGTAATGCTTGATTCAAGGTTCTGCTTTTGTTCTCTCTTTTTTTGCCACTGTTGTTTTTGTTCTGAAGTTTGTTTACAGTTGTGTGGTTATATAAGCTTAATGATGTAGTGTGGTACATATGTTTGTTTACGTGTACTTCTGTGGACATGTTTAGGCCTCTCAAGCTATGAGCTAATCTGAATGCCCTGTTGTGGTCCTTCAGGAGAAGACTGGACTATTTGTCGTGCTCTTTGTTTTGATCATGAACTGCCTTTTATTAGGATACACAATTCTTTATTCCACATTATACTTTTCCTGCTATGTGATGTTGAAGGAACTATACATTTCAATTGTTCCTGTCCTTGAGCTTGTACATCCTGTGAAAGACAATTCTTCTTTTTCTATCAAATTCTGTTGGAGATGGATGTATATGCATATATTCTTTGATTCTTTGCAGTATCAAATTAAGATATGAACTGCCCTATGCTACAGATTTGACACAATTTTCTTTGAAAGATGTGAAGGAAGGAAATGTATCTTCTCTTACATGTGTACAGATTTTGATCACATCTCTTAATTGCAATTCTTTGGATATTACTGTGTTTAAATCCTTCAGTTCACTGACGAAGATAACACTTCTGTCATGTTGTGTCTTTTATGAAAAGATTAAGTTTGCTTTAATATATGATTTATAAATTGTCCTGTGATCCATGTGTAATTACTTAATTGGTGTTGTTGCTTCAGATTCGACCATTGTGGAGACATTACTTCCAAAATACTCAAGGACTTATCTTTGTCGTTGATAGTAATGATCGTGACCGTATTGTTGAGGCTAGGGATGAGCTGCACAGAATGTTGAATGAGGTTCCGTATTTAATGTCTAAATTGTTCTCTCATCTCTTTGTTTGGTTTGTAGATGCTACACGGCATAGATATGTATTTTTCTAATGTTAGTTTTAATTGCTGTGTTTCTAGGATGAACTTAGGGATGCTGTCCTGCTTGTGTTTGCTAACAAGCAAGATCTTCCAAATGCAATGAATGCGGCCGAGATTACTGATAAGCTTGGTCTTCATTCTCTCCGTCAACGTCACTGGTATGTTTTTTCCTCTTCGATATCCTTGTCCCCAACCCCAATCCGTTATATTTATCCATGGTTATGGTCTTTGGAGTTGCTGTTGAGTAGTTTTTGGTTTATCTCTTTGGTCATTGGTACTCTGGCAGATACTTAGAACTGGCTTTTTGGCAATTCTTGCAGGTATATCCAGAGCACATGTGCAACATCGGGTGAAGGGCTCTATGAGGGTCTGGACTGGCTCTCCAACAACATCGCTAACAAGGTACCCAAAACAGTCTGATTATTGCTTTTGAGAATGCTGTATCTTTTTCTTTTTGTGGGTTTGACTTAATTCATGTGTTTTTATTATGCCCCCTTTTGGGAAGGGTTACTCATGCTTTTATTTATTTGTTGTTGCAGGCCTAGACCAGCAAAATCAATCTAATGATTTTGCAGGTGAATCTTTGCTAGAGTGGATGTCAGATATTCCCTAATGTCTTGTATTTTTCATTTTGCAGAACTGCATATTCCATTTTGCTTGTTTACTTTTGACACAATTCGACATATTGATATGTTTAGTTTGAGCCTTTCTAATGTAGAACAAATTTGGCAGTTTATTGCACTTACCATGTCAAATATTATGAAAGGTCACCCGTGTTCTTTCTCTTTCTGAGTTTTGTTGTTTTTATTGTTCCAAAGTTGCAGAGCCATGTTTGTCCAACAAATTTAGTAAATGTCCAAATTCCTAAGTCGTCCAAAAATGACAGACAAATCAAGAATATGTAATATTTTTGGGGTTTCCTTACCTGAACATCGTTTTCGAGAGAGAACACAAAGGGGCCAAGAGAGAGGCGAAAGAATTTTCCGTTTGGTCTCTACCTCCCCGTATTGGTGTTCATTTCATTCATAGATTAATCTATAACCGTGTGGAAGACCTAAAATTTTCAAGCAGGAGTTATCAGTCCTCAGATAGAACCAATTCCTTCGATAGGGATTTTTCCTGGATAGACCACTCCCTCCAATGTTTGTAATACCTGCTCTGGATTGGTTTGATTTCATCGGTTTTCTTGAACACCCGTAGCCCAGTCAACGTGTGAAGATCTTATATCCCAAGTAGGAAAATTGTGCTTATATACAACGTGTTCTACAAGAGTTCTGGGAAACTAATTCATTAATCACACTTCTTTCTGCTACAATAATGAAAATGACCTTATTTTGGCTAACAGTGTAACCATTGAAACACACCGTAAAAAGATAAAATACATATAAAGATTGATATTAAACATGGCCCTGTTTTTTATTTTCTTAGACAGATTCAGCTGACTATCTGAGAACCCTATTCGAACTAAGAACAAAATTTTCTTCACCAGCAATAGTAGAATGCATTCTTCCACCAGCCCACCCATTGTTTAGTGCTCGGGCAGCAACACGAGCCGGATCTCCAGTCACACGAGTGCCTTCCGTTTGACTTTCATATTCCGGTAGGCCTTTTGCCCTTCTTTCTTTCCTTCTTTTCCTGTCCTCATCTCTTTCCTTTCTCAGCCAACTCTCTACTGTTCTCTGCACATTCATAATCACAACCATCAAGAGTTCGTGAATAAACTTAAGCAGAAATGAACAAAAACCATATAATTGGATAGCCCCTTTTGTATGACATTTGAACTTAACGCTACTATTAGAGGCATCTAAGCGGGTTTTATATGCAAGGTGTCAGATATCTTTGTTGAAGGAAAATCTCTTACCATCAGTGACATTTTGCTGATATCCTTAACCTTATTCATTGGCATTGCTAACTGTAACTTCCCACCAGCAACATATAACTGAAAAGACAGAAGAAGTGATATTGATAAGTTTTGATAAAGAACTACATGAAGAGAAAAGAAAACAAGAAATAGGAAACTGATCTTACAATATGAGATGGCCAATCCTCAAGACCATCAAAAATGTGTGTTGCATAGATGATTGTAGCACCGCCTTCGCACTCCTTTTTCAGAAATGCCATAAGGTCGGCCCTCGCCAGCACATCTAGGTCAACTGTAATCTCATCAAGAAGAAGAACCTATACATAACAGGGGTGGTGGGTTTAGTGTTGTTAGGTCAGAGATAAGGCAAACAAGAGGATGAACATAGAAACAATTTGAGGAAGGCAATAGAACATCTGATGCTGCAGGTAGTTATTACCTTAAATGGCTTGAGAAGACCCATACAAATTTGAACTCTTCTTCTCTGACCATCAGATACTTTATGCATCCTCCATGATAAATCAACACCTAAGACCTACATTAAAAACCAAAAATTATAAGGTTAATAATAGTGTAAAAGCCTGCATCTACAAAATGTTAAGAGAAAATACGCCCCAGCATATCAATGATGAGTTTATAAAAGAGAACAAGTGGGGATTGAAATCTCACTGCAGTTTTTAATCGATTTAGTGCTTGTATTCTGTTTAATAAAGTAATGTCATTGCTTCTCAACTTATAAATTAGCTAAAAAGATAATCATAGTGCAAAATTACACATCAAGTGTGGGTAGTCAATTAACACCAAGACATAGTAGTGCCAGAACTGGGTTCTTCCAAGGTTAATCTAGCAAAAATAGATATAATGTTTCATAGCAGTGAACATCATAGACTCTGACGCTAGAAGCATAAAAGTATCTGCACTTGTGCCAACATTTGCCAAGATAGATAGAGAACCATCTGTCTTTCAAATTTCACTCTATGCCTTGGTCATTTCTCCCAGCTCTGTGGAGCAACAGAGAAATATAATGTTCGTTTTAAATCTAATGGCATAGCTCTTTGACATTCTAAATGAAACATTATTCTGGGTCTCATCAATAGCTTTTGTCCATAAAAGACCTAATCAATTACTTAATGGGAAGCAGGAAATGCTTGAAGACTTGAAGGTAAAACAAAAATAACGATAAAGCATGGAAGTATCTGGAGAAAAGAATCATCTTTCATTGCTTATTCAGGTTACTTCTACCAAGTAGGGTGATGAAACAGTTCTCTTCTCCAGGGCCTGTTCTCAGTTGCTAGAATGTCCTAAAGGGCTGGAAAAAAGGGCTTTTGAGACACCATGAAATACAAATTTAAGCTAATCTAATCTTTTATCAAACCTTAATAAGCTCTTCTCGTCTGCGGGGATCAGCACCTGATACACCAAATATCATTTTCTCAGCAGAAACATCCATTTGAATAGCAACCTCAAATCCAGCAAATGCAATTTCTCTTCTCCACTGAATCCAAAAACATACAGTTAGACTGACCAAAAGAAGCTACTTTTACAACATTATATCCTTAGCATCCAAAAAAAAGAAAGAAGAGGAAACCGACCTCTCCTCCTAGGTAACATAGTTCACCAGAAACAGTTAAAGCAGTGTCATGAAATGCAGATCTTCCCAAAACCCTCACCATCTCAGGCTCCACCAAATGCATTCCGCCCAATATCTTCAAAATTGTAGTTTTCCCTAACAACCCAAAATCAATCAAGCAATAAAAACCCATAATTTAATAGACTAATATCAAAATTAACAAAAGATATAATAATATTAACCCGCATTCTTCTCAATTCTACAAATTGCCTACTAACTTAGATTAACGAAATTAATTTCTTTTCAAACTTAGTAAGCAGTAAAAGAAACCTGAAGAATTGGAAAATTAACTACCGGCAAGATATATCAAAAATTAACCCGCATTCTTCTCAATTCTACAAATTGCCCACTAACTTAGATTAACGAAATTCATTTCTTTTCAAACCTAGTAAGCAGTTAAAGAAACATGAAAAATTGGAAAATTAACTACCGGCGCCATTGGATCCGACCAGGAGGCAGCGATCGCCAGACTGAAGAGTGAGGGAGAAATCATCAATCAAAGGAGTGGAGCCCGGAGGAGGATGGCCGTCGATTCCTGGATAAGTGAATCTTAGATTATTGATCTCCACCGTGATGGGTTTAGGAGATCCTTCCTCTTCTTTGCCCGCCATTTTTTCACAGCTGGAAATCGGTGATGTTCTTTCTATTTATAGGATTCTTTGAAGAAGAAACAAAGTCGTGGCAACGGTCGGGACACATCAGCGGATCCAGGCCGGGTTATCAGCTGCCTACAGGCACACGAACGAAGAAATGTTTCGACAAATAAGAAGTTGGAACGTGTTACAGAACAATTTTCTTGGTACGTGGCAAATCTCGGTTGGTTTAAGAAGGACATGGAAGTGCATGTCCCTTGAACAAACTTCTCACCTAACAAAGGGTACACGGATGACCGAACACACCTGATAAGAAGGACATGGAAACGTCTATTTCTATTTAATATTCTATGCTATTTACAAATTATTTGAAATCATTTTTTATTCATAATTATAAAATTATTATTTATAATTTAATAAATATTTTTCTCTTTTTTTTCAATGTTACTCATCCTTTCTACAAAATATTTTCCTCTTTTTCTTTTTTAATATTCTTTTTTCACATAGACATTTTGAGAATTAAAAAAAAAAAAAAAAACATGCCTTAAGCTTAAATCTACATTTTAGACCTTGTTCTTTGATACTAAGTTTTTATTGTACCATTTAAAATTTTTAATCATTTTTTCGTTGGGAAGTTATGTCTTTGATCTTTTTATGAGTGGCCAATAAAATCCTTCTTGCTTGGAAAATAAATTTTCAAGTGAGATGATACACTGGACATTCATTTTCGTCAAATAAATTGTGGGTAGGAAAGTTATTTCATTGTTCCTTTTCCTTCTTTGTGTCCCATGAGCCTTGCATTCTTGCTTTTCAATTAGTTGCTCACTCCATAAATGGATTGCTATTGTGTGACCTAGAGATTTACGGGTTTCTAAATGTTTAAAAGTGTGTGAATCTGTATCTCTTCTTAAATCATTTTTTCTTCTTTTATTTTGATCAACATTATTTTTATATTTACATTTTAAAAAAGAGAAAGGAATAGTTAAATGATTTTCCTATCTCCAATTTATTTGATCAAAATGAATGTTTGATATATCATTTAACTTGAAAATTTATTTTTAGGCAAGAAGGACTTTGTTGGTCACTTGTAAAAAAATCGAGAACCTAACTTTTTAATGAAAAAATGATTAACGATTTTAAATGGTATAATTAAAGTTTAGGGATTTAATTGATTTAAATAAAAAAGATATTGGACTTCAAAAGATAAAAATAAATAAAGAGAACTAATATGGTAAGAGGATAAAAGAATATGGACTAAAACGGGGATTTAATCCATACCTTAATATCGATAGAATCACTGAAAATGACTTATAAATAGGGATGAAGATACTACTTAGTAGTTACCTTTACTATTAAATGTCTCATTTTAATTTATACATATTTTAATAAAAAAGTTTGATTTAATTTAGTTTTAATATTGCAAAGTTAATATCTTTATGCAATTTCAATTAACTTCAAAGATGTTCAATTTATAGACATAAAACACTTAATTTTAGATAGTGGAAATATTATTTATTTCTTTTTAAAAATAAAAGAGATTAAAAAAAAAGAAAAGAGAATACACAAGCAACAACTTTCTAAATGTGGAGTTCATTTATGGATACCCTAATAGGTGAAGTGAGGAGTATTCAGATCACCCTCCTGATTTTGTAGAATCTCAACAAGTAATTTCATATTTAAGAAATTTAATTTTACAAAAATATATTCAGGAGTAGGAAAGAAGTAATTTTATTATAAGTAAATTTCTTCATAAAAGTAATTTTAGATTTCTAGGTACAATATTACTTGGGCTGAGTCATTTTGCAGTGACTATGACCCAACCCAGAAACTTGAAACTTTTATACAAAATGGTCCAGCCCAAAAAACAAGTAAACACAGTTTCCCGTGGTTCTTTCTTCCTCTTCAAAAGATTTCAGAAGGTTGAAGAGAGAAATAACCAACGATTCAGTGACTGAAAATGGGAGAGAAATCATCAACAAATTGAGGATTTGGAGCACAGGTACTTCGGTTATTGTGTAAATGGCAGCGATCTACAGTTTATACATCATCAATAAATCAGGGGGTTTAATCTTCTACAAGGACTATGGATCAGCTGGACGAATGGATACAAATGATAGTTTGAGATTGGCTAGTCTTTGGCATTCAATGCACGCCATTTCTCAGCAACTTTCCCCTGTTCCAAATTGTTCAGGAATTGAACTCCTTCAAGCTGACACTTTTGATCTCCATTGCTTCCAGTCCCTAACTGGTAACTGTTGCTTCAGTTTTCACATCCCTTTTCTACTTCACGTGGATATAGAAATGTATAGTGTTTGGGTTTTCCCCTCTTTCTGTAATTCATGTTTGTTGGGTTCTTTGTTATTTCAACTCCAATTTAATTCTTTCTGATTTTTTGTTCTTTCTTGCGGGATCAAACACAGTTTTGATTTGGGTTTATGGGGAGGGAGGGAAGGGGGTTGGCTTCATTCTGTAATTATTGGATTAATGACAGGATGTCTAGTGTCGTGTAGATGGTATGCGGTTGTAAAAATAAATCCTGGTTTGGTTGGTTTACTTCAGTGGTAGGAAGGTTTTAGAGAAATTCACAGCGATTTGCAGATTTTGTGATACGTGAATATGGAAAAATTGTTAACTTTTTGCCTGCAAATTGAGTGCAGTGATTTTATTGGATTCTTTGTGCCATTGATCCTTTTTGTGTGGATCATGGTTCTTTTTCCGTCTTAGGCAAATGGTTTTTGGCGTTGTCTCTCCTTTAGTCTCCCAATATCTTCCGTTTTACTGAAGTCTAACATCTATTCAATGAGTTTTGCTTCACTAACACCAACACTGAGTTAACAAATGTGGTTTTAGTTAAAATTGGAGAGAATGTAAGAGTTGTAGTAAAGTAAAGGAGTCTCATCCTTCTGCTAGTCACTTAAATCGTATCAGGCGTGTATGAAAGTTGTGTGATATTGTAGATATCTAGAGTAAAAGCACGATTGAAAGATGAGATTTTGATGCATCTCCTTATGCATTTTGAAAGACGGGTTTATTAAGTCTTCTCAAGCATCTTTTGTTGCTCTTGTTAAGCCCTTGGCTTGTTTCAATTGAGGTATGAGGTCCTTCCACATTGATGGCCAAATTTTCCTATTTCAAGGATTTAGGGTAATTTTGAAGTGATTGTCTCTGAGGCCCTAGTTGGTTGTTGAATCAGTACTCCACATGGGTTTCATCGTATAAAATGCGTTGAAGCTCTGAAATACTTGAATTCATTTGATTGAAGTGCCTTGTGGGGATTTGTTTAAAGGAAAAGGGTTTAAACTTACCCACTGGAAGACCAAATACTAACATGAAGATTCTCTCTACAAGAATTCTCTCATGCAACTTTACTTGAGAATATGGGTTAATAATGACAAGAACTTGGTACAATTCCTGTTACAAAAAGTGTCCTATAGGATTACAAAGGATGTCTTGCACCTTTAATTGTTAAGATGGCCATAACAGAATGTATTAACTTGGTTTCGATTTTCAAAAGGTGACTGCACTGAACTGTTTATTAATGATATGCAATACATGTCTTCTCCTTTGATGTTTTCCCATCCATTAGAAAATTTGATTGGGCATCCTATTCAACAAGCAACATAAAAAGGAATCCTGAAAGACCACAGTGCTAATGGGTTTTTATTGATTTGCATTAGGACAACATCAATTCTTGGATTTAAGGTACTGAATTTTATATGGGATACTGTGAAAATAAATATCTTTTGATATTATAAGAGTCTGAGAAATGCATTATAGATTTTGAAGTTGAAGAAATTTGAGATACAAAATACAGACTGAAATTCTTGACCATGGAAATGATACTCCTGTGCTATCTGAAAATTGAAACTTTGAACTTCATGAATTATTTACAGTTTTGTAGTTGCAGTTCGTAGATTGCATTATGCTGTTATATGTAAGATTTTGAATCCCTTCATTTGAAAACTCTATCAATTTGGAGGTGTGTTGGCAAGAACTTTTGAGCTGATTTTGTTGCTCTAGTGGTACATTTACCATTTTAATGGGTTGATAGTTCCTTCTAAGTAATAACCCTTCTGTTTATGCTTCTTGGTTGAACATGAAATTTTGCTTTTCCAGTTGTGTCTGATCTTGTGAGAGAAAAGGAAAGGTATCACTCTAGCGACAAAATTGAAAAATAAGTTTGTATTCCTTTTTGTTTTCATGTTGGTCATATACAATATTTATGCGCTCTCCATTCAAAATTAAATGTCCTAGTTCGACTTGCATACATTTTAATAAAAAAGTTTGACTTAGTTCATTAACACATTGCATTATCAATTTTATTAATAAATTTTTTACTAGTTTAGGAAATGAGACACTTAATTTCAGACAACCTAAAATAGAATATGGGACATTTATTCCCTTATAGGGGGAGTATTTTTATTAGGGATGTCAATGACTCCTGGTGAAGCCTGAATTTGTGGCTGTCAATTTAGTTTTTTTCTTTTCTAGTGGCACATACTTTGACCTTTTGATTGCTCATCACTTGATAAACAGGACATGAGTTCAGACAATCTTTCTACACTCATTAGGTTTACACTGTTAAATTTGTCATATAGCTGGATTAAGTACACAAGTAGTGCTCCATTGTCAACATTTGTACAATATGTTTTGCTCTGGAGTTGATAGTCATCTAGGTCATATATAGTGTGTAACACTTCATTGTAGACTTCATATGCTTTGAGTAGCAAATTAAATTAGAAGTAACGCCATAAATGGTGGTTTTCCTGGTAACAGATCTCATCTATGTCCTCTTGAATTTCTAATTCAGCATTAAACCTGAAATCCTGTTATTACATGTGCCTTGAGAAGGCCATTTCAGCCAAATCTTGAACCACATTCTTCTTTTCCATTTAGCAACTCTTCTTTATAGGTTGCTTCAACAATTTCCGTCCCTTCCCCCAATACCTTCAAAGGATATTTGCTTATTGTGTGCCTCCATTCTCTTCCCATTTTTGCTATCATGTCCACATATTTTTTGCATTTTTTCACCTGCAAGTCTCTTCTCTCCTCCTCCTTCTTAAGTACTATACAAAGACTAGACATTCAATTCACCATAATTTTTAATTTTCCATACCCAAACATTCTTCAATAGGGAGGCTTGTTACTTCATCTTAGGGCCGATCAAAACCATTGAGCTGAATCATTGCGGTTGTGTGTATGCACTACTCAGATTAATAGTGTGATCATTGATGTTTGGAAGGAGTTTATCTATGTTGGGTGCACGTATAGCAGAAAACTAATATGGGCTTTTAATTGGAAAAATAAAATCAAGAATGGGTTGATATTCCTGTATTCTGACGTGGTTTTTCCTGGACTTTGGTTTGCAGTTGTATTTACGGATGCACTCCCAGAGTTATTGATATACTGTTTTATATGAATTCAAAATCTCAATTGTCAAGTTAAATGGGGTTGCTTGCTTTGACTATATGTGTGAGATTTGTCATGGTAGCATTTGGTGGTCAGCAGCCAGTGCATTCTTTTCAAACTATTTTATTCAATGTGCATTTGCTCAATTCCTCAATAGAAAGTTAAAATTTCTTTTAAAATTTGTAAGTGAAAGACCTGGTGACTACTTTCCAATTTACAGAGAGGAGAATGGTTTTCACTGGCAGGCCAGGGTAGTGTTTGGTATAGCTCACCCTGTCCTCTCTTTCTTTTTGTTTGTTTTTTTTCCCATTTTCTTTTCTTTCCAAAGGAATGAGCATCATTTCAGGGCTGCACACTGGACGAACCATTCTAGCTGAAATCTGAATACTATTAGTTTATGCCAAAAGTAGATTTGCTGCAGAATGGATTATTAACTCCAAAACTTTAGATTTCATTTTTCATGTTGCAGAACTTATTAATTGACATAACTAATATTTCCATAGGGACCAAGTTTTTTGTTGTATGTGAACCTGGTGCACTGCACATGGAAGGTCTCTTGAAACATATCTATGAGTTGTATACTGATTATGTCCTGAAGAACCCTTTCTACGAAATGGAGATGCCAATTAGGTGTGAGCTCTTTGACATCAATCTGGCTCAGGCAGTGCAGAAGGATCGTGTTGCTTTGTTGGGGAGATGAGCTCTTCTGGTTGCTGCTTCTTGTATTCTGGATAGTAAATTAGTAATATCCTGAGCAAGGGTGCTTCAATACATTTGATCTCTGATTCATGTCAGTTACAGAGGAAAAGAATTTGTTTACTGGCACATCTTTTGGTGACATTTCAAAACACACTGGATTCCATAGAGTTTGTTAGATTACAGTTACATAAAATCCTGATTCCCAAGTTCTTACTTCTGTCACAATTAGATGTTTATGGTGGAGTATTGTCTGTTGCCTTTTTGTAATTTTTATCCTTTTACCCTTTTAGGAGTATCCCAGAATGACTTGACTTTTCTCCTTGACTCTTGTGATATATACCACATTTCAAATGCAAGAACTGCTAAAATACAGAAAATGAAGACAAATGATGAGAAAATCAAGAATGAAAAGCTGTGCGTCATATGGAAACAGAATCATGTTGCATTCATGTTGAAATCAGATCATAATATTCATTGCCTTTTTTCATTGATCCAAAGATTGGTTCTTGAAAGAAATCGAATTGTGTTTCCACAAAACAAAAGATTTAATTCATGCATGTTTTTTTAACTCTCTCAAGCTTCTTGAACAATGTTGCAAATAAATATACAAATTAACACTCTTGAATAATGTTGCAAATATACAAATTAACACTTGCTGAAGCTTCAGAAGTCAAGATCATGGCTTCGCTAATTCCAGCAGATGAAGAATTCGAAGGAAGCCCATTCTCACACCGGTACGCCAGGTCCTTAGCTTCTCCTAACTGGGTTATTTCCCTGAACTTTCCTTTCTGGGATAACCCATAGGCCTGACTGATCTTCCGAAACATCACTCTATAAAGAATCACACAATTATTATAACTCCTCTTCAATGCCGAAGAATCCCGTGAATGGTCCCGGAGCTCTGTGAAGTTCTTGAAGTTTCCGGTGGCCTGATTCTTTGTCAGGTTAATGGATATCAATGACAGTTCAGGGAGATTTGCGGAAACCGTCCGGCAATTGCTCTTCAGAATCTGTTCACAGATTTCTTGGTTCTGTGTTTGAGAACAGATGATGGCCAAGGTCTCATCTTTGATCCCTTTTGAAAAAGTTATCAGAAGAACTGAAACAAAACAGAATAGCAGAAGCTGTTTCAGATGGTGATCAGCCATGGCTCTATTCTGAGTTGGTATTGAAAAGATAAGGAGACAATGGCTTATAATTCTGATCATTCAAAAATATATAATATAAGAAGAAAGAAGAAAAAATACAGAGGAATTAGTTGCCTATAATTTGGAGAAGTTTTATTATATTATCTCTTACAGTTTTCTGGGAGGGAATTCTTTTAAAACTTCTATGAATATAATATTTTCTGTGATTCTTTGCCATATTTATTAGTACTTTCAATAGAAAATATGAAGTAATTTTAGATTCTTATTATCAAATTAATTTGAAAAATAATGTTAATCATTTTTTAGAACTCTTAGTCAAATGGAGGTGGAAAAGGAGGAAAACAAGATTAATCAAGAAGGGTCACACAAAAAGTGTATTAGGAGATTTGAATTCTCAAATGTACGTGTTCAAATTACTCAACGTGAGTTCGATAATATTAACATAAATCAATTGTTAATAATTAATACTAAATTATAGTCAATCATTATTAGTTAAGTGGTAAAACAGCAACACTTGGAATCAAATATAGAATAATTAATTATAAATGAATAAAATATAAAGAATTATCATTAGATATTTAGTGTCTAAAACTTGAAATATTGTTATTATCTATAAGTATTTCGAAATTTGTAATTACATATTCTTGTATTAATAAAATTTTTTTGTAATTTCTTTAGTTACAATGATATTTAATTTAAGTAAATATTTCATAATATATTCAATGATTTTAAATCACATTTACATTTAGAGCTCTAGTACCCATTTAATTGGTGAAATAGGAGTAGATGCATTAGAAGTTCCCATAAAATTTGAAGTGGATAAGTATTTTAAAACAATTATTATTATTTTTTCCAATCTAAATCAACCAATATAATGGGAAGGAAGGAGTATTTATTAAAATGTTTCTCATGAATACTGTTCTGGGAATCCTGCATGAAGTCAAGATTAGTTAGGCGGCACCAATTCAATCATTGCAAGGGACAACAAGCTTTTGGCTTTTCTTGTTAAGTTTGAATTTCGCCCATAACCGCAAAGAAAAACATCTTCAAATTATGCATGGAAAGATAGAAATAAAATTATTATAATTTTAAGTATTCATTAATCAATTTATGATAGTATTAACAGTAAATTCATTGACAATTTTTAAATGGAAATATTACAAACCCTCTCCAATGTTTCAATTCTAGTTTACCTTTCCAAACTACACCTGTCAAAGCTTGAAACGCTAAACAACTCAATTTGTATATTAAAAATATAAAATAGATAAACTTTTTTAAATATTCAATTTCTACAACTTTTCTTAACTTTTTCATATGGGACGTTGAGAAATTACTTTTGGACACAACAATAATTGAGATGGACCAAATGGAATTGAATAAGTATGGTTGGAATTACGTCGAAGTGACTTAACTCTAATTCTAGAAAGGTTGGGGAATATTCGAAGAAAACCAAAAGAATAAAGGATCAAAGTGATTAAACCAAAACTAATCTCAATTAAATTTTTTATCTTCGAGCAGTAATTGGAATAGTTTGATTTTAAAATTTTTATTTTGAAACCGAATAACTTGAAAATTAATTCCCTAATTTTTCACTATCTCCCATTACATTAATTCTTCATTTTTCATCTCTTAGATCACTTTATATTAAGCGAATCACACTTTTATTATTATTATTATTATGTTCGCCCGCCCTTTCGTTTCGACTAGCCTGCGGTGCCGGTGACCAGCAAGCCAGAGCCGGAAAAAGTCGTAGACTGCCCTGGGTGGGTGCTGGGCTGGGGCTCCTCGGTTAGCCATTTGCTTCATCTGACCAGCCTTTGGTGTTCACGTTGGCTAGATTAATCTGATGCTAAACTGAATCTTCTCCCGCGCGATACAGTCAGTTTTCCAGCTTGTGAGCTTTTCATTTATTTATTTTGTGTGATTAACTGTACTGGTTACTGCTGTCTAGAAATTATTGTTCTTGCCTCTTCTCAGAGTGTTATTTTTATTAATGAGGGCGTGTAATGTATTGTAGTTCAGTATGGTTTCTTGGAACTGATTTTGAGTCTTTGACAAATACCTCCAAAACCAGAAGGAATGTCTCCATGACTCCATCTCAACCGTTTCCTCTGCTATTAAGCTTCACACTTTTCAAGCCCTCAAATCCTCACAGTTCTCTTCTTCATTCACTTTATCTTTTCCTATTCTTATCTGTATTTTCAAAAGAAAAATCTTGGCTTTTCCCCCTTCTGAATTGGGTTGCAGTCGGCAGCTATCTCTGAACATTAAATCAATTAGGGTTTGTTAATGAATGGGATGACATTTAGTAATTTATGTGGACTACAGGGTTCCTTTCTAACTTCTTTATAGGATTATAGGATGACACTATAGGATTAGTTGGAATGATGTTAACTAATGCAGCTGCAATTTAAAGTTTTTGAAAGTTCAACACATCTTCTAAAAAATTCAATTCATCAATCAGGTAAACTAAGTCTGTGGAGAAACCCCGTGTCCAAAGTCCTATCTTCCTCAAGCCCCAGGAGTAACAGTTTCAAACCCCCATATGTTCTTCTACCGTCTATTTTCACCTTCAGTCACAACCGTGCAATTGGAGACCCACTATCTTGTTCTCAATTGTGCTCCACTGCCGCAAGCACAACAGAATCTGCAGCAGATTCTCTGAAATCCGATCCATGTCGCGTCCTGGGTTCTTCCTTTGCTGCTTTATCAACTTTAAAAGTAAGTGATATTGTCGAGTTGGCCAAACACTACAGCCGCTGTTATTACGAGCTCTTGAAAGCTCGCCTTAGGTGAGCACATCATTTTTTGATTTTGTTTTATTGATTTTATTATGGATCATGGAAAGATTTGATATTTTCTCCACAGAGGTCAAGTCTTTACTTCTTAATTGAAGGCTGATTTTTTTTTTTTTTTTTCCGGTTGTATAGAAAGAATGTTAAATTCCCAAAACAAATTTGTGAAAATATTTACAATGAATGTTTTGTGATAGGAAATGTGAGATGCTTGTAGGTGTCTTGTGAAAAATTTTTTTGGTAGTTAAGGTCAAAGATTTGATGGTTCGCATCATTGAGAATCAAAATATACAGGGAAGTAAAAGAAGTAATATTATATACTAGGAAAGTAAACTTTTTTATCCAAAATATACTTAGAAACTTGACTTAATCATATTTTGGAATGTCTTTGGTTAGCTCATGTAAAAGTAGTTTCATATGTCTTTATACCTAAATCAATTGGTTGGCATTGATTCTTTTAGCATCATCCTTCATAAAATTCTTTTGCAAAAAAATAAGGAACAAAGGTTACCCTTTCCTTCTGCTGTACAGTAGAATATAGCTAAATTTATACATAATATTTCTTGTCCGATTTGTGGATGCTTTTTTATCAAAGTATCATCCTATATTGTGAACTATCAAACTACAAAAACACAGGGAGACACTAACTAATAAATAAGGTGAAAACTTGTTTCCAACATCATTTTCATTTTATTTACCTCAATTATTCATTTTTACTCTGACATTTAATATATAGCTGGTGAAATAACTTGATGCCCTGTCTTTATTTATCTTCAGCATGTTAGTTGTTGCAACATCAGGTACTGGATATGTCCTTGGAAGTGGAAATGTCATTGATTATGTTGGCTTATGCTGCACTTGTGCTGGTACAATGATGGTTGCAGCATCTGCAAACACCCTAAATCAGGTATGTGCTTTGGAAAACTAATACATGTCTTATCTGCGGATATATAATCTTGTTACTGCAGTTATACATTATTACTCATCATCTTCATTTAGCATGTTCAACTTGTGATAAGTCTTATTTTATCTATTCTGTCATAATCGTGTCTCACTTTTCTAAAACTTTATTCAGTTAATTATTTTATGGACTTCTGATTTTAGCACTCCTATGTTGGGGGGGATCAGAGCGAGTGGCAATATATTGCTCTACCATCATGTCACATAAAAGGAAGATGTGAGCTGTTGTAAGAGTAGTTATGTTTTTGGAGATGTCAGGATTGAGTGATCCCTGGTCGCAGCTATTAGGGAATTGAAGTAGCATTTCAATGTAATAGTGTGAATCAGAATGATATCAGAGATCTTTCAGTGGCATTTCCTCTAAAACAAATCCTATTAAGATGCTTTAAGCATCCTTAGGATTTACTATTAAATACAGGTATAAAGAAACCATAATGCGATCCATTTGAAATTTAGTTCAAATGAAAGGCATCTTTTCTCGTTATTACATGTGGTAATCTTGAATGGCAAAGCTTAGGAAGTTGACAATTGATGGCAAATAAGTGTATTGGGTTTTCTAATGTTTGGTTAAGTGGAGGAAACCAATCTATTGGTGGAGAAAGAGGCTTTGTGAATCAACCATTATCCGTTAAAACTGAATAATAAGATTAAACTCCATGCAAGTGAAGATTGGAATAAAGCATTTCTAGGGGATCATTATGGGGTTCATTCTGGCATCTTAAGTTTAGGCTCTTTGGTCATAAGATATCTTGAATTCTGAAGTAGAATCTATAGGGTTTTTGGTCTGTCTTTGAGTTCCAGAATTAATCCTATTTTTTGGATTTTTTTTCCACTTCTGTTGGATTCTATGTTAGATTTATATGAAAATTATCTTTCTAAGGTGATATATTGGACTGGAGCTCAAGAGAATTCATTTGCATCCTTAAGGTTGATTTATGTTTTATAGTATGGATATGATGCTTTCCTAGACACCCGAATGTTTTATGGTAATAATGTACTGGTTGGACTCTGTTAGTTTCATGTTTCTTGACTTGATTGAATAAACGAAGAAATATTCATTTCTTTTGAAACATGCTTGCTAGGTGTATGAGATTAGTAATGATTCTAAGATGAAGAGAACCAGGAACAGGCCTCTACCTTCAGGTCGTCTCACCATGCCTCATGCAGTTATCTGGGCAGCTTGTTCTGGTGTTGGTGGTACTGCCTTACTGGCTAGCAAGGTGGTCGAGTAATTTAAATACCTCCTCGACCGCCATCTTTCAGATAGTGGTCTATGCCTTAATTATGACTATGATGAAGGAGGGTTCAACAGTTTTTGACATGGTTTTGCAGGCTAATATGATGGCAGCTAGTCTTGCTGCATCTAATCTTGTCCTTTATGCATTTGTATACACGCCTCTGACGCAAATGCATCCAATAAATACATGGGTTGGTGCTGTTGTTGGTGCGATTCCTCCTCTTCTTGGGTAATTATCAACTGCTAATTTTGGACCTACTTGTATCATGATACTTTATTTCTTGATGGAAGTAATTTGTTTTTTTATAGTCTAGCTATATTACTTTCTGCATGGTTACTTAAAATTGTCTAAATGTTTTCAGAGAATAATTATTTTGCTACTGGCATATTGGATTTCATTTGTATTGGACTTTGATGGTCAGAAATTTTAGTATTCAAATTAGTAATTTGTAGATTTTGCCTTATTAAGTTGCTCGATTTGCCCTGATATTTGTTTCTAGGCATGAGAAATTTTCAAGTTTCACTTTGATTATGGCTTCTTGAGGTTAATTGTGCTAACGTATGGTCATGCAATTCCTTATCTGTTTTAACGCAATCTTTTATTTGTTTTTACATGTATGATTTTTTCTCAGAAATGCATGTCTAATCTCCATTGACGAAAGAATAAAAAGTTCAAAGATAAAAGGAAATGCTATTTTATTCTGTTGTAGTATGTGAATGTCCTTACTTCCTTCCTTTTCCGGGCATGTGAAACACCATGCAATCTAGCATTCGAGAAACTGAAGGTGAAATGTAACCAACTGAATTTTACTTTCACAGCTTAGCAAGGGAATTGAAACTGAAGTCAATAGTCTTGGGCATTTATTTGCAATTGAAGTTCCTCCTTTAACTGCCGTGACAATTTGGAGAGTTGCTTTGTTGTTTACATTTTACTTCAAGTAATGCGAACTTTTGCCATGCATTTCTGCTAATGATGGACATAATCTTGTCTATTGATGGGGGTGGCAAAGATGACATTTTTGAAGCGTTTCATTTACATGTTGTCTGGTCCAATGTGTAATCAACCTCTTCCTAGTTCAACTATCCTTTAGCCATAAATAGTTAACTCAATTTGGTGGAAATCTTTTGCTGATCATTTTGTGTGATTTTATTTCGTGGCTGAAATTGATTCCATTGTGTTCTGGAATTGGTTAAATAATCAAGCTTCTAAATGGGACCTTTGAACATTGATGCGTGCTTACACTTGACTTCATGGATTTCGGTGGGCTGCTGCTGCTGGTGAAGTGTCACTCAATGCTATGATTCTTCCAGCTGCCTTGTATTTTTGGCAAATTCCCCATTTTATGGCCCTAGCATATTTGTGCTGCCAGGACTATGCTGATGGAGGGTAAGGTACTCATGTTTTAAATTGAATGTGCAAAATTTCACCCGTATGTGATCCAGTTGATTATCATATAAAGCTATCCTTCATCTGAATAATAAAGTGCCCTTGTATTCAAATTATTCCATCTTTACGTGAATCTATTTGAAGATATTTTATGATGCTAAGGACTGCAGTCCGTCTACTGCATATTTCACTTCTGCATGAAAAGAAGTATGTTAGCAGATTTTCATGTTCCTGGTCAAAATGGACTTGTTTAGTGCAGACGTGGATAAGAGAACTTAGCATGACTTCTGCATACGAACCTTTTCTTTGTGTGGATGGATATTACTGACTGAATCCATGATCTCTCAGGACTTCATTTTCCACTTTTGTCTTTTGTGTCTCATGGTCTTGGTTTCTTAGGTGCAACTATATTTTGTTTTCCTAGATTGTTTAACCCTAGTTCTTTTCACCCCTCAGGTTTAGGATGTTCTCTCTTACCGATGCTTCTGGTCAGAGAACAGCCATGGTCGCCTTAAGGAACTGCCTATATCTGCTGCCCTTGGGTTATCTAGCCTATGACTGAGTTCATCTCTAATTTCTTGACATAATATTATATTTTTTTACGCATCTGGTGACTGTTGATATCTAATTTGTTTAGCCTTAGCAAACTGCCTGTATCTCTTCTATCAGGCTATCTTTTGTATCCTTCTAAAATTTATCCAATTTGGTTCTATCTATGTCATAGCTTTCTCATTAGTAAATATATTATTAGCACAGTTAATGATGTGCTGAGTTATTAGGTTTTCCAATTGAGATTAAAGTGAAGAGTAAATCATTACTGGTAATTCATCTTTACAGGGGGGATTACTTCTGGGTGGTTCTGTCTGGAGTCAACAATCTTGGCTCTTGCAATTAGTGGCACAGCGTTATTATTTTACCTCAAACGTACAACGTAAAGTGCCAGGAAAATGTTCCATGCTAGCCTACTATATCTTCCGGTATTTATGTCTGGGCTTCTGTTTCATCGCCTGCCTGCTACCCAGAATGAAGTGGTAGAAAATTCACAAGACAAGATCAAACACTCTTCTGTGTCGGATCTGCTGTTACAAGAAACTGAGAGCATCAATGTACAGAGTAAGTTGAAAAATAAAACTGTTGGTGCTCTTAGACGACCTCCCGTATCCTATGCTTCCACTGCTCCTTTCCCTTTCTTACCAGCTCCAGCATACGCTACTGAATGAGCATTATTATGCCACACCTGTATCTTTACGCCCAACATTATTATTATTAACTTGGACTAAAAGTCGTTGGAATTCAATCACTATCCTCAGTTCTATCGGTTAATCTTTTGATTTCTGCCCAGATTTGCTGCCTGTTAGTCTCCCTGCATATCTTGGTTTCTCCCTCCCATCTCTGCTAATTTGTCTACTTTATATTCTCCCTCTTTTATCATTTCTGGCTGTGATGGGTCCCGGGCACCTCCCTCTTTGACTGGAGGAACCTTTCTTTCCAAGTTTTCACAAGTAAAGACTCCTCCCTTTTAACATTAAGCAAATTCAACCTGAATTCTTCTTTTTCCATGAAATCTGTTGAGTTTCAGCAATTATAGGCAGGAATTGTTTGTAGTAGGCCATAGGCCATCTCTTTTCTCCTCTATGTCCATTATGAGTTGAAGTTTTACCATGATTAATCTTATTATATTTATTTCATTTTTTATATTATATAAAAAAAATATATCGTCACTTGTATAGTAAAAAAAAGAACTAATTTAACTATGTCTTTTATCGTTTACTCAAATCAAAATGAGAGAGAAAGTATTCAAGCAGTCAAAAATCTTAAATTTGATACCTTTAGCAATCAAGATCAAATCTTGAGTATATTTGTTGGACAAATGAGAAATAAACCAGTGTTCTGTTTTTCAATCTGCCCTGGTGCATCAGTAACTCCGTTAACGTGCCATTCGTAGTGTCTAAGGTGAAGTTGATCAAAGTCAATAAACGTCGAGATAAGATCAATATTTTACGATTTATATGTTTAGACCTGAGAGTCGTTCGTTATGGATCTTGAATGAGTGACAATGGGAAGAGAAAAAAATATATATTTAAGATCACTAGTAAGATTAATTTGAATTTAGCAATGCAGATTGAAGGCTTCTTCCCAACATTTTTTTAACATGACCTTTTAGAGAGTTTAAGCAATGAAATCAATTATTATTCATTTTAAGCTATGGAGTTGGATTAAGGGATCGGATCTCCTCTCTCCGATTACATATTTACGTGTCATTCTATTACACAAACAAAATATTAATAAAAATCTTATTAGTAGCCTTTAGTTATGATCTTTTTAATTCATATTTTACATTCCTTCCGTTCGTAATTGAATGTCTCAACTTGACTTACCTTCATTTTAATTAAAAAAGTAAGTTTTTTTTTTGATTAATTTGGAAAATGAGATATTTTATTTTGAATAACCCAAAATGGGATTCGAACATTCAATTTCTGGACGGAGATACTATATTAAAACCTAGAAAAACAAACTAAAGAATAAGAAAACTCACTGTCACATGTTAAATTTTTATTAATAGGTGACGTAAAAAGGTGTAATAGGAGATCTCGAATAGTGAATTTCTCATCTTCAATATTTATTTTCATATTGGATAGGATCCAATAAAATAAAAATAATAAATTACAACTATTTCTAATAATAGTAGGTAGACAACATCAATTAATTTAACACTTCCCATGCCGGCGATTGAGGCATATTTATGAAACTAGATATTACAGTACCTAACCGTGTATGCACGATAGTTGTTAACAAGG
>JAOXNR010000030.1:10583983-10594312 GCA_028571225.1 Parsonsia alboflavescens
CAATGTAAACACAATATATGCATCAAGTTTAAAATTCAAACGATATAGTTTTTTATTTGAACTTATAATATAATTTTGAATGAATTCACAAGGTGCAAATTCTATTTAATTTGAAAAATAGTATGATAAAAATTTTGAGTAAAAAGCATAATAATAATTTTTTGGAAGGACAGGGGAGGCGCAATCTTTGATAAATACAACAATATCAATATCTATATATCCCCAACTATAAATGAAACAAAACATTAATATTTGACACCTAACAAAAACAAAAAAATCTTAACGAAAAATAATAGTATAAAGTCTAAAAGATCCCTCAATATCTTGAAATAAGAAAAAAGAATATTCAAATCATAAAGGAAGGTCGCCCTTGATAAAATTTCCATGACCCCATTTTTCTTTCTTTTTTCTTTTCATTTTAAAGTTCAAATAAATCAAGAAAAATAAAGGTTGATAAAATCTCCACGACCCCATTTTTCTTCCATAATATTATTTTTCCCTTTTTCTTTTTTTTAAAATTTTAAAGTTCGAATAAATCAGAAACCATAAAAGTTTTTTAACAACTTTAAAGATAAGATTGCGAATTCATTGTATTCCTCGGTGAACTCCATAGAAATTCAAAGAACAATGTAAAATTACAAAATTAACCATACTCTCCATTAAAGTAATAATAATAATAATTTGGATACATGGAGACCTTTGAACAAACTCTCCTTCTCCTATATACCATATAAAAAGGATCATCAAAGGAGAACTTCAACAAACTCATCCTCCTAATTTAGGATATTTGATGATCTTTTCTTTACAAACGAAAAAAGAAAAGGGTATAACTATTTTTTAATCTATAAAAACCTATACAAAAACCGATTTCTTAAAACGGGTTTGATCCATAAATATTCGGGCCGATTAAGCTGCAGATGGGGCGGTGATGTACTTAGTCAAGCCCTTCTTGTGTAACACCCCTTTCAATCCACTGGCCTCTGCTTCAGCTGGTGCAGCCGCATTGGTGCGACTCTTGTAGTTGTGGTAATCCAGTGTCTCATCATTGTAAATATCCCGCCATTTCTTCACAAGCATCTTGATATCCTCTCTGTCCATATTCGCCTCCTCGCCGGTGTACCTCCATGGCTTCGACCCCGCCGCACAGTAGTGCACCACCTTCACCTTTTCAAGCTCAACATTCTCAGGATGTCGCCATAAGTTAGCCAAAACCAAATTGTATATGTTCGGAATTGGCTTGTAAATGTCCCTAAAGAACATATTCAAGAAATCCTGCAAATCCCAAACAAAAAAATCACAACCCACTTACTAAATTCAATAATTGGATCAAAGTTTGTAAATTTTTTTATTTAATTAAATTAATTTCTTTATACCTGCTCTGCAAATGGGGTGGGTGGGGTGATCTTGAGGGTACTCAAGAGATCATCATAGGTGGGGAGACTGGGCTCATAAACGAACATGCCAGCGTTAAAGTAAAGTGGAGGTTTTGGGCCCAATTTTTCCTCGGGCCACTGGACCTTATCGGGACACTGCTGACAGTAACCAATCTTGTATTGTGGGGTGTGACTCCATGTTTTCTCACAAAAGCAGTCCATCACGGCATAGAAGTAACCATTGGGCAAGTCAAAGAGATGGTCAATGTTATCAAATACTTCGATGTCACCATCCAGGTAAATCATCTTGCTATACTCCACGAACTGCACCACCAATAAAAATTAAATTAAATTCAAATCAAATCAAATCTCAGTGCAACTGGGAAGGGAAAAAAAAAAAAGACCTGAGTTTTATCAAAATTTCAGTCAAATCCTTTTCTTATACTAAATTTAACTAAATAAAGTGAAGATAAAAAAGGTCCAAGGAAACTTCTAAGAAAATAATTAAGGTGGGTTGTATTGCTGCATGGTTCATGTTTCTTCAGGAAACTTCATTTAGAAAACAGTACTTCAGAAAATGTTTAATAAAATATACTGTATAAAATAATAAAAAATGAGTAGGTGCATGCAAATTAATCGTACACAATTTTTTTTAAAAAAAAGGAAAAAAAATTCGATTGAAATAATTTACCTCCCAGATACGGAGCTTGGAGTAGTTGATGACATAGTAAGCCATGGCAAATTGAGTCTGGTTTTCCGGTGGATAAACAGGCTCGATCTCACGTACTATACAGCCCTGATTCACCAGTATACGGCGGTGCTCCTCCGGCACGTCGGGCAAAACTGCCACCACGAGTGGATAAGCAGTTTTCACTTTCCTCAACCCTTTGGCCAAACCGACCACGCCCTTGACATAATCACCATTGCCGGCCAAAAACGTAACGTAGGCTCGGCTAGGTAAACTGGCAGCCTTAACGAGACCGTTGGATGTTGGACGAACAAGTTCAGGAGCCATTTTTGTTTTCCAAAGAAATCAAAGGGTTCTTTTTGACAAGTGTATTTCTAAAGAAAGAACCTAATAAAAACTGAAGGGCTTGTTGAAGAAGATGATTTCTTCTTTAACTAAAGAAGACCGTTAGGAAAAGAGCTTCGAAAATGCTTTGAGATTGTGTTATAGGATTTTGCTTTGAGGTTCCAAGGTTAGCGGTTCGGCTGTTTATATAGACGTTGGTGGAGAGAGTTGATCGAGGAGGAAAAAAAGCGTGGTTCGGGTCAGAGACTAGAGAGATCTGAAGATGGATAATTTTTTTTATTATTTCTTTTCTATTCTAGGGTGAATATACAGACCTTTTCCTAAACGACGACGTTGTGTAAGGAACGGTGACGTTCGTTGGTCAAACCAAACTCGGTGACTATGACGTGCGAAAGGAAGCGGTGGTGTACATTTGGCGAAGATTAGATCGGACGGTTGATAATTTCTGAATAGAAATCTCTGGAAATGGGCGGTGGATGAAAGCGTGGTTTAGATTGGTGTATGGGGAGTAAGAAATGAAAAGTAGAGATAAATTTGGTTAAAAGATTTGCGTTGTGGCCCACCAGCATCTTTTAAGTACGATTTATGATTACTATATTACCCCTCTAATCTCTTTTTAGCCGACAAATTGAAGCTTCTAGGAACGGCTGTGATTCACTGTTAAGGATAGGGTTTGATCTGGAACATGGATTTGCGTAGTCAGTGTGAGTTTAGTGTTTTTCTTTCGGCAGTGATGAAGTGCTGAACACGCGTACTATACTTTCAATGCACTTCAAATCTATTCTATTATGTTTGTACGTAAGTCGTTGTTACGGAATAAAAATATTAAACGTAATTTTTAATTATTATTTTTAATGTATTATATATATTAAATTTTAAAAGATAATTTAAATTTTAAAACTCTATTTAATCTATTTAGAAATATATATTAAACTTTTATTAATATAATAAAAAATAACACATTCTTATATAATAAGAGAGCTGGAACCCTCTCAATCCTCCAAGAATATTCACCTAATTATATTAGGTTATCTAATTTATTAACGATATATAATATTGTTGTATATATATTTTAATGAAATTATAGTTATTACTCCGTTGTTCAAATTTCAGAATTGAATATCCATACTTCCATTTGTATTGTTAAAAAATTGAATATTTTATTTTCTAAATTAATTATAATTTTTTTAAAGAAATTGATAATTAATATATTATTAATATTTTTAGAAAAAGCTGACTTCATTATTTATATAGTTAAAACTAACTTTATCATTAGACAAAAGTAAAGTAAATATTATACACAATATTTTTTAAAAAAAAACAGTTCATGTTTTTTAAAATATATAGACCTTTTTTTTTTGTAATTTTATTATAAAATTTATTTAAATCAAAAGAAGATACTCGTTCTATCACTAAATATAAGTTATTTTTATTGACCTTTTTTTATTAAATATAAGTCATTATTAGTAGTTTATTAGATATTTTCTTAATCTTTTACAAAATGGAGATTTTACCCATATCTCTCTCTTTACCATAGTCATTGTAGTTACATTAATTAGAATCATAATTTTGAACATTTTAGAAAAACAAATTTTCTTAATTTTTATGAAATGGAGATTGATGACTTATAAATAGTGACAGAGGGAGTATTTAGTCTGGTATGGTGGTGTAGCATTTAATGTCTTTCTTTATACTCCTTCCGTTACTAAATATAAGTTATTAGTTATCATTTTGAAAAAATTAAAATAATATTTTTTTCCTTAAAATGTCTCTATTTATATGTTAATCAAACTAACAACAATATATAAGTAAGAGGAAAAAGGTCTCTTCAATGATATCATAATGGGTGAAGTTGCGAGAGTGCAGACCATATATCTCAAGCTCGAATCCCACCACCACCCTCCTAAATAAATGGAATGTTGAGATGCATGCAAACTGATCCGAATAAGGCTAAAAAAAAGGGAAATAAAAAAGGTAAGAGAAAAAAGAAAGTCGTAAAGATAATATTGAAAAAATACCTTGAAAAACCTAATTAGCTAATAACAATGATATCTCTTTAGGGACATCCTAGTGAGTGGAATGGCGAGCTCGCAAACTATAGGTATCGAATTTGAATCCCATCAACACCCTCCTAGATAAGCTGAATGTCAAGGTACGTGAAAAGTGGCTCGGACATAGCTAAAAAAAGGAGGGAAAAAAAAACCTAACAATAATAACTTATATTTTGTACGGAGGGAGTAATTCTTTTTCAAGGATATAAATAAAAGTTCGTTTAATCTATAAATGTTACGTAAGATGTCTATTGAACATGATTTCAGACGGTTCGAGGGATCTCATGCAGGACTGAATTGAAAGGTGAATCATTTTGAGTTTGTTTGTTTCCTATTTTATAGATTTTTTTTTTTTTCCTGAAACGTGTGGGAAAAAAAAAAAAAAACACTATTTGGTTAACTTTTGGAGAATAATTTTGAGATTTTTCTTTAGTTCGGTTCCCTTTTACCTAAATTATTTACTCGTTCTCATAATTTCACTTTGCAAAACCTTCCAATTAAGAGTGTAAATAAGATAAGATTATTCGGGAACGGTTCGAGTTCGACTTGATAAAAGTTCGAATTTGATTCAAACTTGACTCTGTTATTAAAGGAGTCGAGCTGTATTTGTTCATTTAGGTTCGCGAGCCTAAAAAGACTTTTAATATAAATATATATATTATAATAATTTATTTATATATTAGATAATATAATATATTTATTATATAATTTTTTAAAATATGTTTTATTTAAATTGCATTTAGTGATTCTTAATCCTAATAGGAATGGATATCAAAGATATATTATTTATATAAAAATATTATAACACTAAAACATGCAAGAACCTGATAATTCTATATTGAAGACAAGTTAAATCATGTCATGTATATTTGAACCCAAATTTTGAAGTTTGAAATATAAAACTGAAATTACAATAGTAAATAATCGAGTTCAAGTCTGTCTTTATTAAATCCCTCTTAAATTACTGAAATTCTTGAATAGAATGGTAATGAGTTCATTATTAATGAAGTGAAGGATTTTTAAAGAAAAAAATACATGGAAAAGTGTGCTTAATCTAAAGAAATTAGTGAAAGTACTTGTGCAATCTGCACTTGCACTTGGAAATATTAAGAAACACAAAATCAAGTAAGAACCCAAGAGTTTGCTCTTAAAATTTAAGGGATCCAAAAAAAAAAAGAAAAAGAAAATATGAATGTGGAAAATAATAATAATAATAGTAATAATAATTGAAAATTTGGTTGGATAAAATAGAGTATCAAAAATACTCAGAGCACTGACCAGGTAAGCAACTACTGTAATTTGTCATTCTTGGTGTGTGGAGTAAAAACAAATGTTCTAGATTTTTATTCTTGACACTAAGTTTACATATATTATACTCAAATGATTTCTTAAGAAAAAAAAAAAACATAAGCTTACGTTTTAAACATTTTTTTTTAAAAAAAAAGTTAGAACACTTCAATTGTTATTTGTCAAATGGGAGGAGTATTATTATTGGGTTTAAAAATTAAAGAACACGGGTGCAGAAGGCTTGTAAGGAAACAAACGAAAGCACTTTCTTAACCAAGTGAGAAATAACCCATCATACTGGCTATATATTGTAACATCTTCCCTTGCATTGTTTCCATGGATGCAGTGTCCCACATTTTAGATGCTGAGGAAGTGAGACCAATCATAGTTTTGTATATTATAACATCCTCCCTTGTATTGTTTGTTTGAAGGAGGTTTTCCTTCATGGAAGCTCCACAATTGGAGTTCAAAATTTTTAAAGCTTAATTGAGCTTCGAGTTGGGTTTAAATGAGCCGAGCTTAGAGGAGTTTTAATTTAAATTTTTAAAATTTATAAACTAAGCCGGGTTTGAGCTAAGCTTTTCTTATTCTTCACGAGTCGAAACATAATATAAACGAACTTGAGCCTAGTAGATTTGAGCTTGACTCGTTTACACCCCTATTCCAACACAGTACCGCAACAAATGTGTGGTATATAATATTTTTACCTGGGCCTTACTTTTTTTGGTGATAAATAGTGATAGAATAAAATTGTGGTGGTAGTTTAAGAAGAAAAATCTTCTATGACCAAAGCACAATAAGAAAAAGAAAAAATTTTAGATGACTTTTTCTGGCGATTCAAAAAAATCATTAGGAAATTATTTTTTGTGGTGAAATTTTCTCACTTTCTTAGTAGATTAGGAGATTGTCGAGAAAAAAAGAATTTTCGGACGGATACTTTTGACAGACATAAAAACCTTATATATTTGTGGTGGATTTCCCTCACTTTCCCGATGAATCAGGAGATTGTTGGGAAAAGAAGGTTTTCTAATAGATATTTTCTGGCGGACATAGAAGTCACCACGAATGTATATATTTTTTGTGATTTGCATTGAATTTTCTGATACCCAATTGAATTGACGGAAAAGTAAAATGTTTTGATTAGTTTTTTTGTTTTTTGGCTATTTAAAAAACTGTTAGAAAATAATACCTTTTGTGGCAGCTAAATTCATTGACGAAAAATTAGTTTTAATTTTGACTCAAGACATCAATCGATCTCATAACTAGTTTCTCATGAAATATAAATTTTAATATCTTTGGTTCAAAGAATGTAAGAAATATGGGAACAGACATGACATTAACGACTCTGTTGTCGGTTCACTTTCCTGTCTACTCGTACAGAAATTAGAATTAAGAATGAATGTTACTTGACATCCATATCAACCCTTATGGTTTTCCCATTCTACCCAATATCTTATCTAAAATTTTCTGGTGCTTACAATCATGATCTTCATAGATAATGAATCTTTGATTGTGGATCAATTCTGGGAATTTCTTGGGACTAGCTCTTTTGCCAATGATTTCGAATTACAATATATGAACAACTTTAAGAAACAATCCAATGAATATAACGATAATTATGAAAATTCAAATTCCATCGACGATTTCTAAAATTGAACCAATTAATTTAAATTTGTTTCATTAGAATCTTTTATCGGTCAGGATCACTGCGTATGAGTTATTGAGAGCGCATTCAACAGATGGTTAGTGCCTCGGTCAACGGAGTAATTGTCGTTTTGGGAAGCTTCCTCAAACCTTACCTTAAAGAACGAAACAATGTGGAAAAAGGGTAAAAAAGGGCTAATAAAAAAAATTAGCAATAGTAAGGAGTTGCCTGTTGCTACAGTCTCATTGGCTGAACTTTAACGGTCCCACAAAATATTACATTCTAACTGTTCATATGTTGAATTCCTACCGCAACTGTCACCGAGCAAGGCCCCCACCAAAAAATTAATTTTCTACCGTACAAATTCTTCGCCACGTGTGTGATTCTGTAAACGTGTCAACATCGAGGGTGTCAGTTAACTTCGTATTCCAAGTAACCGTTGCATGACGAATGGCTGCGGGGTCCACTAAAATTTTAGGATAGATTCAGGACCCGGTGGGTGGGGTCCAGTTTACCGTGTTCTAGCATGGGGGCCGTGTAAAGAACTAAGGGGTGCCACGTATAGGCCGAGCCAGGAGTAGAGGACGGTGCGGTGCCTCGTGTCGGTAGCAGGGACATTCCATGAAGTAGAGGTTAAATTAGTTGATCGTTTTTACGACTTTTCTTAGTATGGTTAGTTGGGCTAATGAGAAAGAGTGAGGGAGACTGATACTTTTTTCAAAAGAAAAATATAAATATATATTATTTAATAGGATAATTTATATTAGCCACAAAAGAAAAAGTTGGACTACAAAATTTCTTTCTTCTTCCATATAGTAAACTTCTACGTTATTTTGGATTTGACATTTGAGATGATTCTTTGACTAATGATAGCTTGAACTTTTCTGCGGGACTCGAATATTCCTCTATATTCTTAGAAAGGAGGAAAAATAATAATAATAATAATGGAGACAATTTTCCAAATTCAAGGCAATTTTCAGATCTAAGGATATTTTAGCCCGATTTATATATCATTAAATAAAATAATATAAATTATTTAATTTAAATAAAATATTTTTTGGATGAGGAGTTTTTTTATTTTATTCTTTCAATTTGGAGCGATTTAAATTTTAGAATCTTATAATTTATTTGCATATATACTTATATATTGTGATGCACTTGAATTGAAATTTGATGGACTACTTGAAAATGGGCCAATTAGTCATATTCATAGCATTTTAGAAAAATGCAACAATGGATGTTGTTTTTTCGCCTTTCGGGATTGTTTAAACGGTTTTTCGAACCTTTTAAATTTTTAGACAGTCTTCATTATTTTAATGGCATTTTCGTAATTTTTTACGTTTTTTACTTCTATATAAGTTGATTTAGGTTTTCATTAGCAATCACTTTGTTATTTTTTTGATTTTGATAATCATATTAGAGAACAATTTGTTTCTATATTGAATTTTAATTCCTATTTAGCCACTTTTTCAACATCACATTGTTCTCATAATGTTCTTAAAAGAAAATTATAGCTTCATTTCTCCTTCTAATAATATGTTGATCTCTTACAATTTTGAATGTGATCTTAGTAGTCTAAAGCAAAATATTCTTCTTTTGGTTTGAGAAAGAAAATTCAGAAAATCTTGTTATTTCAAATAAACTATACAGTTATTATTAAATCGATGAAAAGAGTTATAAAAAATTTATTTACATTTCATTTATAATATTTAAGATAAAAATAATAAGTCAAAAATTACACATCAATAGTTTTTAAACATATAATAATTTACATAAAATATTGCATCTAAGAGTGTGATTGAGTATTTAGAAGTGAAGTTTGTGTCGATATACATGTGAATTGGTTTAAGTATTACTAAAAGAAAAAAAAATAAATATAATGTTAAATATTTATAAATTTTTATGTGGAGTAATTCCTTGTTTTCTTGTCTTTTAGCTGCATAGATCATCAGAGCCGATTTCAAGTCATGCTGAGCAACTATTACATGAGCATCATCAGTTGGCCAAAGTAAGACAAGGGAATTAATGACATAAAATTTTGGACTTACTTTTACCCATCCTTGCAAGGAATGAGTGGCTTCGACGGGCTCGTGAAGGACTAAGTTGGATAAGCATCAAAGGTTGTGCCCGAATGATTTAAAGGAAAGGTGGGATTTATATAATGCAAGTCATGAATTCAATTCGATCTCGCTATATACATTAATTTTGATGAGTTGTAACTTTTAACGGAATATTTAGAATGTATGTGAATTGGATCTCGGACACCACTAATAAAAAATAGAAAATCTTTTTAAAAAAAGTTTGAGAAGTTGGACATGAATTTGGGACCAAGAATACATTAAAAAAAAAAAAAGGTAAATTCAATTGTTAATTCGTTATGGATATTTTTATCTTATATTTAACTCTAATATACTTTGTTTTCCAAGTTTTCTATTTGGAAGTGAAGTTGCTCACCTTTGAACCACTTGTCTACACCCTTGGATGGTAAGTGAAGAAAAATTCTTTATTCTTATCTTAGATCATTTCTTTACTTTTGACTCATATGCGAAGCTGCATTACTTGAGCAAATGCCGCTTGTCCATCTCTTAATTAATTTATTGCTTATTTCCCACTCCTTGCTTTCTTTTTTTTTTTTTTTCTAAAAAAAAAGGTTATTTTCTTGGTTGCTCAATATAAGATTATCTCACAAAGATTAAAGATATAAAGAATAATAGTACATTTTATGTAATTAAAATGTAATAAAAAATTTTTTTAATCAAATCATAAGAAATCATTTATAATAATATATAAAAGTAGAGACATTCAGCATAAAAATGACACATAAGCATATAAAATTCTTCCAAATCAGGTTTTGAAGCGATTTGTAAGCACCATATTGAAAAGACTCTTCATTTTCCTTTCATTTTTTAAAAATATTTAAATTCTTATTCTTATCTATTT
>JAOXNR010000030.1:10594412-10614399 GCA_028571225.1 Parsonsia alboflavescens
TATTTGAGATCGAAAATTTAGAAATTTAAAACATGACAAAGATAGGTGGGATGTCCACTTTTAATCCCTAAGGGGAGGAGGGTAGAAGAGTTAGGGGAGGGGTACTGGATAGGCCTGTCAATTGGGCTGACCCAATCCAACTATAACCTATGTAAATCCATTTTAATTGGGCTCCAGTCCATATAAGCTCAGCCCTTTAAATTTTAAAGGGATCACATGTTAAAGTTCATGGGCTGATCCATAGGTAACTATATATATATTTTAAAATATTTTAATTTATCAATTAATATTTTTAAATTATAAATATAAAATATATACTATACGGTTATTTAAAAAAATTTAAAAACTATCAATAATAAAATTACATTCGTATTATATATATTATATCATGAAAAATGCTTTTGTATACAAATTACATTCATATTTCATTTTGTGCAACATTCATAGATGCCTCCGGAGTCAAATTCTTTGTATCCATCAGTTCACAAAGACTCTTGCTCTCTGTTTTAGTCAAAGTTGGATGCTCCTATAGACAACAAAGACTTTAGCTAAAGAGGACACTTTGGGTGCATTTGGACAACTATTGAAATATTAAAAACTCAAGTGACTATTTTTCAATTTTTTCAAAATCCTCTTTGGTCCATCGGGTCAACCTCCTTGTTGATGGGCCTAATCCATTTAAGCCCAACTATAAATGCATTAATCCAATCCAATCCATCTATGTAGGAGGTCCATAGATTCCATGGGCCCAATCTTAAATTGACAGATATAGTATATATACAAAAATGTTATGAAGTATTACTGCTAAATTTATAACCATTAATTTTTTTTTAGAAAAAAAAAAAATTTCGATTAAGTATTTCTAAAGTTTAATTTATTTTTAGAATTTAGTTTATAAAATATATCGATAAAATAATTTAATTTTTTAACTAATAAGGAAAAAAACTGTTAACCATTAAAACTTCACTGGCATACTTTTTAATTTGAATTTCATGGCACTTCATGAAATTATGAATTCTACATAAAAATATAGGAAGTACTTACGAGAAGATCCGCTGAATGCGGGGATGACATTGGAGCCGGTACGAGGAAGAGCGTCTTTGAAGTGTGCATGAATGCCAGGTTGGCGGTGGTCGTGTCGTTCGCCCAGTGCCTGGGAAGGGATGTGCGTAAGGACAAGACTTCTAAGGTTCGGACAGAAATGAACACATCAGAACAGAACAGGGCGGCTGGGAGAAAAGACGGCGCTGTTTGGTAGCATATTTCGTCTCTTCGCAACTCCTATGGATAATAAAACCATATTGCATGAGGAAGTGTTTTAGGGTAATTAAATTTTACATGCCCTTCCACTTTGGTTATTAATTATTTTCTCCTTTCTTAATTACAAATCATTTAAATTTACAATTTTTTTTTCTTTTTTCTTCTTATTACAAGTCATTATTAAAAATTTAATAAATATTTTACTCATTTTTTCAATCTTACCTATGATTTCTCTTTCTTAATGTTCTTTTAAATAGGGATCCTTGGGGTAAAAATAAAAGTTTATCTTAATATTAACAAAAAGACTTATAATTGGGGATGGAAGGTGTATAACTTTTTTATCCTTTATATGTTATGTAGATAGTTTAATAAATATTTTACTTTTTTTCTTTTTTTAAGATTACTCGTGTTTTTTTTCTTCATAAAATATTTTTCTTTATTTCATTCTTAATATTCTTCTCCAACAAGGATATTTTAGAAGAAAAAATTACCTTAATATTGACAAGACGATACAAACAATTTATAATTAAAGGCAGAGTAGTATCTCAGTTTGGTTTCATAAAAAAGAAAAAATTAATGAGTACATTAATTTGATTAATATAAAGTTATTAATTTATCCTCCTTATTAATGTAATTAATAGTGAAATTTTAATGCAAATTGTTAATGAAATTTTATATTAAAATTTTCTTTATTTTAACTTATTAAAATTTTCTTTATTTTAACTTCAATTTTCAAATAAATTAAAACAGAAATTCGATATTTAACTGGAAATAGAGGAGAGTACTACTTTGATTTTAGTTTATATATATGAGGTTGAATAATTGGATTATTTTTTATACAAGTTTAAATTTAATAATATTTGAATTTGATGAAGTTTAATACATATATTGATTCTCTGTTTTGTTCCATCGCAGTCCCCAACTCAGCAGCACTAACTGTTTGCCACGTTGCACTCTTTATCAACGTGTCTTCTAATGGCACGATGGCGCTAGTCATTTGTTGTCGATTTTTTCCATCCCTTCATTTTAAAATATTTATTATAATTGATAAGCAAAATGGTTACCGGCCTGAGTAATCCGAAATGAATACTGCTCAGATCCAATTTGGTTATAGGAAACTCAATCCGACTTCATATGAACGGATCTAGACTTCTCAATCTATAAACAAAATCATCTCAAAAGTTTAGGAAAAGATCTCGTCGGTCCTAACCTTGGACCCATAAACCTTTGACCTACCTCAAATACTCCATATGTTGTGATTTACGACTTGTCATGAGAGTTAGAGACTCATTAATAGATCAAAATACTATCTGAAGGTCTCATTCTATCTTGTGAGTCTCTTCAAAGAGCCATGCTAGGCTATAACACATCTCTACGAGGAAATTCCATAATTTTGAGTATAATTATCGACCTACATTCACGGAAATGATATCTTTTTTTAATGAGGTAACTCCACCAAAAAAATGGATGAGATTATTTAGAATACACGATTGATCACATAGATTGAATATTCTATCTTTTTCCTCTCTAAGTGAATTTATTTGGGCATCAGAGTTATCCTTAAAATAACAACTCACTCCGATGATCTAATTTTTCATTATTCTTTCAGACACCTTAGCAATTAGAATAACCCGGAAATCATTTCAAGCTCCATCAATAACAAATTTGTAATAATTATGAATTTTTTTTTTTCTATTCTTATCCTCCATTAATATTTTCTTTTCATTTATTACAAACAAAGAGAATTGAAATTATTAATGCGACAGAAAAGGAACTAACCATTTATATTATGTAGCGGAAGTAGTATTAAGACAAAAGCAAAGCAAACTTTCTTGGCACTACTCCATCAACATTAAACTGATTAAGAATGTTCACATCTTTAATCTTCTTCTGAAAATACACAATGGGTTGGAGGCCTGTAACTTAAATTTAACTCAAAAGAAAGATAAGAAAAAATTATACGAAAAAAAAGGGCAGTAAATGGTCTAGCTCTGGAGGACAAGACTCTTGCCCAGGATGATATCATCTGTGGAGAAATCAGCTTCTTTTCTGAAAGTTCCCCTGCCAAAGTCTAGGTTGTATGAGTCTGTAAGACCTCCCACCAGGTCAAATTCTGGTTTCCACCCCAGGACACTTTTAGCCTTCTCAATTGAAGCAAAGAAATGCTGCATTTTGCATAAAAATAAAAATGAAAATGCAGATTTAATATTGATCAAGAATTTCAGTATAGTTTTAGTTCACAATCATTCTACATGGAGTTAGTTTCAAACAAGATTGCAGCTAATTTTTTGCTCAGCTTTACCTGGTCACGGAACGGGAATGGCTTCTTTTTACCAAAATCAAACTCCTTGGGATTGTAGTGGATAATCTCAGGCTCAGGGAAACCACCAGCCTGTTACAATTAAACATGCCGATGATCAGTTTTTTTCTTTCTTTCTTTCTTTCTCCTGTGAGTGATAAGATAGTGAAAGAAAGCATTTGATGACACTACCTTGGCACATGCTTCAGCTAGTCCATCAAAAGTGACATACTTGTCTCCAGATATGTTAAATACTTCCTTGATTGCTTTCACATTACCAAGAACTTTAATGAAAGCTGTTGCCAGATCCTGGAAATATTGAAATTGGCTCCATTAGGAGCCTTGTTTGATTAGAGAGAGTTTCAAAATATACAAAATGTTCCCCTGAGTTTTTTTAGAGTTGCTAACCTTCACATGACCGAGTTGTGTTACTTGCATTCCTGAGTTGGGAATTGGAATTGGGCGACCTGCTTTCAGCCGGTGGAAGAACCATTCTTCAACAGGGTTGTAGTTCAATGGACCGTAGATATAGACAGGCCTTATAGAAGTCCAGTTAACATCGCGTGCTTCTAATAAGCTCTCAGTTTCAAGTTTCCCTTTGTGCCTACTCTTTGGATCAACTGCATCAGTCTAACAAGAAGAAAAAGACTTCAAGTTGATATGCAGAATGAAGGGGGTCAAGGAAACAAAAATATAGTATGCTTCACATAACTATCAAGACTTTGGCATGTGATCACTTCTAGAAGACTTTGTATGAAGAAAGTTGTCTTTTATATGCTCAAGCTCTCTCAGAGTTCTTGCAAGAAGAATGAATCTAGAAATCAAACTAGAGATCTTATGGTAAAACTACTTTTTGATTGTACCTAGCATGAAGTTCTCACTAAATTATCACAATAGATCACAAATTTATAAGGACTGACCTCAAAATGTGGCAGATAATCAGTTTTTAGGTAAACACCAGCCGAGGAGCAATATATGTACCTGAAATTTCATACAATACACCATTCAACTTCTGTATTACTTAAAATGAAAGGGGACTCTATCAGTAGTTCAGATTCCATAAGAATAAGGTACATCCGATCAAGATACCAATCAAGGAAAACAAGAAAAAGAAACTGAGAGAAGTTACAGGGAATGCTCAGGAGTATCAAGTTAGATTGTTTACTGTTCTAGATTTGGTAATGCATCCAATATAGGTGCCACTTCATCAGCTTCGCGACCTGAGAATAAAAGAATGTGAACAAACATTCAGATTTACGTACACAAAAGAGGTTTTTATCTACTCTTCCATCTATGGGATAATGGTCTTTGCCAATCCTACCAGTGATAATCTGCTTCAACATGGAAGACTGAACTTACCATTTATGTCATATACGACATCAAAACCCTCAGCTGCAAGACTGCTCTTCACAAAATCAAAGTCTTGCCTGTCACCCTTCAGGTGCAAGATCTAGAAACAGAAACATAATCTTTATTCACAAGTACAAGAAAGACAATCTGAGATAACCGTAATTTGTTAGTAAGACCTTATCCTTTTACCTTGTTCTTAAAATCAGTATAATCTTCACTTGATTCATCTGGTAACTGCTGAGTGATGGGTGCTTTCCCTCTGGTGAACAGAGTTACCTGCAGCAATTGCCAATTATACAAATGTTGGCATATTACACTAACTATAAAAGCCTCGAGCAAGTTTCTGGGTTCTTCCCCGTTTCGAGGGAATGATAAACAATGAGAAATAACATTAGCAGGAATGTTTATCATCTAAGAGTATGTGAATACATTGGTATCTGAAGGAGACTAGCTCACCTGATGCCCCTCTTTCACAAGAAGTCTTGACAAGAAAACACCAATAAAACGGGTGCCTCCCATGATAAGAATTTTCTTCGCTGCTGATGCTGAAACATGTAATGCTCCTTTTGGTTGCCATACCTTTCTCTTGTACTAAAGCCAGACATATATGAACCCACCATTAGATGTTCTACAACTTGAAAACTCAAACAAGCAATTGTTTACTTCAAAATTTATAATTATTGTTGTGGTGAGAATGCAGTGGGCTTATATTGCTATGAACAATCCACTCTCAATAGAAAAGGTTAAAGATAAGTCCCCCTGATAGTAACGTCTATACTCTATACCTCTTCAGCCACCATTCATGATTACTAATCATAATGAAATCCCAGATGAAGTTTACAAGGTGATCTTCATAGACATAAAAATCAGGGAACTCCCTTCTTGAGTTAACTTTTCCTTTTTGTTCTAAACAGCAAAAAACAATCTTAAACTGTCTACCCTGGAAATGAATGTCAGCCGTTAGCATTAATTTCTACCATCAAAATTCTTTCTCAATAAACAAGAAACATGTTTTGAAGACTGATATTATCCTAATGAATTAATAACAATCTACTAGCTATCAATTATAATAAGAATAATCCTATAACTGGAATTTGGTACTTATACAAGTTAGAAGGACACTGATCAAAAGTTTGCCATGTTCAGTGACTGGAAATGCCCATTTAAGTTCCAATCTTTAGATTCCAGAATCAATGCAGGGAGAGTATAGACAATACCCTACTATGGTGGGGAGAACTTGGCCTCGGCTATTTGTCAAAGAAGAAAGAAGTTTCACAGTCTAAATTCTGAGAATTATGAGATTAAATCGGAGGTACCTGAGCCGAAGCAGTCAATCTGACTCCATTGAATTCAGAGAGAGATGAAGGGAGCACAGAGAAAGAAGTCTGCTTTGGCTGAACCACGACCATACTTGCCATGAATGAGTGCTCAGCTGTGCCACCCCCAATCAAGTTCCAAGAAGTTTCGAATTTTGATATGAGAACAATTTTGAGGTGGAAATTTTTCTACGGGCTGGGATACTGTTGTTCTGCATCTCATGTTCTATTTACTTCTCTTGGTTTCTCTCATTCTTACAATTGGGATAAGACAAGGACCCCACAATCCCTTCTCAGACACAAACAACATCTGTGCTTTGGTTATATCCACAATTTCTATCACCAAGCCTCCATCTCCCCTTCACCTCACCCATTAGCCCATCCCCCCCGACCTCAAAACCCTTAAGCCCCCAAATCAGAAGGAAACAACCAAAACAAGCGATTAAAGGTAAAAAGTTGTAGTGAAAAAAAAAAAAAAAAAGAATGTAAATTTTGGTAAATGCATACAAACCGAGAGAATCTGTTCCCTATCCTTTTCCATTCACTTAGAACTTCCATCACCAAGATGGAACCTTGAACAGTAACCTCCAACAGACAAACACGAAACCCATCAAATGGCGAGCGTCCTCGTACAGATACGCCCCGGATTCTTACATAAGTTGGTGTTGCTGAAGAGACCCTCAAATCAGCTTACTGTTTCAGTTGAATCCCTCTCGAGGATCGAATGTAATCGTCTCCTTTCTGTTTCTTGCAAATTAGGAACTGTAAGTCCTCAAACCGCACTGTCTCTTCTCCCAATTGTTCATAGCAAAACTTGTTTTCTTCTGATAAGCATTATTTATTTGGTGGCGATTTGGAAATGTTGGGATGTAAACTGTGCAATAAACTTAAGTTAAGATGAATTGTGGAGATAAAGCTTCTTCATTACTAAGGAAAAAGAATCGGAAGGTAACTTATCAATTATCAAACCACTAGGACTAGGTCAACGCTGTTCAAGAATATATTGCAGGAAATCAAGTGGAATATGATCGTTTGAATAGACAAAAGAATTTGATTATAGTTAACCAAAAACTTGAACGGGGGAAAGAAACGCCGTTCATTAATCAATTATGATTACAACCCTTCTTTAAAATGTGAACTTTTTTTTGAGGGAATAAAATGTGTCCTTAAGTTTAAAGAGTTTTAACTCTCACTTGTTGTGCACAAGATTATGAAACTTGATTGGTTGAACTTAGATGGGTAATTGAAATCTAACAATCTTGGAATGTTTTCTCTTGTTTGTTGTTGTGTTTTCTTTCTCTCCATCCCCAAAGGCCATATGCATGGTATACGAATTATGAAACTTGTCTTGCATGGTTCACAACATATTTCTAATATTCTAATGTATAACCAGAATAAAGATATTGCAGTTGGAAGGAGAGATGCACTCAACCTAATCTTCTCTACTTACATTCTTTCTCCAGTCCCTGATTCCGCATTTGCTCAATCTGTCGGGTTCAGAGAATACATAGATAACTTTGATGGCTACTCATTCAAGTACCCTTTGAACTGGATCCAAGTCCGCGGTGCTGGTGCAGACATATTCTATAGGGACCCTTTTGTTCTTGATGAGAATTTATCAGTGGAAATATCATCTCCTTCATCTTCCCGGTACAAGAGCGTAGAAGATTTAGGTTCACCACAGGAAGCTGGAAAGAAAGTTCTTCGACAATATTTGACGGAGTTCATGTCTACCAGACTTGGAGTCAGACGGGAATCAAGCATTCTTTCCACCTCTTCAAGAATAGCAGATGATGGAAAGCTATACTATCAAGTAGAGGTCAGGAATTCTTCCATATCAATCTCAAGAACTGGATTCTTCGTTGTTTTATGTTGACTTTTTCCTTTGTTCATATCAGGTAAACATCAAATCCTTTGCAAACAACAATGAATTGGCTGTAATGCCACAGGAACGTGTAGTCCGTCTAGAGTGGGATCGGCGTTATCTCTCAGTTCTTGGAGTTGAAAACAACAGATTGTATGAGCTGAGATTACAGACACCTGAAAAGGTATTTGTAGAAGAAGAAGGTGACCTTCGTGAAGTCATGGGCTCCTTCAGAGTGAATAAAGTGGCGGCTTAAATATAACTTTCTAACCAGAATTTTCCCATTTTTTGCATGATTTTGAACTCTAGATTGTTACATTTTTTGTTATTGTTATTGTTAAACTGCTGCAGCTTAATTTCAACTATAATTATTTAACTTCCCGAATACATTGCCAAGTTCAGCACAACCTTGGAAAAGATGTCTGTTGATTTTCTCAGAATAAGGCATTCACAGATTGCAACAAAGAGATTCCAGCAAAACTATTGACAAGGTAAGAAATCAATCACCAAAACCAAAAAAAACTGTTACACAGAAAAATCCCAATTGCCATCAGTCCTAAAAGTTGAAGAATAGGTACAGCCATTTCAGATGGTTGCGTTTGCAAGAATGGAAGCCATATTATGACCTCACTTCATATTCACCTGCTTTGGTCAGAGCCCGGAAACCTTTGTAAGGACGTGAAGGAAGATTCTTCATATCCAGTTTATCAATTTTCAGTCCAGAAAGAGCAGCACCCGTAATCCTGAAACTCACTTGAAAAGTTGGGAAAACATGAAGTCGCTCTAAGCCTGTCTCAAGAACCAGTGTTCCAGACATCGAAGGAGCTTTATCTTTTGGAATTCGTCCAACTGACCAGGAGCATGTCTGAATCAATTAAGGTAAACATGAATTCAGATGAGGGCACAGTTTCTGTTCAATGAATTGTAGTTCCTAACGTCAAGTAGATTCATTACATTGTTACTGTGTCGGAAAAATGCAGAAATGACTTGCAAAATTTCATTAAAAGAGAAAAGGTACCATCTGGTTATGGAGCTTTGAGCTTTCCATCATTACTTTCCCCTCATTATGATTCCAACTTCAAAAGTACTAAGTATAAAAGAGGTCTATACTAAGAGAGCAACCTTGCCAAGAACTAGTATTATATTTATCATTATCTCAAAGTTACTTCTTTGGTAACAAAAATTTGACATCTCTTCTGAGACGAGGTTAAACTGAAATATTCTTGGGGAGCAATTTTTTCAAGTTCTAAAGATGACTCGTCCAAATCACAAAAGAAACTATGACCCCCTCTCCCAAGGGCCACCACCACCACCAAAAAAGGGAAGAAAAAGGAGAAAAGAAAGAAATAAGTAAAGCTAATCAATTTCACAGAAGCAGTTAGTCCTAAAGTACCTTATTAGAAAGGACGTTTACAGTTCCATGATTTGCTGTAAGATCAGCAGATGAAACGCAAGGTGGAAGTTGAAATTCCACGTTTACCGAATCAATTGGCTTTCCAGGATCATTTCTTATTCCAACTAAAATACTAATACGGCAGGTACCAGAGTCAGAGCTGAGCTGCGGCTTCACATATATTGGGGTATTCTTCAACTTCTTAACTCTATAGAGAAGATTTTGGAAAAGAAAGTTCAAAAAACAAATCAAAATCAGGATGGGCAAATTTTTATGATGCTGTTGAAAATTATATAGCTTTCCTATGCTTGCTATTGTTGCATCTCTTTACTCCAGTGTTCTTATAAATGAAGAAACTTTTAGGTGGTTGAGAGAAAGATGGAAAGATACATGTAAATCATTAACACATCTTTTTTCAGGATGCAATCGGACAAGTATAATAACATCTAGGAGGTAAAACATCAGAAAGTGACTAAACACTGTCATTAATAACGAGAATGAACAAAAACTATTTAGCTTCAGTAAAAATGATAAAGGAATTGTGCATCTTAATCTCCTTATTGACATACCTGTAGCTCATGAGCTTAAATTCACCCTCAGGTGGTACAAAGGACAGAATTTGGTCGGATTCCCAAGGGCGAAGCCGGATACAAGGATGGAATCTCACATCATTTAATATGGAAGGGTTTGCAAAAGAAAGAGTAAGGTCAGGAATACCTGAAAGGTGAGATTTAACTTCTAGTTCACCATAAATCTCACATTTTACTAGAACTCCATCCCTGAGAAGCACAAATCAGGAGAAATAACCAAGTGCAATGATGAGGAACAACTTACAGGAGTAAACTTAAGGGGAGGAAAAAGAAAATATTAATTTGCATCATACAAACTCCTCAAAATATTACTGCAGTAGAATTAGATAGTCAAACACTGCAAAGGAATATGATATGTAGAAAATGACAGTACAGAAAGGTGCAACTTGCAAGTCAAGTTGCTGCAAGAGAGATGTTTGTGAGACAAGATTCTGGAAAATAACTTGACAAGACAAAATCACACATAAAATGGCACAACTAGCTCTTACATGCATGATAAACCTAACAATGCCAATAGGAGAAGAAATCTTTCAGTCCTCAACATTGTTTTGGAGATTTCCCAAGGTGATAACCTCAAAATCCTTTAAAAAGTCGCAAACTATTGATGTTTATTTCAATTGGTTCCTTAAAAAACTGCTCCTAATAATACCAAACTGAATGTCCCCCATTGTGTTCACATTGCCTAAAAGTTGGGGTTTCCTCATCTCATCCTTTGAGGTATTTTGGGTACTACTGTAATAAGAATCTCAACTGCTTTTGGCGATGGTGGAATCTTAGGTTGGAAAGTGACGTTATTTTAAAGAAGTGCACAATATTTTTTAATCATCTGAAACAAAAATGAAAACATTCATCTTGAGGGACTACCATAGAAAGGGCATGTAGGACAGTATGAAACTATCAAATGATCCTTCACATGAACATTCCAAGGAGTTCTCTGTCACATATGTTTTCAAACTAAGAACAGCTAAACTGTCATATTATGAATAGCCTCAGTTGTTGGTTTTATATTGGCTAGAGCTTTGAGTTGTATCTTGTTTTCATAAATTTCTTCTCACGATTTATTGGCCCGACATTTGGATTTAGTGTTTAAATAAAATAATATTCAGAAAGTAAGAATACTCAAGCCAAAGACACATTATTCAGGTTTCAAAGAGAAAAGGGACATTGCAAAGATAGGGAGAGAAATATGGCGAAGATAAAAGGAAAGAGAAAGAGCATATACCTGTTTATAATTGCATCCATTTCCTCAACAAGAGCAACATAAACCTCATTACTTGAATGCTTCAGGTCTGTTTTCCTCCAAGGAACACAAGATCCTGTTGCACCAGGAAGGGTATTGCTTACATTGGAACTGTTACCGGTCACAACACTCAACATTTTGCTAACAATATTTGGAGGTGCTATCATCTCCCTCAAAATATTAGGTTCTGTTGTAAGAGGAAAGCCATTGTCTATCATCTCATCCAGAAGCTGCAATTGACAATGATTAACCGTTGTGGTGATCATTCTAGAGAACAAAGAAACATTAAAAAAAAATTAAAAATTAAAAAACATCAAAGGTAAGTGAGAATGTTTGATAGTCTACGGAATTATTTTACTTAGTTCCAGATCCTTTTTGAGAAAAATTCACATACAAGAACAAAGGGGCAGTTAGCAGCTTCCTCCAATAGTGAGATTGCTTTCGTCAATCATTTGCATCAGTAGTTTTTTATGTCCTGTCAATTTCGTAGTTTTTTAGTATTATTAACTATCTTATCAAATTTAGCAATTGTTAATAAAAGGTTACCTTTAATGTATGTATATTTTTGTTGTTTTGAATTCATACATATTTTGTTGTCTTGATGCTGGCAGGAAAAACTCTAACCTAGACATGGCATTGGAGCACAAGAAAAAGGCTAACAAGTGGAGATACATCAAAGTGGATTTTTGTTTTATAGGCCACTAAAGTAGAACAGTTTTGAAAAATGGTTAAAATGACCACCAGCATAGAGATTTTAGGTGCAATTATGGCTTAGAACAGAGAAGACATTTAAATACCTCATAGACAATGACAAAATAGTCCTTTATCACATCCTCATTGAGATCTCCAAGATAATCTGTAAGGACATCAGCCACTCTGCAAAGAAACTAGAAAATAAATAATCAAAGGGCATACTTATCAACATTGCTCAATGTATACATGAAATTTACAGTATCCTATCCAATTAAAGGCTACATTCACACTTAGACAAGCATCAATACATGGTAGTAGAACACAGAATAGATTCTGGAATAGAAAAAAAAAAAATTGAACCTTTATCAACGTTTTGATTTAGACAAAGCACCTCAATATAAAAAATATGTAATAATTGAACTCCGAAAAGATAAAGAAAAAAAGTAATTGCTACATTCCAAACCTCAATTGCCATCAATGGTGGCATTTCAACTTGAGTACATGACAAAAATGTGATCCCCTCACGAACAACTTGGAAAAGATAATGTGTTGGTGAAGCAATGACTGGCAAAAACTACAAAAAAAAAACCAATAAAAACAGAAAAGGAAAGAAAAATCATAAAAGGGTCCAAATAATTAAGAGGTAAAACATACTAACAAACCATCGAATTTTACAAATTAAAGAATACATCAGTACCCTCTTTAAGTAATTTGTTAAAACAAATCTTCAAAGATTGATACCTTAAAAGAATCACCTTGGGCAATTGATTGATCCCAGAACCAAGCACATATGGAGCGGTCAACCCGATGACCAGTAAGTTGTTTTTCCAATATAACCTCCCTGAAATCACAGAACACGACCCACATCACTAAACCCATAAAAGATTAAAACTTTCCTTGAGTTCTGCAATTCCATGTTCAGTTCCAATAACAACAAAACTGGAGCTCATCTCAAGTTGATTCATGGATACAAGCTTACGGATTTTTAAATTTCCACTACTTATCAATAAACAAAACATGACAGAATTAAGCCTCGAGATGTATGTAATTTCGATATAAAGAAAGACTTAAGCATACCCAGAATCTGAGAGAAGAAATATGCACTGCAACATAATTGCCCTTCTTGCCTTGCAGTAATTTTTTTTCCTTCTATTCTTGTCTGTGTGATCTCCCACACCATACCCAATTCAGGTACAAAGTCAGTAAGTCACTCCGTTGGAGAAGCCGTTGATCTATGCAACATCCTTGTCCAATTTTTCGAAAACACTATGAACGCAACAGACCTATGCGTTTCGGTCCCTAGGGTCACCTATTTAAATTCATTAATTAATTCGTAATATTTGCTTTTCAATATTATTTTAAAGACTCACGCATCTCTCATTGCTAATTTACACCTTAGACTCCCACTCTACCTAATTATAAATCATTTAATCCTTTTTTCTTTATTATAAATTATTGTTAGTAGTTTAATACTATCTCCATCCCATAAAAATAGTCCACATTCTTTTTTTACATTAATTAAGAAAAGTAGTAAATTTAATTAATCTGATCATTTTTAAAGGTAATTTTACTTTTCATAATACCCTACGGATTATGAAAAGTAGTAAATGTAATTAATATGATCATTTTTAAGGGTAAATTTACTTTTATATCCTACATATAATTCATAGGAATATTTAATGAAGTATATTAGAATTGAAAGTAATAGATATCAAGAAGGAATTAATAAGGATAATTCAATCTTTTAACTCGTAAAGACCTCTCCTTAAAAAAATAAGGATAATTTAATAACTCGTAACGATCTCTCCTAAAATAAAAAATCGAAGTGTAATTTGAGACAAACAAAAAAAACCAAGATAGTAAATATTTTATTCATTTTTTTAAAATTACTTTTTTCTCTCTCTCCGTGAGACATTCTCTCTTTCCTTCTTAGTAAGAAACTATTTTATCCATTTTAATTCTCTAAATTTCAGGAAGTAACTTTCTTTTTTTTTTTTGTTTTTCCAAAGAAAAGAATAATCATATATGATGTCATTTTATTTTTTTTTAAAAAAAATTCAACTTTAAAGACACTCTACTCTTACACCCGATGCCACTTTCTAGTTGCTGCTCATGATTTCCCATGTATTCTTCTACCCAATTTTATTACAATAATTTTAAACAAAAAATCATACAAAACCACGTGAAGCAGAATTCTTTAGGAACAAGCAAAAAATATAAACAAATAAATGGATTCAACACAAGAAAATGATTTTTAAATTCTCCTATGTTTTAACATAATCTACTTGACCTTTCAAAACTTAAAATAAAAAGTAGTACAAAGCTCTCAGGCGCAATGTTATGACTCTATAGTGTATAGGAAAAGCATCCGAATTGGAGGACGATCTAGGCGACACAACCAATCCTCAGGGCCACCGATACCCAGTTTGCTCGAGTGACGGTCTGTATTTATGAACTTCAAACGACGCTGAATGCTGACTGTATGGTGGATTGCATTCGAGAAGCAAGGGTCTGACTGGCAAATGCTTGGATCTGCTTCTTGGCATCTGGAACACAGTAGAGAAAAATACGTTTGGCAAATAGAATGATAAGTTGAACAAGAAACATCTTGTATTTGATTGCGAAATTAGCATAACGATTAATATGGAATATGATTTTGTCAGACCAAAACTGGAAAAACTAAGCAGTACTAGGTTATGGGAACTTAGTATACCAATGATTCTATTGTCTATAAGAACAAGATGCTTAATACTCCCTTGATCCCTAATCATTGAAGTCATTTGAACATACTTTTTTTTATCCCTTATTATAAGTCATTATTGGAAGTTCAATAGATATTTAATCCATTTTTTTTCAATATTACCTCTTTCATTCTTAATGCTCTTATCCATAGGGACATTATGAAAAAAAGAAAAAAAAAGACTTGCAATTTAGACGGAGAGAGTATAACAGGTCATCATTAAACTGTGTGTTGAATAAACCCAAAAAAGAGGCCATATCCTAAGAACTCTAGTAACAAGTTTCTCTAAATAGAATTAGATGGAAAAATACGTATATTCATGAAAGAAATTTCTTTGAAGAGTGTAACTCCAGTGTAACAGCAGTTTTCATGTCAATAACATGTTTTGGTATGGAAAATATCATGCAGGCAATTTGAAAGCTGCTGAAGCTTTATAAGATAAAAAGGCAGGTGATGAGTGCACCTTTTCTGCATCTAGTGAACCCAACTATGTTTGCGATGCTGAGGGTCAAACAAACTCCTATTACCAGAAGATAATCAGCCTGAAACCTTATGAGGGAGAATATTGCAAGGAAGATCCAAGCAACTGCCTGCAAGCAAACAGTGGTCCTTTAAGTGTAACAGCAAAAGTTCCAGATTAAAAATCTTGCTCTCATGCATGCTAAATCCACATATACATGGTATAATTTTAATGCTTTGGCTCGAAACAAGTGCACTTCCGGATCAGTTTTAAGATTGTCAGTACTTTGCCTTGTATTTCACTACTGGAGACAGGACTGCTTTTACCTTCTCATATTGAATTAGTCAGATTAGTAGTAAGATGTAGATGGATTGGCCCACATAACCCCTTCTCCTTTCTCTAAGAATCTTTGATTTTGTCAACTATTAACAAAAAGACAGTGAAATACTGCACTTAAACCGTCTTAACTTACAGAAAGATATAAGGTCCACCAAAAGAGCCATGAATCCTTCTTGTTCATTCGAGCCATTGACTGCATCCATTTCAAATGAGCATTCATGTGAACAAGTCAAACAAACAACAATCAGAACTCAGGACCACAAATAACACCATTGACTACATAGAAGTTCTTCAGAGGAAACGACGTATCACCGAAACAGAGATGCACATACGAAGGATACCAACTATAATTGCCTACCTCCTGATCAAGGCATTCAAATCTCCAAACACTTTCACCCAGATCATTAATTTCATTCCACCATCTCAAACCTACCAGGATACGCCCACTCACATTCTTGACCACCCAAAAGTCAAGGGCAGCAAGTAATACGGTAACCACAAAGATGATGACAAAATTGTCAAAAAATAAAGCTGAAAGAATGTAAAAAGCCAAAGCCGCAGCCTGCAAAATAATAAAAAAATAAAGATTCATAAGAGTAATTCAGAAATTAAAACTAAAAGATGTAAAATCAGGAAATAGCCAATATATACCTTGAAGAGCACATGGAAGAAACAAATGTTAGGGTGAGCGTAGTTCTCCCCTGCAGGCTGAACGCAGAAAGTGATTTAACGAACTTGAAAAAATTGCTTAATCAAATTAGTTTGCTTGTTTGGTTGTGAGTTAAGTTTTGAGTAGTCAGTTGCTTGACCATTTTGGAGTTCTTTAACATGTTCAATTTATATAGTCACACAGTTATTTCCTATAAGTGAAGAGATGTTCTTTCCAACAGAAAACATAACCTACCAATTAAAATGAAACTTTTAACAAGATTGCACCACATACTCACCATTGAAGTTCTTTCCATCCTCGTCATAGATACAATGTTCTATAGTCATAATTCAAACTTAGGTTCTGAATATCATGATAGTTAGAAATGCCTACAAGTTTACAATAACACCCTCCCACTAAACTGCAACCAGCACGATCCATGTAACAAGAGCAGTACACAGGAGTTTGTATTCTTGTACCCAGTACCTTGAACGGTTGAACTTAGCATGAAAGGTTTAGGTCCACAACATTTCTTCTTTATTCACTACATTCTTAGAGGAGTGAAATCACTAATGGGAATTCTTTAGCTAAAGAATGATGTAGAATTATGGGTGGATGTCAAGGCTAATTAAGAACAGCAATGTCTACAAGTTTACAGCGACACCCACCACTAAACTGCAATCGGCACTATCCATGTAACAAGAGCAGTACACAAGAGGGTGTATTCTCGTACCCAGTACCTTGAAAAGTTGAACTTAGCTGAAAGGTTTAGGTCCAAAAAATTTCTTCTCTTATTCACACCATTCTCACAGGAGTAATAACTAATGGAAATTCTGTAGCTAAAGAATGAAGTAGAATTATGGGTGGATGTCAAGGCTAAATAAATCCTGACTAAAACAGAAAAAAAGAACATCATATCTTTGAAGTTACTCTCATTTGCCTCTTCAAGGAAAAGAATCTGTCAAACCACAGTCCATCCATCTCTAAGCTACATTTGCGGTCTACAATAGCTTATTAGTGACATATCATTGAATTTTGAAGTCAAACCAATCTATCTCATCCACTTTAAGTACCACTGCATACCCCACCCCCACCCACAAAACAAAAAAAAAAAAAGAGCAGTTCTATTCCAACTTCTCCAATAATCTTGTCCAATTGTAAGATCTTAAACATAAGTTCCAAAGACTAACCTACAATTAAATCATTGGATAGCCAAGAAAAGTAGAATTTCATGAACCAATTTCTTGGAAGTCAGCAAATACGTTAAATAAAATGTGAAGAAGACAAGTCAATTTACTAGTCAATAATTACTCATAAAAAAAGTCTGATTATAACTTCCAGCTAACTATGCTAAGAATTTCGAGGTATACTGCTAAGCATTCCAATCTAAATGCTTATATTTGAGACATTAATGGTGGCTCTTTGGAAATAAACAGCAACACAACCCATCTTATCCCTGTGAAAATTCTTCTACTCAGTGTGCTAATTGCTAATGAATGAAATTGATTCTAAGAGTCTTGTAAAGAAAGGAGCAGACAAAGATTGCTACCTATAAAGAATGCTGATTGCTCAGCAAGAAAGGGTGGGTAACTAGAAATCTCAAAGTCCTAATGTCTTCAAAGCATGTTAAGTCTTTACATCAATTATGTGAAAACTAGTATCCTGATCAACACCTCCTCCATTTCAAAACTTGAGTACGTTGCCCGAAGGGCCATCTCACAAATCCCAACTCCCTTCCAAGCATCAAAGCTCATCTTATTTAAATCAACCCAAGAAACCAATATTCCATATTCCAATTCAAACCTGGTTGAACTAAATCAAAGGCAACACAGGCTTGCCGTCATAATTATAATCAACAGATCTGAAACGGAGAAAGATTATTTACTAACATAAACCCTATACGCAAACAAATCCACAATACTAATTAACCCATGAATAATTAAAAACTAAAATGGCATATTGAGCAAGAAAATGCCCCTGAAAATTTACCCATAACCAGATCAACCATTTAATAATTTAAAAAAACGAAACTAATTTTTGCCAATAAAATTCACATAATTATATGCATGAAATAGTAACAAAATAAGATTGGACATACAGGGTTTAGATCCATTTCGAGAGATTTATCGAAGGCCTTTCAAAGCTTGTTTTTCTGCTATGGGTCTTCTATAATTCTATGGGATCAAGTTTCATTCAAGCTTTTCGTTCATATTTTTTTGTTAGTTAGGTTCTCTTTTCTCGATCAATAATTATAAAACGGTCCCTGTAAATATATTATTATAGAAAGTATCAACACATTTTTGTATACCTTAGTTTACCCCCTTAGTATTAAAATCAAGCGAGATTACCTTCTTCTATAAAGAATAAAAAATATTTGAGAAAAACGTCATTATAGTTTTAAATTTTAATTAAGATTATAAATAAAAAATAAAAAATTTATAAATTATATGTAAAGATTACTCAAAATTTAAACCTTTTTTAACTTTTTTTTTTATCGTTGTGTACAAATTTGAGTCTTACTTTTCAAATTCATACATTCATTTGGAAATTTACTATTTCGTATTGAAAAAAAAAACATTTTATTAGCATATAAACTAAGTTAATCTAGTTCACTTTTATAAAAAAGAATTTCATCTATTAGTAATCCTATTATTTACCATCTTTTCTTGCAATTATTTTCCACTACACCACTCTACAATATTCGCTCTCCAAATATAATTTGTTCTTTATACTTTCTTCCCATCATTTGCTAATTTTTCTCTCCATAATGGTACGTAAATTCAATGATTTTCTTCATTTTCTTTTACACGGTTATATTTATAGTGGGTTTTTCTTTTCCAATTACATTTTCTTTATTGTAATAACTTTTTAGTTGTATATTTCTTTTACAAACAGTTTGACTTTAATTAATTTATTTAAAATTATTTTAAAGGGTATCAAGTAGATATAAATTTGTAAAATCTAAAATTTGAACAAATATATATATTTTCTCAAATCAAAATCACATATTATATTTCTTATTATTTATACAAACATCTAGGCTCTCCATATATCTCATTATCAATTCTGCATTTTTTTTTTTTTGGTCTTTTTTAGTAAGGATTGATTTATACATTTCAACATTGTAAAAGAAATAAACTGATAATGAGAATTTAATATATTATTCATAAAAAATTTTAATTTTTTTGAAATATTTTAAATTCTTTTATAGTAAGACGATAACATCTAAGAAGATTACATAACATAATAAAAAAATTCTTTTAAAAATAACTAGCATGTGAAATATTATTCAAATAATTTTTGTGAGGGTATGGATAGCCCAAAATACCCAAAGTTTCATTGGGCATGGGCTTAATAGATCCTGTTTTACAAACAAACAACACTAGCTCAATGTGGTTCAATACACTGCAGGTTTGGTTCTCATACTGAAATGGAGGCCCAAGAAAATTCTCCTTTCCATTCCATCATTTCTATTATAATGCTTGAAATTGAATATTTAATTTTTTAAAATAAGTATATTTTTTAAATTAAAATTTAACTCATGATCTTTATATTTAAATGAATTTACATCTTAGTAGTAGTACACATAGTCCAACTAATGAGTTAATCGAAATCAAAGACATTTCTTAATTTTAATATAAATGAAAGGTTGAGTTTTATTGATCCAAGTAACTTTTTCCCACTGGATTTAGAAAAATTATACCTTTTTTTCATTTCAAACACCATCTAATCACAATCCTAAGCACTCCATGGAGGGCGGGGGGGGGGGGGGGGGGATGGGAAAATTTTTTTTT
>JAOXNR010000030.1:10614499-10631975 GCA_028571225.1 Parsonsia alboflavescens
TTATACATATTGTTTCATTCATTCAAAATTAAATGCCTCTATTTTTACTTTGATTTGTCTAAAATGAACATCTCATTTTCTTAGTTAATTAAAATCTTGTCAAGAAATTAATAATATTAAGTTCACGATAACTAAGTTAACTAATTTTTTTAAAATTTATATAAATCAAGTTGAGACATTTAATTTCGGATGGAAAAAGTAATATATAATTATGTTTTTGCCCTTGTAAAATTTCAAAAACTTATCTCATAAATTTAGTAAAATTAAAATTTTGCCTTCATATAAAATTATCCTATATTCCTCGATGGAGAAAAATCGTCGTGGGTCTTTTCCAAGACTGTCAATCTTACCTTCTGAGTTTTGGGTCATCGTTCTCGTCATTGTACTTGCCTTGTGCATATGTCTGAGAATTAAAAAATGTTGGATTCTTGCCAATAAAAGAAAAAAAGAGGAAAATTAGAAAACGTTTTTAAAAAATAATAATAATAGAAAAAGGATTGGTGGCTAGCAAATTCTGGGTGCACTTTTTCCATGGGATTTTCCAACGTGGCTTCCATGCAAAAAAAAAAAAAAAAAAAAATGAAGAAGAAGAAAACGAGAGGCCTTGAAGAGTTCTATCCATACTTTCTCAAGAAAGTAAACGTGGATTTCTTCAATTTCCTTTTCAAAGTACTAAAACACGTCACATTTGGCAAGCATTATCCCTTTTCTCAATTTCCTTTTCAAAGTAATATCAATTATTTTATAAAATATTTATTAATCTAAAAACTAAAATATTTAATTTTGAACCATTCAAATAGAAATGATGATATTTCATTCTGGAAGGAGAAGTATTTATTTATTCTCTCTTCAAATTTCTCTATTTTCTCTCTAAATCCCTCCAACGGTTTTTATCCATTCATCCCACCGTTTAAAATTTTGGGATTCAACAAGCAATCTTGAGTTGTTCAAATAGAAACGAGGATGTTCGATACTGGATTGAGGAGTATTTATTTATTTTCTCTTCAAATTTCTCTATTTTCTTTTTAAATCCATCCCTCAATTTTTTTCCATTCATCCCAATGTAAAAATTATGGGATTCAACAAGCATTTTTTACTTAGAAAAATGTTCTAAAGTTTATGATGATTAATTAATTTTTTTACAGAGAAAAAACAATTTTTAATTGTTTATTATCCAATAATCGAAACTTTCCGTAAACAAAACTTCAGTTTATCGTTTAAGACATTTTTCATTATCCTTTTTTGGGCAAATGAAATTTCCGCGAATGCAAAACGAGAGGACACGCCATAGTCAGCCAATATAAAAACACTTTAGCGGTGTCAAATGGAGACAATTTTAACAATTTTCCGTGTGTCCATGAAAATCTCTCCTTCCACTTCCATCTCTTCATCTTTGATTCCACTTATAAATTCCCTCCCACAATCCAATCTTCAGTACCAAATTTTCTTGGTTGTTCTTTGTACTTTTTGTGGGATTGAACACAAAAAGTAATTATTAGTTGCTTTTTTTTTTTATTTAAAAAAAAAAGAAAAACACAAATAAAATCAATCAGTTTTTAGAGATCGAACTTTTCTGATGAAATCTATTGGCTTTACAGCAATGAAGCCCTGTTGTAGAAATCCGATCCCACGAAGAAATTCATCCTTTTTTGGTTTCCCTTTAGTTAAATCCAAGGCGCCCTTTGTACCAAAGTCAGCCAGTTATCAATTCAAGACACGTACTTTTCAGACTTGCCCGCCTTCAGTTTTGTGTTTTAGGCGCATTTTGAAGCGAAATCAGAGATCAGTTTCTGCTTTGCCCAGTTCATCTTGGGGTCAAGCCAGAATCTTTTCAACATCTTGTTGTGAAGGTGAATTTGCAGAGAGACGATGTTTTGTTGCTGCTAGTGTGGCCTCGGATGTTAGAAAATTTTCTACATCTGTTGAAACCCGTATAAATGATAAGAATTTTGAGAGGATTTATGTCCAGGGTGGGCTAAATGTGAAGCCTTTGGTGGTGGAAAGGTCTCAGAATAATGAGGATGGCAATGCAAAAATTGGTGGTGGAGATGATAGTGGTACTCAAAATATTGATGGTTCTGTGGGCGTGACTGAGGCAGAGGAGGTGAGAACCCTATCTAGAGAGGAGGTTAAGGCGTTGGGAACGAAGGGTAAAGAGGAGTCTCAGATTGAAAAGGAAGCCTGGAGGCTTCTGCAGAACGTGGTGGTTACATATTGTGGGAGTCCTGTGGGGACTTTGGCCGCGAATGACCCTAATGATAAACTGCCACTTAACTATGATCAGGTGTTCATAAGAGACTTTATTCCCTCGGCCCTTGCCTTTTTGCTCAAAGGAGAGACAGAAATTGTTAGGAATTTCGTCCTTCATACCCTGCAATTGCAGGTACTTTCTTGGCCATTTCTTTTTCTGTTGTTATTTATATATTAAAAAAGTTTTTACCAAAATTCTGTGCTTATATGTTATTTTTATATTATTGATTTACATGGAAAATGGTTTTAGAATTGCTCTGTTAGGATGTGTCTTAAAATTTGGATCTTGTTGGGTTTTCTATGCTGGGAAAGAGTCCTATAGATAGAACTCAAATGCATGGGAGGCAAGTGCAAGAAACATCTTTGTTAGATAGTCTGATACAATTGGTTCATTTTTACTTAGAACTTTTAAATGTTCTATAAGTGAATCAAAATTTAAAACTGAAAAAACTATTATTTATTGTGCTAAATATTGTTTCTGCAGACTTTATCTTCGATCATTTATTTTTCCTTTCAAAGTACTTGGGACATCTATGAGAAAATACAGAAAAGTGCTTTAGGATATTGGGAAAGGTTTCATAGACATCGTGGAAAGAAGGAAATAGTGATGATTAACAGTGTAGAAAGATGTACGTATATTGTAGTTGTTTCCTGAATATCTTTCTAGTAACTCATAGACTACATATCGTAGTTTGTCTAAATCAAACCTTTCTGCAAATCCTGAGTAGCAGAAGATCTGGTGTTCTAAGTTTTACTTGTAATTGGAGTGCTGAAACTTGGATGATCTTTTGGTTTGACATGGTTATTATATTGTTATGATTCTTTAAATGTATGCCTTATGTGACAATGTGAAGATGGCATTTGCAACAAAATGCTCATGTATTTTTATTCTTGACTTTTCCTGTGTATGTTCAGAGTTGGGAGAAAACAGTTGACTGTTACAGTCCAGGGCAGGGATTGATGCCAGCAAGTTTCAAGGTGAGAACTGTTCCACTTGATGAGAACAAGTCTGAAGAAGTCTTGGATCCTGATTTTGGAGAGTCTGCTATTGGCCGTGTTGCACCTGTTGACTCTGGTAATACATGTTTCTTTGTAATAACCACACATCTTGCTGTTCTTATAATTTTCATAGTGTGCACGATGCGCTTCTGCATTATGGCGCACTCTGGTAATACATGTTTCTCTGTAATAACGTCACCTCTTACTATTAGTATAATTTTCATATTGTGCACCATGTGCTTTCTGCATTATGGATCACCAGTCATTTCATTTTTAATACTTGATACTATACATTTGGGTTTAGCTGCCACAGGTGCTTTCTGTTTGTTGCACAGAAGCGGTGTACTTGGCATAGGGCATATTTGTTTTAATAGAGGGGTACATTAGATGTGTAAAATGCTGTGAAATGTTTCCCTTTGTAGGATTATGGTGGATTATCCTATTAAGGGCTTATGGAAAGCTCACTGGTGACTACAGCTTACAAGAAAGAGTGGATGTTCAGACCGGCATAAAATTGATTCTAAACTTATGTTTGTCTGATGGATTTGATATGTTTCCTTCTTTGCTTGTTACTGATGGTTCATGCATGATTGATCGTCGAATGGGTATTCACGGTCATCCATTGGAAATTCAGGTATTTCATTTTTCTTGTTCCTGAGTTGTTATTTGTTAATACCATGAGGAATTTGTTGCAAGACGTGGGGGCGCTTATTCTCTTCTTTATATTCCGTCAGTGGGAATATATTTCTTTTACTAGTTCTGCTATAATATCCTGTAGTGTCAAAGGATTTTCCTTTGGGGACTGGCTCATTTCAATTGAATAGCCGATCTGTACATAATGCAGTTTATTGCGAAGCCTCAATTCCATGGCTTTCTATGTGATGCTTCTGGATTCCCACCATTTCAAGTTATTAAATATTTCATCCCTTCTCTCTCATAGCAGGTTGCTGGAAAAAAGTAATGCGATATCGTTATTTCTACTGTATAGTGTTAGGCTCTGTTTCAAGCTTAGCCATTCATGTCTTGAATGAAAATTTGTGTTCTGCAGGCCTTGTTTTACTCAGCCCTTCGTTGCTCCCGAGAGATGCTTGCATTGGATGATGGATCAAGGAACTTAGTAAGAGCCATTAACAATCGACTCAGTGCATTGTCCTTCCACATAAGAGAATATTATTGGGTTGATATGAAGAAGATAAATGAGATCTATAGATACAAGACAGAGGAATACTCCACGGAAGCCACTAACAAATTTAATATCTATCCTGATCAAATACCTTTTTGGTTAATGGATTGGATTCCTGAGGAGGGTGGTTATCTTTTGGGAAATCTACAGCCAGCTCACATGGACTTCAGGTTCTTCACCCTTGGAAATCTTTGGTCAATTGTTTCGTCTTTGGGTACTCCGAGACAGAATGATGCTATTTTGAATCTGATTGAAGCTAAATGGGATGACATTGTTGGCAACATGCCTCTTAAGATATGTTACCCTGCTTTGGAGTCTGATGACTGGCGTATAGTCACCGGTAGTGATCCAAAGAATACGTAAGTTCTATAAATTTAATATACACCGACATTCTTTGTTTAGCTTATGCTCATGTTTGTTGCTGTTTGATCAACTCACATTAAAGTGAAAAGAAATGGGTGATGCATACTTTAGTAGACTGAGTTTTATGTCATCTTCTTTGCAGACCTTGGTCTTATCACAATGGTGGATCTTGGCCTACCCTTCTCTGGCAGGTATATATTCTCTCTTTCTAAAATTGAATGTCCCTATTTCTATTTTGAAATTCCTATTTCCACTTTTCTAAAACTAAACATATTTTTAATTTAAATTTGACTAGCACCTTCCTTAATCTAAGGAAATTACTTTCCACTAACTCCTTAATATAAGGTTGATATCCATTAACACCTTACATTTAGTAATTACAATGATTAGTAGCATCATTTCAAGTCAATTTCTGAATTTTTATTTAAAGGAAGTGGACATTATCATGTACAAGGTTGGACTATTATCGTTTGCAAGGTTGGGCCTTTTTGTTTCAGTTCAGTTTCCCTTGAAGTAAAAAGAACCTGCATTAGGAGCTTGAACTGAAAGCTTCCTGATTACAAATTCCAGTAGATGAAATGAGAATAAGAAATTTGAGTTAACTCCTGGTTTGATTTTGCTTCTCAAGTGTCTTTCCAAAAGTTTGGGGTTCCCTTTCAGTTTTAATGCTAGTGTTGGTGAGGTCAAGTGTCTTTTAATGCTGGTTTGAGTTTGCTTTGCAAGTGTCTTTTCCTAAAATTTGGTCTCTTCAGTTTTTTGTTCCTCTTGTCAGTGAGGTCAACATGGAAGGGTAATATATTTTAAAATGCATTTGCAAGGCCCTCATAAATCTCTTATTTGATGTGTTTACTCTCTTTTGAACTTTAGAATTTTCTGTTTATTGGTAAAATATTAGATGACCTACTCCCGAGAAGTTCTTTATGTAGTGGTATTTCTGATTCCTATTTAGCAGAGATTGAAGTAAATTTTCAACAAAACTAGTCTTTGGCCTTCTCCATTAGATATTATTGTTTGTAAGCGACATGATATGATGATAACTAGTTTAGATAAGTTTTTGCCACCATATTAATTATTTGGAAAAGTCCATGAATTTATTATGAATCAGAGAGGAAAGGATAACAATGACAAGCTGAACAGTGTGAAGAGAAGGTTTCATTTCCTGGTGGGGATTAGAAGCTAGGAGAGTAGTTGCCCTTCTAAGTTCAAGACATTTCAGAAGAAGAAAACCGTTGCTTTAAGACAGACTTAAATTATCTTTCAAGGAAGTCGTAAAAGATGCAACTATTTGACTCCTTGTTTCTTTTGTACTTTATATTGGAAGGAGATTATCTTGAATTGCATCTATGAGTCTGCCTGTATAGTTGTTGTAATTAACCTTGTGCTTGGTTTTCTCAGTTCACCTTGGCATGCATGAAGATGGGCAGGATCGAGCTAGCTAGAAAGGCTATTGATTTAGCAGAAAAGAGGCTTCCGGGAGATGGCTGGCCTGAATATTATGACACAAGGTACGGGAGGTTTATCGGTAAGCAATCTCGTCTGTACCAGACCTGGACTATAGCTGGATATTTGACATCTAAGATGCTACTGGAAAATCCAGAGATGGCTTCACTGCTATTTTGGGAAGAAGACTATGATCTTCTTGAGATATGTGTCTGTGCTCTCAACAAAACTGGACGAAGGAAGTGCTCCCGAGGTGCTGCCAAATCTCAGATTCTTGTGTAGAAATCCATCAGTAACGAACTCTGTACAGTTGTTAATCTGTAGCATACTCTAGAAGAAAATCAAGGAGACTTTTTTCTACCTCCCAATATTAGCACAAAGTAGGTTCGATCTCCTTAAGATTACAGGAAAAGGTTGTGATTCATATATAGGTTGATTAATCAGAGAAGGTTGATCATCATAGGATTATAGTTTACTTGCTTTGGTGGCCCTGAAAAATCATCATGTGGTCTCCTAGAAGGCATTTGCAAATGATGTAATAGGCATTTTAGGTAATAATGTATATTGTAAACAGTTTCACAATATTATGGATGTGGGATTCCTTGTCTACCTCTATGGATTCTCTTCCATGTTCATTTTCTTCATACTTCTTCTGGGATTGAACTGCTGTTCTTCTTTCTCTTTGTTCCCTTGCTTATATATTTTACTGTGTTTTGCTTATAAATCCTTAAAGATTACACTTTCCTGAATCGGGATGGTTCTATAGCTTGTACTAGAGCATTTCATCCTTCCCTGCGCATGCTACTATGCTCCTGCAGAATATATTACCCGATGTTGCACGTTAAAAAAAAAAAAAATTCAAACCAATGCAAGCCCAGCTGAGTTGTAGAGGTGTTTTAAGCTTACTTTCTAATAATCCCATTGAAGAAAATTGGAGGTTAAACATATTTTCTTGGATGAAAATCTGTAGTTTCAAATGCTTCAAAGTCTTGCCAGGGGAATTTGCATCTACTAAACAAGAATTTCTTTTGGTTGTTGCAAAGTTTGTCTTCTCAAATGCATAGAAGATGAATTCAAGAAAACTATTCTCCACAACTAACAGCCGCCAAATTCCTCAAGTAATCATGAACGCTCTTTACATGCCCCAACCCAACCAGACCCATTTGAGTCAACCATTTCTACCAAAACCTCCTGCAGTTTTAGCCACTAATATTCTCAAGTCGTACTTTGAAATGGGCCAAATTAATGAGGCTCGTATGCTGTTCGACGAAATGCCTGACAAAGATGTGGTTGCATGGACCGTCATGATTGATGGTTACACTTCCTGCAATTTCCATAGGCGTGCATGGGCAGTATTCCGTGAGATGCTGAGAGACTGCACAGCTGTAGAACCTAATGAGTATACATTTTCTAGTGCTCTCAAAGCTTGTAAAAGCATGAAGTCACGATTTTCTGGCTCATTGGTTCATGGCTTGTTGCTCAAGTATGGAATGTATCAGTGCAATTACATGGAGAACACCCTACTGGATTTGTATGCTACATGTTGTGAGACAATGGAAGAAGCATGCTTATTGTTCGAGGAAATCAGTGCAAGGGATGCTGTGTCCTGGACGACTTTGATTGCTGGGTATACTCATAAGGATGATGCCTTTGGTGCACTTCGTGTTTTTAGGCAAATGCTATTGGTATTTCCTTTTTTGCTACCTTTACTATTCCCAGTTCAGTTATATGTGGAACTGTAATTGATAAGCAACCTTGAATGTTTTTCTTGTGTTTTGTGGAAACAGGAGGAAGCAGAGCTTAATCCATTTTCAATTTCCATTGCTGCTCGGGCTTGTGCGTCAATTGGGTCATATATCTATGGCAAGCAAGTTCATGCAGCAGTTGTCAAGCATGGCTTTGAATCCAACATCCCAGTAATGAATTCCATGCTAGACATGTATTGTAGGTCTAATAGTTTACCTGATGCAGATCAGTGTTTCCATGGGATGGGTGAGAAAGATTTGATCACATGGAACACTCTAATTGCTGGATACAAGAATTCTCAACCCAATGAGTCACTCAACATATATTCTCATATGGAGTCAGAAGGTTTTAGTCCTAATAGCTTTACATTTACTTCCGTTTTGGCAGCTGTGGGTAACTTGGCAACTCTAAGCACTGGAGAACAAGTTCATACAGGAGTTATAAGAAGGGGTCTTTTGGAAAACTTAGAAGTAGGTAATGCTCTAATTGATATGTATGGAAGGTGTGGCAACATTGTGAGTTCACGCAAGATTTTTGATGAAATGCATGTAAAAAATCTCGTTGCTTGGACCTCTATGATGATCGGATATGGGAGCCATGGGTGTGGAAAGGAGTCTGTCGAACTGTTTGATGAGATGGTGAAGTCTGGCACTATGCCTGATCAGATTGTGTTCATGGCTGTTTTGAGTGCCTGTAGTCATGCTGGACTTGTAGATGAAGGTTTAAGGTTTTTTAGGTCAATGGTTGATCATAAGCTAGTACCAGAACTGGAGACTTATGGCTGTGTGGTGGACTTGCTAGGACGTTCTGGGAGAATTGAGGAAGCTTATGATCTGATCAAGAATATGCCATTTTCACCTGACGACTCTGTTTGGGGAGCATTTCTTAGCGCTTGTAAGAAGCACAAGAGTCCAAGTTTGGGCAAATTAGCAGCAAATAGGGTTTTGGAAATGAGGCCAGACACTGCTACTTATGTGACGATATCAAACTTTTACGCAGCTGACGGTAAATGGGGAGAATTTGCAAGAACCAGGAAGCTAATGAGAAGACTGGGAAAAAAGAAAGAAACAGGTAAAAGCTGGGTTGAACTACAGAATAAGATTTATAGTTTTGTTGCTGGAGATAAGTTGGGTCTCCATATGGTGTGGGTTTATGAAGTTCTTAGCATATTGGTAAGGCATCTAAAAGATGTAGGATATGTTTCTGATTTAGATAGCTTTGTGCACGATTTGGAAGATGCCACTTGAGATTTTTGAGAAGATAAACAAAAGATCATGCAGCACAAGAGGACAAGGTTCTATATACTAGCGGAAGATTGAGTTTCCACGAGGACTTTTGCCTGAATACAGACAGCCTTTGATCCTCACCAGCAAGAGGGAAGTTCTGGATTGCTAAGATATTGGGATTTTGGAACATGAACAGAAGCGTTGAGCCATGATCTATGTTTGCACTTATAAACAGAGTATGCACATGGAAAGCAAAAGAAAAGCGTTCCATAGGCAAATTTAACATTACAAAGAACAACTGTTTTCTGGGCTTCATTTGGTTCAATTTGTTCAGGAAATTGTGCTCTTCAGAAACTACAGTTGTTCTTATGGTGCTGCACAGCTGAATCAACAAACATCGTCTAGAAGTAGGAAAGGAAGTAGAACCACAATGTGTAATGCAGCCTCATTTTATCCCTCCGCTGCACTACTTCAATTGTAGACTTTCTTCTCCTTCTCATTATTATTTAATTTACATCTTCCTCCGTAGTCTCTGAAAGCATAGACAAGTGCAACGCAAAGCAGCTTCCTTTTCCAATTTGATCTTTAAAGTCCTCAGAGCTGTGAGCATAACAATATCATTAACAGTGATTTGAGAACTAAAAATCTAGAATAAGGTGGCAGACTGAATGGTTCGGTTATGATCTAACCAAGTTTAAACAACATGAACAGGCATGATTTGGAACTCTACGCAGAGATAATATAAAGCATAAATCTGTGTGCCCAGAAGGACAAATATGAGCTATAAGCTGATTCTGGATTTGCACAGTAGTTGGGATTTCCAGAAGGTGCCTCTTAGAGCAACTCCAATGAGGGTGCATATGTGGGTTCTTAGATGAGGTGCCCAGAAGGTGCCTGGTTCCTAAAATGAACCGGTGATATTTTACATGAAGTTTGGATATCATTTCTAAATTTTTGTTGTTTTAAGATTTTTCCTTTTATTTCAACTACACAAACTTCTTCTTTTTCTTATTGTTTTTAAAATTTTTAAACTATACAATATTTATTCTCCATGTTTTTGTTTTTATTTTTTCTAATTACAAGAGATGAGTTCTAAAGATTAATGTTAAAAAAAGAAGAAAAGAAAAGAAAACAATGTAGGATTGGATAGGATAAGATTTTAGATAGGATAATGTAGCGTCTAGATAACCACATGATTTTGGAATGTATTCCTGATAAAATACTCCACATTTCCCTCTCATCCCTCACACACTAACTCCTGGATTCTTCAACGAGTTTATTCTTCTTCTTTACACATGGACTCAGACTCAACTCAGGGTTTCAGAGACCAAGTACAAGATCTCGAAAATTCTCAAAACACAGCCTCCTTGCATGTTTCCCAACATTCACAACTTTTTTAAGTTAAAAGGAGACAAATAAGATTTATGGCAGGAAGAGATCATATACCAAGAAGTAGCTGCAGGTCCATTCCTACCGTCAGGAGAAACAGAAGATTAATTCGGATTGCCTGAGAAGTCCTCATTAAGCCCTAAAATACACAAGTGTTGGTAACAGATCGAATCTTGTAACTACCAAGCAAATAAAATAAACTCTATAATCAAATTGGCCATCAAAGATGAAAGCCATAATGATAATCATCTGCTCAATGCATTTTATGTCTACACGACTATTATCAATAGCTAAAATATGGAGTTGTGAGTCTAATGCACCCATTAATATTTAGGCAAAAGTACATCTAAATTGTTAATATGATTATTCTTCGTTGTGGAACCATCATAATCAGAATAGAAGCATAAGGTTAAATCAATTGAAATTTATGTACCATTTGCAAGGGCCTGACAAGAAGTCTCGATATTCTTGGCAAGCTCCATGAAAACAACAAATTGGTCAAAAGGGCTGAATTTGCACTCCCTGCAGCGAAGATATGGGCAATTAGGTACAGTGGATGAAATAGCTGAAACTTTAGTAAATATATGAGAAACAAAGTTATCTGTTCTTGAGCAATGTAAGTGCTTCCCTTTCTGAATCATCATGGGTTATAAGAAATCAACTCTTTCCTCAAGTTACAGGGTCGATATTACAGTCCTAGAATAAAGGAGGTGAACAAATCTTACCACCAAGTAATTCTAATTCATAAGCCACTCATTCTAATTGTCATGGTGAGTGCCCATGATTCAGTAATGACCAGTGCGTCCAGTCCCTCAGCACAAAATCTTCAGGCCTACAACTTCTGTCATATTAAAACCAATTCCATATTACAAGTGCTACCAATATCCCAAACAAGAACAACTACCGTCTTTAAAATGGTGAAAGAGATGTCGATCCCTTATCACAATTTTCCGATTAAAAGCTCTAGATATTAGCTTTGCAGCTTCATGACAATCACTACAGATTCGTAAATTTTTCATTATCCTTATTGGCATTGGTGGTTTACTAGCAACAAGCCCAAAGGCTATGGCAAGTTTCTCACTATGTTGAAACAAAGCACTTTCCTTCTCCTCTTCATCAATGTCAAAGAAGACCTCACCCATATCTGGAGAATAACCCAGCATCTTCAGTCTTTTAGCCATTTCAGCTAACATTGCCTCAATCTCTTCCATTTGAGGGTGTGACTTATCTCCTGACATAAATTCGTGGACAACACCATTGGCCTCTATCATACTGCAACCAGGGGTTTTAATCACACCTTGCTTCATCATGGTTCCTCTAATTTCCATGACATCTTTCCAGTCACCTTTTGAAGCATATATATTAGACAATAATATATGGAACCCATCGTGGTCAGGTTGAAGCTTAATAAGATTCCTTCCTACCCTCTCTCCCATTTCATTGTCACCGTGTTTTCTGCAAGCTCCAAGCAAAGCACCCCAAGTGGCAACATCAGGAGCCACAGGCATACGATTAATGAGATCTTCAGCTTCATTTAGCAAGCCTACACGCCCAAGAAGATCAACCATGCATCCATAATGTTTGACAGTAGGTTCAATACTGTAGTCTTTAATCATGGAGTCAAAGTAGCAACGTCCTTTATTTACTAGGCCCATGTGTCGACAAGCCCCAAGAACAGCCACAAATGTTACCTCATTAGGTATTACTCTGTTTCTTTTCATTTCTTCAAATATCTCAAGGGACCTTTCCGCCCTCCCATTCATAGCTAGCCCTAGAATCACTGCGTTCCACGTTGAAACTCCCTTCTCTTCCATGGCATTGAAGACTTCAAATGCATTTTCCACGCATCCACATTTCATGTACATGTCAATAAGGGTGGTATGAAGGATGACATTTCCCTTAAATCCATGTTTCTTTAAGTAAGCATGTAACCATTTTCCCTGGTCAAGAGCACCCATTTGGGTGCAAGCAGAAATTACACTGACCAAGGTGGTTTCATCAGGCTTGACATGTTGACACAGCATCTCTTGAAACAAATCCAGAGTCTCGGGAAACAAACCAAGCTGGACATACCCAGAGATTATTGTACTCCATGATACTACATCCTTCTCGGGCATTGCGTCAAATAAAGATACGGCCTTTTCAAGTTCACCGCATCTGAAGTAGCATGAGAGCATAGAATTCCAAGATATTTGGTCCAAATAACAACTGGTGCCAAACAACTTCTGTGCTGAGATTATATTCCCAAAAGTGGAATACATATGAAGTAAAACATTTTGAAGATTGACATAAGATTCAAAACCAGTTCTCATAACCAAAGCATGACCAGATTCCCCTGTTTGAATTACTGATAATTTTGCACAAGCAGAGAGAACTGTCACCATCACAACTTCATCAACAGCAGTCCCATTAGCACGCATCTGAACCAGCAACGTTAAAGCCTCCTCATGCATGCCATTTTGTTCATAACAAGATATCATTGCTGTCCAGGATACCAAATCTTTCTCCAGCATCTGATTGAACAACTGGTGAGCCTCACTTGCCATGCCACACCTACCAAGGAAAGCAATCATAGAATTTGTCGTAATGACATTCCTTTCAGGCATCTGAGCATATATCTGCTTTGCTTCCTCCACATTGCCCATCTGAATGTACCCTGCCAAGATTGAATTCCATGAAACTAAATCTCTCTCAGGATTTCCATCAAACAACCTCCTTGCATCGTACAAGTTCCCACAAACAGCATACATATTGATCAAAGTATTCAGCACATAAACATCATTTTCAAATCCTGTTTTCATCACATGGTTTTGAAACTGTCTGCCCTCAAATTCCATCGCCCGCAGAGCACAGGCCTGGACTAACCTGGGATAAGTATGATTATCTGCACATTCGTTGTGCTTCAGCATTGACTTATACAAAAGGATTGCATCCCTGGCACAATTCCTCCTAACGTAGACTTTCATCATAGTATTCCAAGAAAACACATTTGGGCACTCAATTTGATTAAAGATTTTCCGACAATAATCAACCTGAACAAAAGAACAATTGGAAGAAAACTCCAAAATTTTGCTTGCCGCATGGGTATCATTGAAAAATCCAGTCGAAATCATCTGTGCTACGATCTGGTTGAGTTGTTTGAAATAGAAGCATTTCAGCAAAAGGGTCTCCAAAATTGAGAAATTTATGGTTAATCTTGAAATGGGTTTGTGTTCCAAAGTTGATCTAACAGCATTTAGCTTTGCCCAATTCATATATAGACACTGCTCAATAGATATATTAGAGATAATAAATGTGTTAACTTTTTATAAAGAGATAAACGAGATTAATCAGATGGATAACATGAGAAATATATGTGACTTCTGTGAGTGTAAGCAGAGAAATCAAGGGGGAGGATGAACGATTCTTGAATGAATTGGCGCCTTTTTTTTTCCCATTTGTTTTAAATGGGGGTAAATCGTAGACCCAGAATTTGAGGGAATTGAGACTCCCCCTTACATTCCGAAGAAAATAGATATTGCATTAGAACAAATAGAATTATAAGGATGTAGATATACTATCCAAGGTAGGCTTGTCTAACAAGGCTGCTTAGATAAGATGAAATATGAATGTAGACATCTAGTCTAGGTAAAGAAAAATTTACATCAAATAAACTGACATCTCGCCAATTCCATAAATAATAACAAGCAATACAAAAATAAAATATCATGAAGATCCAAAATTTGGTTTGCCCATTTATTGTAGAGATTGCGATCTATCCAAAGGGAAATATGACGTTCATAAAAAAACACTCTATCATGTTGAGAAGAAAATAATTATAATCATATATTCTTGGCCATCTAGCAATTATGCAAAGCATGCTTAGCAGAATCTGTATGAAAATACATCTTTTACATTTTGTATCACTACTAACTTTCCGCCTGAATAGTAATTCATCAGTTTTGAGTCTGTCCCTACGAACTAACCACAAAAAGGATGAAAAAGGAAAGGAGCTTTATTCGTCCAAATAGACTTCCACTTTTCATCGAAGAAAGAATCCAATTTCTCCAAATGTTGGTAGATAGATCTAGAGGAAAACAAACCATTGAGAGAAAGATTCCATCTAGGAGTATCCCTTTCATCTGGATAAAGCATTGCAAGTTGGAGAATATCTCTGCTAGCACTGTCTAGTTGCTGGAGAATATCTCTGCTAGTCTGCTAGAATAATCTTTCACTGTCCGAAATTTCTCCTGCTGTGAAAGAGGCTGCAACAAGGACTGCTGTAGAGGGCTGTTTGTTAACCATCCGTCCACCCAGAAGAGAATGGTTTGTCCATCAACAAGTGACCATTCAAGGTTACTATGAAGTATACGAAAGCCGTGAAGGATACTCTTCCAAGTATGAGATGCAGAACCAAATTTATATCCGGAAATCCATATTAAAGGGTTCCCATATTTAGCCATCAAAAGATACACCCAGAGTCTGCCTTTCATCTTAAATAAGCGCCAACCAAGCTTAGCTAGGGATACCCTATTCAGAAGTTTCATATTTTCATATCCTAATAAAATATGATTACCAAATAGTCTAAAAGTTAGGATTCTTTTTTAATGAAGCCAAGCATGGTTAATCTAATGAGAAGTGATACACAAAGCATTTATACCAGTTCAAGAATCATAAGTAAGAGCAAATTTCATATCTTCTGTAATAACTAATTCATTAAATTGTTCAAGGTGATTTTTTTTTTCCAATTTTCTATAACATGTAAAGACATTATGGAATTCTACACAATACCGGTTGTAAACACTACAAACGGTCGTAACAAAATCATCTGTTTTCAATATTCCCAAAGGTAGATTTTGTGCAATTACCCACCTAACAAGTCCATCCCTATCAAGTTATTGATTAAATCTAAAATTACCGGTTACTTTACCCCCCTTTACTTTAATTTGTTGTTGTTCTAGCAAGTTCTCATTAAAATCTTCGTGTTCATTGTTCATGTGTCTCATCAAGGTTCTCGTCCACTCCCATTTTTATGAGCACATGACTTCCCACAAAGTTTACATGTTGCTTTGTCACCTACTTTGTTAAATAGACTTCATGTTACTGATAGTTTTTTTTTTGTTCAATTTTACTTGTCATTGAGCTAAATGAGGGAGGACCACTACCAGTGGGGATTGAGATTTCTTCTACGTCATCCTTATCAACATCATCGCCTAATGGTTCTATTTCTCCGGATTGGGAAAAGTAGATATCATTATTAAAAACTTCATTAACCCTAGCGAACTCAACATTATCATTAACATTAGGGCGGTGGGAGTAAGAACGTGATCTATTCATTTTTTAAGAAAAAGTAGATTAATGAAAATAATTAAAGCAATATGGAATCAAATAAAAAATCAAATCAAATATGTAAGAAATACCAAAACAATCCAAATAAATAAATTGGAAAATAAATATTCAAGTGACAAATTACCAAAAAAGTTACAAAATAAAATTAACTTCAAATTAAACAATAATAATAAAAAAAATACAATTATAAATTTTTAAAGCTTAGAAAATAAGTAGAGAATAATCAACTCGAAATTCGAAAGATTTAGATGGAAATTGTGGAAGGTAAACTCCAAATTTCCAAATTTATTATTTTAATTGCCAAAATTAAAATATTAGAATGTAAAAATAGTGAGTTTGGAAGTAGGAGAGGAGAAGAGTATGAATGAATGTGTGAGGATTTTTGAGGGTGTGGGAGGGGGTATGTATAGTTTTTTAGGGAATATAAATGTTTGTGGCATTTTGGTAAAATTTTTTTAAAATTTCAACCTACATTATAGTCGTTGGGCCAAGTTAGGGTTAAGCCTAGTCTGCTTCGATGTCGATTCATGTCTGACTTGGTCTGTGGGTCGGGCTGGGCTTCACACATATGGAACCAGGTGGGCTACTACATAGATTGGGCTACAATGGGCTATTCAGTGGGTTTGTGATGGGCTGGGTCAGGCCGGGCAATGGGTTAGCTCAGTTCACTTGCCATCCTTACCTCCATCTCTATTTATAAGCCATTTGAGCTCACTTTTTTTTTTTTGTTCCTAATTAAGTTTGTAAGAAATTTTAGCGTGAATTTCAATTTAGAATAAGATATAATATTAAGTGATATCAAACTTCAATATGAGTGAGCTACTTATTACTTAGATTATATAATTTAATATTATAAGTAACTAGTGTTTTGAGGTAGCTATTCCTGAAAAACTATTCATAAAATGAGATATGTCTTTTAATTTAAGAGATACATTTTTTGGTAATAAAAAAAATGTTGATAACAATTTTTTGTCAATAATTAGAGTCATGTACTTTAATTGAAAAGTCTCTTTTAGGTTTATAAATATGGATTTCCATCAGCCATTTTGAGATATAGAAAAAATCAAAAAGCTCTCAAAACTCTGCTCCTACTTCTTCAACATCTATCCTTTCCAAAAGCATTATTCTTCATTTTACCTTAAATTATCCTCTATTCCTTTATATAGTACTCAAATAATATTTGGTTTGTTGTGCTTTCCGTTGGTGTGCTTCTTCAGTAGGCATGATCGTTTCACCTTGGGGGGGAGACATCCACGAAGACTCTAAGTACTTCCTTGAGGGGAGAAATCTATCTTAAGGGGATAGTACAAAGTACTAGACTCTTTCAAATTCAGTCTTTCTCTTCTATAAGTTAGGTTATATTTTAGCAATATCAAGTAAATGATTTTCCCTAACTTATTTCTCTATAATTGAATTTGTACGTTATAATTATTATATGTTCGTGTGAAGTTAACTTCTGTTCTCTATAGGAATTATAATTTAGTTGATATAATTTTAATTGAGTATAATAATATAGAGGATTTGCTTTAATCAATTTTATCTTGGTATTTAG
>JAOXNR010000030.1:10632075-10657608 GCA_028571225.1 Parsonsia alboflavescens
TCTTAAAATTAATACAAAGAATTGCATGTTATTAATATATTTAAGTTTTATGTTTCATTCTTAAATTTGTCTAGTTATTAATTGTGATTTTATTTTTAGTCTAGCTTTATTCTATATGTTATGACTAGTTTGTAATAAAAACATTATTCCAACAAACTTAAGACAGAATTTTATCTAGATAAATTTAAATACAAATTTGTCTTTATATTATCTTTGTTGTATATTTTGTATTATAGTTTTCTTAAACTATTATTATTTTTCAATTATATTTTTCAATATGACTACTCCTTTGAGTGTTGGACAAAGTACTGGGGTTAGAAATATGACTCAAGCCTTTATAACTTCTTTAATTATTCATGAAGAAAAACCTGAAAAGTTCTCAAGGACTAAGTTCAAAACATGGCAATAAAAGATGTTGTTTTAGTTAACAACATTAAATATGGTCAAATTTCTGAAGATCCACCTATTGTTGAAGATGATTCACATGTCCAAGCTACTGTTTTAGATTTTCTTTGTAAGAATTATATTCTCAACAGTTTGGATGATACATTTTATTCCATTTATAGTAAAAAATGGACTGCAAAAAAACTATGGGAATCTCTTGATAAGAAATATAAAACAAAAGATGTTGGAACCCAAAAATTCATGGTTGGCAAATTCTTGGATTATAAAATGGTGGACTCCCAAAACAATTTCAAGTCAAATCCAAAAACTTCAAATAATTATCCATGAGATTCATGCTGAAGGTATGTCTCTAAGTGAGTCATTTCAAGTGGCAGCCATAATTGAAAAATTACCTCCCTCTTGGAAAGAATTCAAGAGTTATCTCAAGCATAAGCGAAAGGAGATGAATCTTGAAGATTTAATTGTACGATTGAGAATTGAAGAAGACAACCATGCATCCGAGAAGAAAGGGATAACTCAACCTATTTAAGGGAAAACAAATGTGGTTGAACAAGCTAATCCACCAAATAAGAAAAGGAAATTTTCTTCAGAGAAAAAAGAGATTCATGACAAGTGCTTTGTTTGTGGAAAAATTGGACATATGACCAAAGATTGTTGCAAGAAGAGGAATATTAATCAAATGGTCAACAAGAAACAAGCCAATTTAGTAGAAACTGAAAGTTTGTCTGATGATATGGGAGAAATGAACTTTTCTGCTGTTGTTTCTGAAATCAACATGATTGGGACAAATACAAGAGAATAGTGGGTTGACACTGGTGCAACTCGACATATTTGTATAAACTGTAATAGGTTTTCAACATATAAAAAGGTCACTAATCAAGAACAATTATTCATGGCTAACTCTTCAACTATTAAGGTAGAAGGTTATGGAAATGTAGTTCTGAAATTGACTTCAGGAAAGACTCTCACTCTCAAAGATGTTTTGCATGCACCTGCTATTAGCAAAAATTTAATTTCTGGCACCTTGTTACGCAACAAATGTTTTGAGCTAGTCTTTGAAAGTGATAAATTTGTATTAATTAAGAATGAATTGTACATTGGAAAAGGTTACTTGAGCAATGGTTTGTTCAAGTTAAATGTAATGACTGTTGTACCATATATATCCAATAAAGATAATTCTTTATTTTATTTGATTGACTCTTCTTATATTTGGCATGGAAGATTAGGACATGTAAATTTCAATACATTAAAAAGGCTATTGAATATGGATTTATTGCCTAAATGTGAAATTAATAAGAAACACAAATGTCAAATTTGTGTTGAAGCAAAAATGAAAAGAGCCCGTTCCCTTTAGTAGAAAGATCTACTACTACTCTAGAATTAATTCATACTGATAGCACAAGGTATTATTATGTATATCTTCTTCGAAATAAAGATGAAGCTTTATATGCATTTGTTCTTTACAAAAATGAGGTTGAAAATCAATTTGGAAAGAAAATTAAAGCTTTAAGAAATGATAGAGGAGGAGAATATGAGTCTCCTTTTGAAGAAATATGTTCTCAAAGTGGTATAATTCATCAAACCACTGCTCCATATACTCCACAACAAAATGGTGCAGTAGAACGAAAAAATTGTACTTTGAAAGATATGATGAATGCCTAGCTAAGAAGTTCTGGTTTACAACAAAACTTGTGGGGGGAAGCTATTCTTTCTGCAAATCATACTCTTAATAGAATTCCATCAAAGAAAATGGACAAGACACCTTATGAATTATGGAAAGGTTATAAGCCTACATATAAATATTTAAAAGTGTGAGGGTATCTAGAGAAAGTAAGAGTTCCTGCACCTAAAAGGGTGAAAATAGGTCCAAAAACTATATATTGTATATTCATTGGATATGTAAAAAATAGCAGTGCATATAGTTTTTTAGTATACAAATCTGATATACTAGATGTGCATGAAATACTATTATAGAATCAAGAGATGCACAATTGTTTGAAGAAATTTCCTTTAAATAATAGAAAAGAAGATAATACATATAAAAGGAAATATCGAGTAAGGACTTCTAAATCTTTTGGTCTTGATTTTTTAACATTCATGTTAGAAAATAAACCAAATACATTCCATGTCTAGTCCTGAAACTCCTGACTGGAAATAAGCTATAGACAGTGAAATTGAGTCTATTATGCAAAACCATAATAGGAATTAGAAAACTTACCTTCTGGTTTTAAACCTTGAGGTTGCAAATGAATCTTTAAGAAAAAGATGAAAGTAGATGGAACAATTGATAAATATAAAGCAAGATTAGTGGGTAAGAGGTATCAACAAAAAGAAGGCATTGATTATTTCAACACATATTCCCCAATCACTAGAATAACATCCGTTAGATTAATAATAGCTATTGCATCCATTTATGACTTCGAAATTCATCAAATGGATGTAAAGATAGCTTTTCAAAATGACATTTTAGAAAAAGAAATTTATATAAAAAACCTGAAGGGTTCGTTGAACTCGGACAAGAGAAAAAGGTGAGTAGATTGGTTAAGTCCTTATGTGGTCTAAAACAAGCACCTAAACAGTGGCATGAAAGATTTGACAAAGTAATATTGTCAAATGGATTCAGAATAAATGTATTTATGTCAAAGGTATTCAAAATGAATTTGTCATTGTTTGTCTATACGTTAATGATATGCTAATAACTGGAAGTAATATTAATGTCATAAATTCAACCAAAAGGTCATTAGCAAGTAGTTTTGATATTAAAAATATGAGAATTGCAGATGTTATTTTAGGTATTAAAATTATAAAAACATCTGATGGATATATTCTATCACAATCTTATTATATCGAGAAAGTGTTAAAACTTCAATAAAGGTGATAGAAATATTGCAAAAACTCCTGTAGATGTCAATTTACATCTTACCAAAAATCATAATAAGGGAATATCTCAATTGGAGTATTTTAAAATAATTGGGAGTTTAATGTATATCTCAAACTGCACTAGGCCTGATATAGCATATGCAGTAAATAAATTAAGTCGTTATAATAGTAATCCAGGAAAAGATCATTGCACAACTATAATTAGAGTATTGAGATATCTACGATATTCTCAAGATTTTGATTTGCATTACACTAGATTAATAGCAGTATTAGAAGGGTATAGTGATGCAAATTGGATATCTGAAACAAAAGAATCAAAATCCACAAGTGGTTACTTGTTTACAGTACGAGGAGGGCCAATTTCTTGGAAATCCTCAAAACAAACTTGCATTGCGAGATCAACAATGGAATATGATTTCATTGCTTTAGATAAAGTAGAAAAAGAAGCAAAATGGCTTTGAAACTTTTTAGAGGATATTAAAATATGGCAAAAGCCTCTTGCAATTTGTATACATTGTGACAGCAAATCAGTAATAGGAAGAGCTGAAAATGATATGTATAATGGTAAGTTTTGACACATACGCCGAAGACATAATACAATTGGACAATTGCGCTCTTGTGGAATTGTTTCAATATATTATGTGAGTTCAAAAGAAAATATCGCGGATCCGCTAATGAATAGTTTACCTAGAGAGCAAGTGGTTAAGTCATCGAGCGGAATGGAATTAAAGCCTATTACTAAGCATTCATCATGATGGCAACCCAACCTAGTTGATTGGAGATCCCAAGATCTAGGTTCAATGGGATAACCGAATTCTGATGAATTTTCAAAAGTCACTAAGGAGTTTAACTCCTCACCATTCCTATGGTGAGAAAAGTGACTTAAGGGTATTTAGGGTAAGCTATGCTTATAATAATTCCTAATTCTTGTCAGAGTCAAGAAAAAAGCATGTTGAGATACTTCTCTTAGGAATTACCTATGTGAGCGTGAATAAGACCAATTCAATGATAACAATTAGGTTAAGTTATCTAAGCACTCATGAAACTAGGTGGTGTTCAAGGCCAAAATGGACACAACAATGAGAACTAAAATATGGTTAGAAAGGAAAATTTTTTTTGCAATTGTCTTGGCCTAGTTGGTAAGTGTATCCGATTGTCTTCAACATTGGCGGCATTATTTGATACAGTGGGAGTTTGTGTTATATTCTGACCACCAGGCTTTCAAGTTTCTTCAGGGACAGCATCGACTTAGTGATAGACATGCCAAGTGGGTGTCAGCGCTTCAGGAGTTCACATTCACCTTGAAACATAAGTCAGGCATCGCGAATAAGGTGGCTGACGCATTGAGTAGACGACGGTCATTGCTTAACATGATGCGAGTTGTCACCTTGGGTTTTGAGGGATTGAAAGAGCTACTACGGGATGATGCAGATTTTGGTCATATTGTGAAGCCCGTAGAGCAACAGGAACCGTTTGACTATGTACTTCATGATGGCTATCTTTTTCGAGGTAACTGTTTATGTATTCCTGATACATCGTTAAGATTATCGATTGTTCAGGAATTACACTCGCAAGGGCACTTCGACAAAGTTAAGACAGCCGGTTTGATCAAAGAGAAGTTTTATTGGCCAAGAATTGACAAGAGTGCCCAGGATTACGTTAAGCGATGTCGAGTTTGTCAAGTGTCGAAAGGAGGGGCCACTAATTAGGGTCTTTATACACCTTTACCTATTCCAGAAGAGCCATGGATGGATGTGTCAATGGATTTCGTATTGGGTTTGCCACAAACGCAGAAGGGGTTTGACAACATCATGGTTGTGGTGGATAGGTTCAGCAAGATGGCCATCTTCATTGCTTGCAAGAATTCCATGGATGCGAGCAAGATTGCCGCTTGTACTTTGGAGATGTGGTGTGGAGATTCGGACTGTCGTAGAGTATCCTGTCTGATCGAGATACAAAGTTCATGAGCCATTTCTGGCGGGAGCTCCGGAAGCGCATAGATACTACTCTGAAGTTTAGCAGTCCACACCATCCACAGATAGATGGCTAGACGGAAGTGGTGAATAGCACCTTGGGGAACATGTTGAGGGCGCAGGTTAAATCTTTTAGGACTTGGGATTCTGTACTTGCGAAGATTGAGTTCAAATTCAACTACTCTATGAACAGGTCCACCAAGATTTCCCCTTTTCATATTGTTTTGGGGCGAAATCAGAGGGGTCCTCTCGACCTTGCTATTCCTGATCATGGTTCAGCTCCAAGGAAGGTGGAGGATTGTCTGGTTAATCTATAGTCCATTCATGCAACTGTCATGGCGAACTTGGAGGAAGCTTATGCTCAGTACAAGTTGCACGAGGATCAGACTAGGCGAGATGTCCAGTTTGAGGTAGGTGATCTGGTTTGGGTCTCCCTGTCCAGAGAATGATATCCTGTTGGTGAATATCACAAGCTTAAGGATCGGAAGGTTGGACCATGCCAAATCTTGGAGAAACTTGGCGTCAACGCTTACCGAGTCAAGTTACCAAATGAGTTCAACATCTCCAATGTTTTTAATGTGCAGCATCTCATGGCTTTCTATGGAGATAATCCGAGCTTGAGGACAAGCTCCGTTCAGGAGCGGGAGCCTGACACAGAGCTGGTTGCTGATCAAGGCAATTCAGATGCAAGGCAATTTTCGATTCCACAATCAACTCCACGGCGTTCAGAACATTTGAAGAAGAGGACAGGAGCTGTTTGAAATACCGAATTAATGCCGGACACAATTCTCGAGGCAACTGAAATGAGATCGGATCGGGTTGAAATTTGACTGGGTGACTCGGAACGGCCTAACGAACCAAAATCACTACTGTGCTGTGGTGAAAGGCATTTTTTGGCCATCCGGAGTCATTTCGATGGTGTTTTGGGTAATTTTCTGTTTTCAGTGGCATTGTCGTAATTTTATAGTTTTTTAGTGACAATTTAATAATTTAATATTTTTTTAGGGGTTTTTTTTTTGCAATTTCTTTACTTTTCCTTTTCGATTAGGGTTAGGATTTCCGATTAGGCTTAGAATTTGTTTTGCCTATAAATTTCGTTTTTCGGCTGAATGTTTTTCAGACAGTTTTGATGAATTAAAGTTGTCTCTTTTCGGCTTTGCGATTTTCGACTACTTCGAAAATTCGTTTTCTTTTGATTTTAATTTTCATCTTCTAACTACTTGCTTTGAAGTTTGATTAGAAGGAAAATTGGATCAGGTTTTATTTTCGTTTCTTGTTTTGCAAGTTTCTGAACAAGAACGAATCTTCAGATTTTGTTTTCGACTGCGTCAGAATCCTGTCACACTTGTCCCATGTGATCAAATATAGGGTTATTTTTGGAACAAAAAACGTCCAAAGAATATTGAACACCCCTTATTCTTTCAAACAACCTCCCTCCACCACCGCCATAGATCTAATCCAAGAAGAGAATAGATTTGATTTGCAACTATGGGCCTGCTCCTTTGCCAAAGAGTTCTCTAGTTCCAATCTACCACCATTAATCACTCATCACTCTTGAATCTTCTCTCTTATGTCAAGATTCAATGTACATAATTTTGCTTTTGGATTTACATCTTCCATGTGGTTGATGTTGTTGCAGATGAGTGTTATATACTGGGTTTTTGTGATCGATGTTCTTGTAAATGAGTTTTTGTAGATAGGGATTCTTGAAAGTTTCAAAAGAAAATGGTGAGCTTGGTTTTAAAAAGTAAGAAAAATCGAATAGTAAGCAAAGGCCAAGAATTTAAAAACCTGAAACCAAAAAGCATATGGTCGGAGAAGACAGAATTTCTATACTGTATTGTGGAGTACAAAGTACCAATACAAAGTGAGTTAAGGTGTTTGGTTTTAAGTAAAATAGATAGTAGATTATTTTCATGCTCCAAGATGAGGTTGTCCTTGTTAAAGCCAATTAGAACATATGTAGAGTTCACATTTTCTCCAATAATTAGTTGTTGTAATGGAGAAACCAACCCAGTTTTGCATCATTTTCACTTTCCCCCTCTTCACCACCATCTCTACTGTGAATCCACTGCATCAGATTTGTTAGGGAGTTCCTATCATCAAAACCATTCAACTTTCTGATCTTCTCTAAAGAACCATCGGTTATAAAGCCAACCTTTGCTGCCATAACTATTAGTACTCCTCAATATTCTTTGATTTATATTTTTGTTAAAAAAATTCCCCTACATTTGATCACGTGGGATACCCATGACAAGATTTCGTGGAGATTTAATGGTCAAAATGGACAGAAGTGTCTAGTTTAATAAGCTTTCATAGTTGGAGTGTCTAAACTATGAAAAAATAGTTCTAGTGTTTAAACCAAAGGGTTGACAAGTTCAGGGGTTGCTGGTACCTTTTACACTTAAAATTACAGAGTTAATATTAATTTCTATTGTCAATAAATAATGACAATCAATAACTTAGAAAGTCACACACAATAAAATCAGAACTTATAATGACTTTGCGCATTTTATCTTGGTCGTAAAAGAGTACTAGTAGACTCTAAAACCTAAAATTAAGTGATTGATCTATGGGTTTGGATTAATTAATTAATTAATTAGTTAATCCTTAAAAGATTAGTTTTGGCAAGTGGACATACTTAGAAAGCTCTTGCCTCTCTCTCACTTCTCCTCTCTGCTCCTCTTGTAGCTTTTAGTGTCCTCTTGCCAGATTGTAGCGCCGGTTTCGCCTCGTTCTCCAATCTTGACCAGATGTTCCCTTATTTACCTTATTTTGTTTAAATCACCCCATTTTTTACCTACAAAGCAGAAAAGTTTTCATCTTTAAAGTTTTTCTTCAAAATCTAAAACATATCGACACCTTTAGATATGTAAGTTACTCTCCATTCCTATGGAGTTTTATTGTTACTCGGACTAGATCTAGGCCCCTTCTCGACTTTTCATCTCGTTCTCAAGCAACTCGAGAGACCATTGATGGGCCTAGAGTTTTAGAGAAAGTTGTCAACAGATCGAGATGGAGGTATGGCTTGCAAATAATGGGGTAGGCTCTTGGAAGAAAGCTTTTGTGTGTTTGTTTTACCTTTTAATTGTATTTTATCCATTGTTTGGACTTGTTATATTTTGCCCATTGTTTGGGGTATGCTGTTTCTCTATTACCATGGGATTTTGCCCCATTTGTGTTCCATTATTTTATATTAATGTTAAGTTTTAATTAACAAAAACAAAAACAAAAACAAAAACAAAAAAGATTAATTTTGGCATTTTCCAAAAAGGAATAAGAAAAGGCTCAACTAATGGTCTTAGCCCATAGGACTCTTGTGGGTTTTAAATATCCTTTTATGAGAAACTATAGACGCACTTAAAAATACATAAAACAATCGTTGTCTTTCTTTGTGTGTCAAGACACATTGAGAGTCATTATCTGCGGAGATTCGCATGGACGGTAATTATAGTATGGTTTTCAATGACAAGAAATTAATCTTTTGTGTTATTGTGTGCCACTCATGACTTATGGAAACTTGAATATACTTAGAAGAATATTCAAGTTAAAATTGCCTAATTAATAGGAGTGTCCATTGCCAATAATTAACGAATCTAGCAGTTACATACAATAGAATCAAAGCTTACGGTGACTTTGGACTTTTTCCTTGATTCTAAAAGAGTACTAATATACGTTGAAACAGAAAATTAAGTGATTGACATATATGAGTTTGGATGAATGAATGAATTAATTAAGTAATTAATGCTTAAAAGACTACTTTTGACCTTTTCCTAAAAAGGAATAAGAAAATAATTGATTCTAATAGGCTCATCCCATTAGTTGCAAATCAGATCTATTCACTTCCTAGATTAGATCTGTGGCGGTCGCGGTGGAGGAGGGAAGTTGTTGGAAAGAATAAGGGACATTTAGTATTCCTTAGTGTTTTTTTCTTCTTATCAAAAATACATTTGCAGTTGATTACATGGGAAGCATGTGGCAGGATTCCATCAAGACTTAATGGTCAAAATGGATGAACGTGTCTAATTGGTTAAGTTTTCATATTTAGAATGTCTAGACTGGGCAAAAAATAGTTCAAGTGCTTAAACAAAAATGTTGGATAGTTCAAAGGTTGCTAGTATATTTTACCCTCAATATCAAAGAGTTAATATAAATTTTCATTGTGAATAAATAATAAATATAGAAAGTTACATACAATAAAATCAAACCTTATAATAACTTTAGACATTTTACCTTAATTAAGTAATTCATCTATAGGCTTGGATTAATTAATTAATTAGTTAATCCTTAAAAGACTAAGTAAAGGACCAACTAATAGTCTTAACCCATTAAGATTTAGTTTTGAAGGTTTATAAATAACCCTTTATGAGAAACCTTATGAGCATTCAACAATATACATAGGGACACATCAGGAGTCATAGTCTAAGTATGACTCCGGTACTTACAATGTAGTTTTAAATAGGTGATTATGATATTTTACTAGGTGTTACTTATTATTCATGAAAGCTTGAATAATAAATGATCCCACTAATTTGTTGAATCTGTTAGGAATAGATCTCGAGGGTCTATATATATTTTTTATGAGAAACCCAGCTACACTTAATCATATAGAGAATAATAGTTGTTCTTCTCGACACATCCAAAATAATTGTTCGCAAAATTCATATGGATAAGAATCAATATTTGTCGATTAATATTCTACACATACTTATTATATCTTAATCGTTATATAAATATAATAAATCTAATCCAATCTTTATAATATTTTCATCGTGTGATTTTATGAGGTTATAATTTTTCCAAGTAGATTCTTTCGAAGAGTCACTCCATTTCCGGTCAGATCTTCAACTTTTTATTTGACTAAGAAACAAATTGGATAACTTGATGAGTTAATACATATACCTTTTATTTTCTCTTTAATTTTCCCCTCTTCTATGTTTCAAATTTTGCTTTAAATTTGATGAACAAATCCCGAAGAAAAACCCCAAATGTTACCATCCGATTTTTAACTTTTACCCTCCCAATTGAACAATTATCCAACCATCCTGTACGTCTGCGATTCACGACACATAAGCTTCTCTCACTAATGCAGACATCAAGAACCTGCTTATCTCCCGCCATATTCATCATCCATAATTCACTCTGATTGCTTTAAACCCTACAAACCCTGACAACTGATTCCAAGGATTTTTTTTTCTTCTGTTAAACAGAATCAATGGCCTCCAAGGACTTCAAGAAAGTGATAGCAGAGTACTTCAAGCCAGGCGCCATTGTCGAAATCAGCAGTGAAGATGATGGCTTTCGCGGTTCTTGGTTCGAAGGGACCGTTATCCAGAAACTTAAGAAGGACAAGATACTGGTGGAGTATAAGGATCTGTTAGAGGATGATGGGAAGCGGAAGCTGAGAGAGGAGTTGGACGCGGTGCAGCTGCGGCCATTGCCGCCCCGGGAATCACTTAATCGGAAACTTAATATTGATGAAGATGTTAATTGCTTTTACAATGATGGGTGGTGGGAAGGTGTCATTACCAAGGTATTGGAGGATGGGAGGTATTCTGTGTACTTTAGGGTCTCCAGAGAGCAAATGGAGTTTCATCGGCATGAAATCCGGGCTCACCGGGAGTGGCTGCACGGGGAGTGGGATCCGCCCTTTTTAGCAGAACCGGAAGATCAGGTACCAAATGATAGGTCATATCGTTTCATTTATAGTAATTTGCATTCCATTGCATTGGTGACTATGTGTGTGTGAAAATTTAAATTACATTGCCTTTTCATTAGTTCTGGAGAGTTATGTTTCTAAAAATCTCACATCCACAGGAAAGTAAAATCTTTGATAAGTTGTTTGAAGATGTTACCATTATGATAAATCTCCATAGCCTATTTGGATTCTGCTTCATTAAAGGGCCCTTTGAAAATGACGCATTCCTGGTTGGAATGTCCAATAACTATTATATTGGCAGACAAAACAACTTTGAAAATTGAGTCCAGGCAAGTGTGACAACATTCAGGCACTTTACACTTGACTACAGATTTGTTCTCGTGTGTTTTTTGAACATGATATGTCGGGCTCTGCTGTGAAGTGTATTATTCTCAGACTTTCTTATGAATTGTCTGAGTATATTTTGATCTGCATCTTTGCACATGTTATAAGTATGTTGTTATACCTTTTGTCTTTTTAATGGATTGAACCATCCTTTCATTTTGCTGAATACATGGGAAGTGGACTACATCGTTTATACGTGTTTATGTTTATGTTTGAATAGGAATAAGTCGCATCAACAGGTTTGATGTTATTCCCCTCATCCTATAACCTTATGTAGGCAATTGTATTCGTGTGTAAAGAAAAGTTATGCTGGCAAGGGTGCAAAAAGGAAATAAAAGAGATTCCTCAGTCAAGGTCACGTTTTAGTTGAGAGATGATCTTTAATCCATTTATGCCTAGTTTGGGAGTTTTAAGGGGGAGAGAAAAGAAGAGAAGGTATAAGTAAGGAAAGAAGAGAAGAGAAGAGAAGAGAAGAGAAGAGAAGAGAAGAGAAGGGAAATCGTGTTTAATGTTGTTTGGGAGTTTTAGGAGAGAAAAGAAGAGAGATGTATTTTTTTGTATGGGAGTTTGGAAGGAGATGGGACTATGGATTACTTTTAATTTTGTTTTTACAAAAATATCCATGTACAAAAGCCCATAGTGATCAACTCTCTCTTCTCCCCAAACCCCTTCTCTTCTCTCCAAGCCCGTCCATCCAAACTGGCTGTTAATGTGGATCTAAACGCCTTCTTTTGATAATATTTGATTTTTGCCATTTCTAATTAGAATGATCCTAGAAACGTATCTTCTACTGCATGCCTTAAAGTTAGGGAAGTCCAACTAAAGAAAGCAAGAACCTATCTTTCAAGTACCATGATAACCCAAAAGAAACAAAATACGGTAGAGAACAAGGATATTAGTAGTCCAGTTCAAGAGGACAAAACTCCAAGTCTAAAATTCAGATAATAACTCAAGACATCTTCCTAAACAACTCCATATATATATATATATATATAGTGCTAACTAATAAACATAATTGAAATCCTAAAAGTAGGAAATTTGTTATGAAGCGGTAGAATTAGAGTCATGAAGATAGTTCAAATTTTGACGGAGGGATGTGATACTCTTTTTCAGGAACTTCTTTTGCTTTCCATTGGAGTTGAAATTGATCTTCCATCCTATGTTCCTTGTCAAGTGCTTCCCATTGTTTTCTTCAAAAAGTTTGCAAGGGTGGTGGGCTTCTAACCGTGCTCTTCTCTTGAAACTTGACTTGTTTTCGTGGACAAAATTGGGGAATTGTCCTGCTAGAAGGTCCTGATTTTCCCATCTAGCTTCTTCAGGTGGTTGACCTTCCTATTGAATCAATAGCTCCAGGGTAGCAGCTCCCACCTCTTTAATCCATCGGTGAGATAATATTGTTGCATGGGAAAGAACCATGTTCCAGTTAGAGACTCAGAAGTAATGGGGTTGAAGGTGGTGGGAAAGTTATTGTTTTGTTGTTCGTCCTTTCGCTAGATGTAGAAGTGAAACACGGAAGACAGGGTGGACTTATGAAGTTGTTCTTCATGCCCCACTAGACATGTTTCACTCGAGGATCTTGCACATGAACAATTTTAAAGTAGTGTTGCCAGTGGAGGTGCGGAAGCCAATATTGAAAAGAGTATTTAGCCAAGGAAAGAAATTTACACAATTTAGTCAGTTGTTCATGTGCAAAACAGTGTAAATAGGTTTTAAGCAACAGTCGACCACTTTAGTTTGGCCGTCAGATTAAGGAGTCCCAATTCTCTGGCAAAAGTTTTGTTCAATCTGAGGAAAATGAGATATCTATCTGATAACATAGACCTTGGAATGTTATGTAGACTAACAATCTCCCTATCAAACTTTTTAACCAAACCAAATAACGGGATAACATATTTATTGAGGCCATATACTATTACTATGATCAGAATAATGACAAGCTTGTTAGATTTAGGTAGAACAATGATGAAATCTAATGAGATATCTTCGAACATCCTCTCAAGCAGGGGGGGTAAGGGTTGAAGTAAACCTTTAGGAGCCAACGATTGGTATTTATTTGTTGGCATGCCAAGCAATATGGACGTAATTCTTGACATTTTGCTTCATATTAGGGCCTAAAAAGTTGGATTTTGGAAGAAAGCCTATATGGAGTCTTCAAATATCCTAAATTTCCTGCAGACAAAGTATCATGGGATTTCAATAAAGTTTTTGTCAGTATTCATTCTCAGGAGTGACCAAGTCGATATAAGGTGTAGATACAGATTTCGCAATCTTGCGGTATAAGGTTCCATTTGAATGCTTCTTGCAAGTCCATAAAGTATGTTGAGGATGGTGGGAATAGGCTTTTCCTCTGTTTTTCTTTTCTAGCTTTGCAAGTGATGAAAAAATCAAAGGGTAAAAACTTCATTAATAGTCTTTGTTGTTTACTTGCAGTAATCCTTTGCTCCAACAAAAATTTGAAGCTAAGATTATCTCTGTTGACAAAGAATGCCAGCCCCAAAGATATGCCTCCACTCTTGTAAAGCTAGAACAAAAGTAATTCTCGATCATATGTTTATTTAAAGTGGGATAGAAAAACAAAATCCCTTTTGAAATAAGCCTCCAAATGATCAGAGAAGTGGGTCTCCTATTCCTTCAAATGAGGCAAACGTGCAAAACTAGAACAATAGTCAATGCTTGCTTTAGTATTTGAATAGCTTCTTCAGCTACTGTGGACCATCTTAAGCCATGCTTTCAAGTCAAGTGCATAAAGACCGTGCAAGCAAACCATAATTTACACAAATGTGCCTTAGCACCCAGTTAACTCTTTCACATTAGATTGCACAGGCCAAGTAAGGTTGGCTTGAATTTTATCTCTGGCAACCTTGACAACATCGGTAAACACCACATGCCCCAGAAAGGATACCTGAATTTGACCAAATAAGCACTTGGAGGCCGTAGCAAAGAACTGGTTGTCAAGGAATAGGTTGAGTGCAATCCATAAAAGTTGATTGCTCTAGTAAAGAATACTAGATTAAATCTTCTTAAATATAGTCTGAATAGATCATTCATTGCAGCTTTGAAGGTTGAAGCAGCGTTCAGAAAGTCACTAACACAAAATCTTAATGGCCAGAGGGAGTTCAAAAAGTTGTTTGGGCAATGTTGCTCGCAAGTCATTTTGCAAAACAAGGTTGCACCATGAAATTCTTCCAGAAACCCATCTGTGTTGGAGATGAGATATTTGTCTAAAGTGTTCTGGAACCTGTATCAAAGCACATTCGCCAACTATTGTGCCAACTATTATACTTTTTTTCCTTTTTACTAATAGCATAGGGCTGGCGAAGGGGCTGAAGCTTGGGCAAATAAATCCTAATTGATGTAATTCTTAAATTTGTTTTTCAACGGTGTCCATTCAGAGACAAAATGAGAAACATCTCATTCTAATTAGCTTGAATTTTAATTATTGAAGCAAGGTATTGGATACTTATGTTATCTGCTCCCAGGAATGATTGCACTGGCAGAACACTTCAAGAATGAACTTTTAGTGCTGCAATATCTGCCACCAAGGTAATTCATTCAATGATGGAAGCAAGTTGAGCTATTAAGACTGTTTTAGGGTTGGTTGTTGAGGGGTGGTGGTTTGTGGATTTTGTTTTCGATGGAAAGGGTAGAAAAGCATGTGGAACTATAGAAACCAGGAACATTAGTAGTCGAATTTTTGAGGACAAATCTCCTAGTCTGAAGTTCAAAATTCAAATAATAACTGAAGACACCTTCCTAAACCATTCCAAGGATATATATAGTGCTAATAAACATGAAATCCAACAGAAGTATTAAACATGGGATGAAAAAGCAAGTAGTTATTGGCGTGGCTGGAGATGTGAAGGTAGTGCAAATTATGATGGACGGACGTGGTACTCTTCATGAACGACATTTGTATGGAAAATCTAGAGACTCTGACATTGATCTTTGGAACTACATTCTTTGTCATGTGCCTTTCTTTTTTCCTGAATAATTTGCAACTGTGGTGGATTTGTAACATACTAAAAGGTAAAAGATATACTTAACATGACCTGTCGATGAATTTAGGTGATATACTTTTATGTGTAGCATAAATGCAAGCATATTTGCATTATATTATCTAATTTTGCATGTAAGATGAACTAAGAATACAATTCTAATTACCATCTTTTTTACATACCTTGTTATTTAATTGCTTATTTTTTTAGAATTGATGAATGATTAATTCGTTTTCTTGGGTCACTGATCTCAGTTTCATGGTTAAGAATTGAGTGGTTCATTATGATAACCCAATTTTATGTCGGGAATATTGTCAGTAAGGATGATATGTTGTTGGTTGATAAGAATAAATCGAAGTAACAAAAATACCCAAAACATTTTTTCTTTTATCCATAACAAATTTATGACTAATTATTAATATCTTGCCACTACATTTCACGGAGGAATCTGATAACTTTTTAGCATGTATGGCCCATGTGCCAATTTTCCAAAGGTAACATTGTCATTTTGGGTCCATGAACAAAAAGAAAAGGAAAAATGATGGCTTTGTTGAGGGAGATGAAGTTGAGAGAATTTTTGATAAGATAGGTTATTTACATGTTCTTTTGGACATATTCTTGGAATGTGGTGGCCAACAGCTTTGGCAATCTGGCCTCGTTTGATAGATTGATTTTTCCTTTCTGAAGGGGGTTTGAGACTATAGTCGCTCTCCTTGGTTCAAGTATTTGAGAATTTTCCCTTTTTCGGCTTTCAGTCGATATTTTCTCTATATACTCTTTCTTCCTTAGGCCCTTCTTCTTTTGCATCTGAACTTTGGTCTGTTTGAGTATTCCACAGGCCTCTTCCCTTCCAGTCGCTTCACAGATCTGGATCCCTCTCTTAGGTTCGTCCCAATCCAGAGGTTCAAAAGAGAACCAGGAAGTTGGTGGAGACTCTAGAGGAGTTTGTGAGAGAGAGGAAGGTGGAGCCCAAGGCAATGGAGGAGGAGGAGTTGGTTCCAAAAATGAATGACATTAAGGCAGTGCCACCACTGGAGAATTAGGCTCCACCTGGCCTTTTTTTCCTTTTTTTTTCGTTAAAAGGACCTAAAATGACAATTTTACTCATGGAAAACCGGCACATGCATTGCACATGCTTAAAGCTAATAGATGCCACCATGGGATGTGGTGGTGGGTATTAATAATTAGTCTTAAATTTGTTATGCATAAAAAAAAGATGAAAACAAGATTTTTGGATATTTGAAAGAATCATAAATAGTTCATCTATATAATTTTTGTTATTTTCCCTCAACTTGAAATATCACTTTTGGTATAGCTAGGAAATTGTCCAATAGTTGACTTTAAGTGTAACTAGGCTTGTAATTGTAAATTTCAAGTCTTAAGTCTTGGCACAATAATTTGGTATCAAAGCAGTTTATGGTTTTGGGGCTTTATGTCATTTGTGAGGGTGATTGCCAAACAGTTAGTTTTGGGTGGTACTAGGCCTATGGTTTCCTCTCGGGCTCACAAATCAAAAGCGTGACAGTTGGTAATTAGAGCTATGTTTTGTTGTGTATTCCTAATATCCTTGGTGAGGATGCTAGGGTTTTAAGGGGATGAATATGATACCTCCAATTCCAGATCAGTAATGTGATAGTTTTTCATTAGAGCAACAGATTACGGTTTTGGGCTTTAGGCCTCTCATGAGGATGACTGCCAAAGAGTTGATTGAGATATTATCATTCCCACTGTCATGTTTTGGGCTGGTGGTTTTGGCTTGTGAAAGTTGGTAATTAGATGAGGTTAATTTGGGCTGCTAGGGAGGGCTCTAGGGCTTCAGGTGGGTATAATGTGATAACCCCAATCTCAAGTTGAGAATATATAAAAATATGATACTAATGATAAGGATGGTTTTAAGTACCAATTTGAACTTGAGATGTCCATTTTTGCTAAGTAGAGTTGATTGAAGGTAATGGCAGACTCAATTTTGTTGCAGGCTCGTGAGTCCTGGGTGTGATAGTAATAGCGTATGCTTCAGAGAGATGAGGTGGTTTCTTGATGACCATGTTACATGAACTTTATTTGCTGAACTACCAGTATTGCTGGGTTCTTCCCCTCCCTGCATACTCTCTTTATGGCTTTCATGGGGTGGATAACTTTCTACTTTTCATACCCTTCTTTACTACTACAGTTTTATGAACTATTCACTTTACTTGGAATGTAGCCTGGCAAGGAGGTTGTTCAGCAGAAGATTTGCCAAGGGGCACAAGTTGAAGTTAGTAGTGATGAAGAAGGCTTTGTCGGTGCTTGGTTTGCTGCAACCATCATTGAACAATTAGATGGGGATAAATACTTGATTGAGTATGAAAGTCTGAGAAATAACGAGGACACGGAGTTCATGAGAGAAGAGGTTGATAGTCTACATATACGACCATATCCACCAAACTGTGCTGTTGTTGACTTGTTCAAAGTTTTTGAAGAAGTTGATGCTCTATACAATGATGGTTGGTGGGTTGGAGTTATTTCTAAAGTTCTGGGTGATCAAAAGTATAATGTATATTTTAAGGGCACTGACGAAGAAATGGAGTTCAAGCACTGTGACCTGAGGAAGCACCAGGACTGGATTGATGGCAAATGGGTTATCCCTTCACAGGTACTAACTTTCTTAGAAGTGTTTATGAACTTTCTTTTGTGTTGATAATCAAAAACCTCTGCAGTATATTTGACCAAGCCAATTTCGGATATTGGCCTTTTGGTTTATTTACCGAAAAATGCCATGACTGTGTTGTGGAATGCATGCATACTTGAATCACTCAAATGAATGATTTTCTCAAGTTCAACTAGGAAGCAACTCAACTGATATCCTTTTTTATATTGATGCAAGGAGCATTTTCTTGTTAATGTTTGGCTGTTTGGTGCTGCTGAAGTCTAGTGATACCTCAAAAATTTGAAAACATTACTCTTCTTCCTGTCTGGAATTGAATGGCCCATTTTAACTTGATAAAAAATTAAGGAGTGCCTTTTGTTTTCACAGAGTTACTAATATATCCTGGTCATTAATGTATTACTGGTGGGAACATTATGCAAATAGATGTAAATCTTTAAATATAGGAGGTGATTAATGAACTTTTATATCAAAAACCTATTTATTTTTGGAAATGGGACATTCAATTCCTTGACAAACTAGGGATATTTAATTCCGGATGGAGGAGCATTACTCTTCCTCAAATCAATTTCCCTATTCCAATGTAGATAACTTTCCTGTAAAGTTAAATAGCAATACTTTCATCTAAAGTTCCACCACTATCCTTTAACGCCAGTGTTTTTGTGATTATGCAAGAGCAGGCCAATGTGGCTATATATCGATTTCTTCCTTTTCTGAACCTGAGTTCTACCTGTTAGCCGGAATCGTTGCCATTTTTTGAAAGTTTGTTGATGCTTTTTCGAGACCATCCTTGAAATTCTGTTCATTCTTTTCCCTTGACACTGGCAAGTTAAAGAACTTGGCTTCCTTTAAATTGGTTCCAGTTGAGTTTTCATAGAGCATTCTGCTATAACGTGTACTGACATTTTGGTTAAATGGATCATTTTAGCAGGCTCTAAAGTTGCGGTGATCACTGGGAAATTCAGGGCAAAAGCTTTGCATCTTGCAAATGTACGAGTAACTCAAAACAAATTGTATATTACTTTGTATCATCCCAAAGCTTAACTATTCTCACAGTATCTTCATAGAATGTTCTTATAATTGGTGAGATTTCTTTAATGCTGTAGGATTTCACTCTGTTTGAACATGGAAATACAAAAAAATCTTCTGTTCTGCAGTTTAATTCTTTATGCTTATTGATGTTTTGTTCTAGCACTTAGCAGCAGACGAGTGTAACTCGTAGGCTGATAGGAAACTGCACTTAGATAGAAAGGTTTTCAGTTACCTCTGAATATCAATCTAAGTTGCAAGAAGCAGGGGAACATGAAATGAAACCATAAGAAAAACAGACATGCAGACTCTTGAAGTCTTTTATTTTGTGAAATTGTGTGATGGTGATTTGTTGGAAACTTGCGTAAAGTTTTTTCATGTGGGAATCACACAGAAATATGTGTCCTTTAAATCTCCTGGCAGATACCGTTTTCTTCCTTCTTGGTTTCAGGTTCCTGAAATGCCGAGACGAGTAAAGTCTTGGACAGCCCCATAGCAGTCTTGAAAGTGATCATCCCAGTAGGTGAATCAGAGACATCAACTTGAACTTCATCCACTGCTATCCACAGAAACAACTCCTTACTCTTGATTCCTTTCACTTTCTTCAACTTTTTCGGCTCCATGAAGGCTGTCACTGCATCTGCATACTGTGCAACCTGGCCAATCTTTCCAAACTTATCCTGAGTTGCATGCTTCTGTTTCATCCAAGCAAAGCCTGTTTCTTTCACGTAGCCGTATTCTTCCACTTCGTTCAAGGGCTCGGCAAACCCATTCTTCCATCAACAACTTGGGTTTCTCATTGCATTGTCTGCCGTGGCAAATTTCTGATGCCATTCCTCTGATCTCTTCTGTGACCAGAGACATTTTTCTCAACACTCGGTTTTTTTTCCCTCTTTCTGCTTTGAGGTAAGACAGTGATGATTAGCCTGAGTACTGATATAAAACCACGTCGAGCTATTGTTCTATATACTAGTGAAGTTCGTAACCTGCCCTCAGATTTTCAAAGAACTTCCAAAATGACATGCTGCACCAAAGGGTGTTGGATAATGAGACCAACTTAGTTAATGATTTGTCTAGTTTTTGTTTGAGGTCTACTTAATGAACTTACTACCTCCCCGACTCGGCAACTGAAATTTGAAAGCAACATTTATAGGGCTAGGAAAGGAAAGCTCATGTATTGAATGAGAATCACCTACCAGTCCATGGGGAATGAGTTGCGACAAACTGCAGAACTCTCAAATGGTTGAGGGCCAAACACACTTAAATTTAAGTATTGAGTCTCTTTTAATGATTGAGATTTTCTCCGAGAGTAATGTAAATGTTATTGAGTGTTGGGGAGAAATCAGACATCCAAACAGTGCAGAGATAGAAAAGAGTACTTAATATGAGATTTATAAATCTTGATCAAATTGTCGTGAATTCAATCAATAGCTTTCAATTACAAATCTCATTTAATTCTTCAATATTAATATATATATATATATTTTTGCTGAAATATTATTCCTAAAAAACTAATTGACGGATCAAAATTTGTAAAAAAATAAGAAATTGATGGACATATTATTCCTGTAAAAAAATTAAATTATAAAAATCAATTTATAGTGAAGAATAGAGTTTATTTACTGATGGTTTTTGAGTTTCTTTCTTTCACTGACCTCTATTGTAGTACAGATAGAAGAACGAGACAACAAACATCAATAGACCATCAATTCCAAGCCATAAAAACTTATCCTTGGAATGCCACAGCTGTTTTGACAAGAAAATAACTAAAATGGAGTCTATTGGAAAAGGCAGGACTTGAAGGAGAAAGCTGGACATCGAGAGAATCACATGTTTATTTTCTTCTTGGATCAAGTCGTCTCTCTAAGTCGTGCTGTGTTTTTTTCCCTGCCGATTTAAGAATTTCCAAAAATGACTGATTAAAAACCTAAAATGTAGCTGGAGTTTTTGGATATTAAGGTATTTGTGAGTCAATCAATGAATATAATTAGAGGTTTCTTATCTTCTTATTAGTGTATAAACACTAATTCTATTTATATATTTTATTAAAAAAATAAAATTATATATATCTATATATTTATGTATATAATTTTTCAAATTATATATATAAATATAATTTTAAAAAATAACTACAGAAATTGTTTGAAAATTTTTTTTGGATAGTATAAAATATTATAAGAGTATTGTTGATTTATATATTTTATATGTATAATTTAAAAAATATTAACTTTTTATTATAATGGGTAACCATGCATATTAGGATAATTATTAAATATAATATATATTTTCTTATATCAAAATTAGTAGATGTCTATTAACTTAGATGTTATAGAATATACTGTTAAATCTCTAACGATCAAAATTAACAGTTAATTATATATATATTTTAAAAAATAATAATAAATTTGATCAAATGATCTTATGATTTAGTTTATCCTTTAAGAATTTAATTTATAAAATATATTTTAAAAAATAATTTTTTTATTGAAGTTTTTATTTTTTAAAATAAAAAACATAGTTAATCATTAACTTTTATTATTAGATATTTAATTGTGCACTTTATAGTATTACTCTCTCTCTCTATATATATTTGTATCTTTCTCTCTCTCTATCTATAAATATATATATATAAAAATATTCCGTCTGAAAAATTATTTAACTTTCTTACAAGCTTTCCATCATGTTGTTGGATCAAGATGTTATTTTCTAATAGTTGATGGTGCGAAAATTCGATTTCGGACTATCATGTTATTGGATAAAGGTGTGCCAAAAAAAATAAAATTAAGAAGAGAGTTTCTAGGGTGATTACCCAAGAGAAATCTTCGAAGCTATGTCAGAATGGAGAATAGTGGAAAAATATGGTAGAAGATATTGTGGAATTGATAGACATGGCTTAGAAGTGTACCTTGTTGGACAAAAGGGGAGTTTATTACTTGCTTATATTTCTTTCCTTATTTTCTCTAATTAAAAATCAGTCTAAATTATGATTCGGTACCATCTTATCATTTATTGGATTTTTGGATCAACGATGAACATAACTTTTAGGTCAAAATGTACTCCATTACCAGTTAAAAAAAGAAAAACAAAAAAAAGTTCCGGTTCCTAACATGGGAATCTTGACAATTCCAGTGATTTTTTTTTTAAATTCTGTTCAATTGCCTATTTCGATGTATCTGAACATTCCTTCTTTGTCATGACATAAAATTATCAATGCAAATGGTCCCAAGAACAAATTTATTGTGGAGAAATAATACTACAATTTTCATCTGTTGTATGTTGACTCATCTTGGCACGAAATATTATTGGGTTTATATTTTATTGCCTTAATCATTGTTGGAATGGAGTCCCTCAAGAATGACTGTTATAAGAGATGCAGGAGTCCACCAGTAAGACAAGATAAAGATACCAGGGGTAGCATTTGCACCAAACCCGGTTTTGTTGATACCAGTATATACTGAGGATAGAGTTAATTAGCCATACATATATTATTCATGGGTTGAGTTTCTAGTTGTAAAGCTTGATTAGTTTTATTACTTATGGCAACGTAATTTTAGTGTAAAACTTGAGTTTTTTTACCATTTGGTCAGATATTATTTCTTTTTAAGATGCTATGCTAAGCTTGCAGATCATTCTTCATGTATGTGTCTATGTAAGTAACCTTTTCATTTATTTAGATACAATGTCAACATCTAACACAAACGATATTGTTTTTTAAAGAAAATTTGAATGTGGAGGATACATGAAGCCAAAAATGTCATGCTTGGAGAAAAATTCAAACCGAAAATATCATAAGTGTCATAACAAGAAGGTAAGATATATGAAGAACCATGTTTTTGCATTAAAATAACTTTTGACAATTACAATTTCCTTGCCAATGTCGAAAAGTTTCTCTAGATTATTAAGCATCAAGAAGATATGAGTAGGGATGAAACACGGAAGATAATTTATTGCATTTTTGTGATTGTTGCAGTCCTAGGAGTTTATTTAGACTATGTTTGGATTAGTCATTTATAATTTGAAATTATCTTCAACTGTAACTATTTTTTATGCACTATCTATACAATTGTTCTGGTAACCTTTGTTTACTGGAAATTTGGTTCTTCTAATCTTTCACTCAATCATTGTTGACATCTTTACTTCTTTTTTAATAGCGCTTTTTGCTAAGGTCGCTGGATATCATAAATCAACCTTGAAAATGACTTTGTTCTTATTAGTGATATAAAGCAAGCTTAAGGTTGCTGGATATCATATTATCAATCTTTCCCAAGTACTCTAATTTCCTTGCATCAATTTTTGTTAAATAAGTTCGATCGCATTCTTAAATTCTATCTCACCATCCACATATATGTTTTCTGTTTTCATTTACTTCCCACAAGGTTCCATTCCCACCAGCATTATTACACTGCTCAACCATGTGAGGAGGCCTCTGTTATTCATTAATCTTGACCAAAATCAATTGCTTCTTTAAAAACATAATATTATATTATCAACCTGGCCTGAACATAAAAAACAGATAACAGAGATATGCTTCTTTAAAATAAATATACAGGAATTACTATAAAAAATAACAGGAATCACTTCTTCAAACTTCTTTAAAATCAAAGATATGATTTTAACATGAAAACTACATTATCTTAAAAATTGAAATGCAGTACAACATCTACTTGTCCCAAACATTCCACAAACAGTAAACTAAAAACGTTTCATTATATAGCTTTATCAGCATAATTCACCTCCCGGTTAGAGTATCACTTCCCACACCAAGATGGAAGCTTGCATATGCATAAAAACGATGAACCAAAGTAAAACACTATGCATATAAGGATTCTTGTTCTTTCAAATTCAAAATCTATAACGACATGATAAATTTAGGATATAAACTTCACATGCAAACAGCTTACAACTTTTCAGTTCATACAGAGGAACAAAAAACAAAAGAAAAACACAGTCATTATGCATGGTACATTTTGTTTAACAAATTATAATCAAAATAACCAACCACTATTATTAGCCAAACTGGAAACCTGACTCATTTCTTCCTTTTACAAACAAACAAGATAATAAACTATAGGAAATGCAGGGGTTGTCATAGCAGTACTGGATTAATTGCCCTTCCATCAGTGACTGACCAAAAAAAAAAAACAAGATTCAACAATTGTGCCCCAAGAATTACAAATTATACCTTCAAAAAATGACAGGACATCCTAATTATGTGCAAAAGACATAGGCATAATATATTATGTATTTCCTGATCATTGTATTAATTTATGTATTTCCTGATAATTGTATAAATTTCAACTTTAAAAAGTAATCATTTACCTTTTTTTTCTCACTATCTATATTTCTATTTTTATGTCTAAAATTTTAGTAAAATAAATTTTTACAAATAATCTCTTTTTTATGTAATTTTAAAAAAGGCAAGCATCTGTGGATCCATCTCAACGGTGTCTGACCTTCGCTGGCTTGGAGTTAGCATTTCCTATATGCATTTCAGCTCAAAGGCCGCATTGTGATACTGAATGCAAATCCCCAAATCAATGCAAACATCTGCTAAAATATGTATATAGAAAATATCTGCAAAACCACTAAGCAGACCCACATTATTTTTAAGCCCAAATCCATTGAAATCATCATCGTTTTTGTAAGGAAAAGAAAATGGCAAATTCAACTTTCTAAGAGTATCTTTATCTTACTGGTGGACTCTACATATCTTATGACGGTCATTCTTAAGGGACTCCATTCCAACAATGATTAAGGGGCAATAAAATATAAACCCAACAGAAAAATGCTTTCTGAAAAGTGCAAGAATCAGAACAAAGGAGAGAAAAACAAAGGATAGCATTTGTTCAATGAAACCAACAAGAAAGTACTCACCGCCGCAACAAGATACGAAACTAGATTAAGCCGGAAGAATCCGTCGCTGCCAGCCTTAACCAAATCACCAGAATTACTGTATATTTTCGGCGAAGTACGCTTCAGCTTTAGGACCCGAGAAAATTACAATTCAGCTAAGCAAAAAAAATTAAAGTAGCAAACGAGTTCTTTCTCTCCAGCATTTTGTCTCTCTAGAGTGATTTGGGAGAAAACTTTGAAAGCCCTCGATCGATCTCGTGGAATGAAGCGGTCAGAGAGGAATTTTGGTGGAGTTTAATTTGTACGCTGAAACGAAAATGCAACTCAAACCCAAAGATTTGAGCTAGAAAATCTTTGTTATCAACGACTAATTTTTTTCCAAAAATCAAATTGAAAATTTTCACATTCTCAGAATCTTTGAAGGGAGGTGATTCAGATTGGGCATCGAGTGAACTCCGGCGGCGTCACTTCAGCAGCGCTCTGTTCAGATGAAAATTGGCAACGGGCTGAGTAAGTAGGTCGAAGGTCAGAGGGGATTTTTGTTTGTGCGTGAGCGAAGCAGACTTGTTCGTTCTTTTCTTTTCTTTTTCTCTTTTGTTTCAACAGGCAAAACGATATCGTTTTGTTTATAGATTTTAAACTTTGAACCATTACTTTCACTGTTTAGCACATTCATGATTTGGCATATGCTAGCAAAGCCGTGTATATATA
>JAOXNR010000030.1:10657708-10705320 GCA_028571225.1 Parsonsia alboflavescens
GAAGGCTGCTGAGGAAAACAAAACTACTGCAGTGACTAATGAAGCTGTAGAAGTGAAGGAGGTGTAACTGATGATATGTAATTAAATTCAAGTTCCAGAAGAAGAAGATTACATATAAGAAGTGGTTGGCATAATTTCTTATCAATTAGTTGGATCGATCTTGGAAGAGGAAAAAAAAAACTATGATTAATATCTATATCTGAGGATGATCATGTTTTGATTGTTCTGATCTTGTTGTATTTTGATATTATTAGATGGAAATTAGTAAGAGTTTACTCTCTTATATCATTCAAAATGGAAGAATATCAATGGATGGAAGTTTTAATTCTACAAGCTTTTTTCCTTGTTATAATTAAATTTCGGGATCAGAGTCTATCTAGTACTTGTACTATAGCTCAAAGTAAGGTTTGGTAGTAAAATTTTAATTTCTGCCTATTGAAGACCCAAACATTTTACAGACAGATAAATTGAAACTTAAGTGAATTTGGCATAAAAATCTTGCCAAGTCATCATGTGACAGGCACCTAGGTCCGATATGGGGGCAAAATAGTCTTTTTTTTTTTTTTTCCTTTCTTCTTCTCTTCCACCGGCCACCGGAAATTCCTCCACCTGGGGTTACGACTATCTCAGGAGCCATGTCCTTCCATCCCAGGAGAAGAAGAAAGGGGAAAAAAAATTTGTGCAAGAAAAATTCTGATACTCTCTTTCATGTTCCCAACACAGTACAAGGATTGATTTAAGATCATTTTTCACCCCAAATCTGGAACGATTTAAGATCATTTTTCACCCCAAATCTGGAACCTAAAACAAACAGTTCCCAAATCTTGAAGCCTCATTCCCAAATCTGAAAAATGGGGCAATCATTATATATGAGAAAAGCATTTTGAGATATCCGAACCCAAAATCTTGTATTCCAGACCAACCATTCTCCAAATTTCCCAAACAAATTCCTTTCCAATTTCTCCTGCCCGCATGCTGATAAGATTTAGCTTTGGTATGATTCATCGGACAATCATATGACAGCTGTTTCAGCACATCAGTTTGGCCAGTGTACTACTTGCCATCCTTGGAGCTCTAACCACTCCAGTATATACTTCACCAATTTCCTTATAAATTTTTTGTGTTTCCCTCCCCTCCCCCCCCCCCCCCTTTCTTCTTCTCTTCTACCGGCCACCGGAAATTCCGCCGCCCCGGTTATGACTATCTCAGGAGCCTTGTCCTTCCATCCCAGGAGAAGAAGAAAGGGGGGAAAAAAAATTTTGTGAAAGAAAAATTCTGATACACTCTTTCATGTTCCCAATACACTACAAAGAGAAGAAGAAAACGTTAAAAATATATATATATGAAATGACTATTTTGCCCCCATACCGGACCCATGTGCCTATCACGTGATGACTTGGTCGGATTTTGATGCCAAGTTCACCGGAAGTATAACTTGACAACTCGTAAAATGTTTGGATAGACCATTATCCCTTAAATTAAAAGTATAAAGCATTAATCTATATTATGAACTCGAAAGGGAGTTAATATATATATATATATATATATATTTATATTTAATGATTTGTATTTTTTTTTAACCAATAATATTTATACTTAGAGTGTAAAATTGATTTAAAATTCTTTCAACATATAGAAACATGTATCGAATCAAACTCGTGATCTTACATTAACAATTTATTTACTAACTGTCTTAAATTACTGGATTTGAGTTATACCCAAATATAAAATCACTTGAGCTTGATTCACTTTGCAAAGACTAGTCAACCCGTAAGTTTACCTTTGACATCATGAGAAGATATATAATCTATGTTGCAAGTGAGGTTTGCATATCCCAACTTGGTATACCAATTAATTGACTCAGCTTCACTAGAGTTGTCAATTGGGGATGTTCGGCCCGAACCACAAAGGTCAAAAAATTTAAAGGGTTGGGATGGATCAGTTCCAATTTTTGAAGAGTCATTAAAATCCTAATCCAACCCCAGTCTCTTAAAGGTTAGGATGGGTCAACCCTTAGATATATAAATATTTTTTTTTTACTTTAAAAAATATTTAAAATTATATATTTCAATTTTCACATTACTTTTAGAAAATGCAAAAAATAGTAAACAAAGTGAATAGGAAATTAGAGAAAAATGTAGAAAATTATTAAATACAAACCAAACATAAAAATGAAAAACTCAATTTCAAGATTTAAAACTCATTACAATCCAAAAAAAAAAAGAGTTTGAGTTTCAATAAAGGAAAAAAAATACTACTACAAACAATACTATTATAATAGCAATAGAAAGTGTATACTTTTTTAATTATAATAAATAAATTATAAAATAAAATAACTTTTTTTAATATCTTTAGCTTCAAGAGCCAACTCAGCCCGATCTTCTCTAAATCCTCGTAGGTTCTTAACCATTAAGAGATGAGCTAAAAAACCTTTATTGCAATTGGAATCAGAGTTTTCAAATACAATCCTTAAAAAATGTGGAGTGACCGGCCTCAAGGCCCAACCTATTTTGACGGCTCCCATTGTGACCGCATACATCCAAGTTTTGTGAAGTCTTCTTCGTGCAATCAAAGTAGAAAATGACACTCTTGTTATGATATCAATAAGTCTTTGTCGTTTCAATTTCAATGTCAATATATTTATGTATTCACTTCCACTCTAAGTTATATTAGTAGTAGACCAATATAGCCCCCAGGGGCATAGACGAGTTGGTAAGGCTAACGTCACGTTTGGTTAACTCCAATGACAGGCGGGGGTTCGAAACTATCGGGAATAGAACGTAAGCTCTAAACGTTTACTCTGCCAACGGCCATTGTCCCCCGTTGCGTCCTCTCCGTCAGTCCTTTGCCCACTCGTGTACATCCCTCGATTTACCTCCACTGGCACAAGGGGTCTCTGTGCCCGTGGGCGGGGTTTCGCCCGCAAGGGACTTCCCCCGAAAACCAAAGTAGTAGACCAATATATTGGAAATTCGGTCGCCGCAAAGATGATCGGTGTATGGCAGTCGCGTGTTACCAATTCAAACCTCAAATAGGATATGCCTATTGACCTACTTAATTGAGCCGATTAATTGAAGTTTGTCTAGATCAGTTTATAGCTCGTTTTCCTGTCCACTCTAACTATCAAAGTTAATGGTCAACTATATTTTAAAAAAAAATAAAAATAAAAACTTCTATCAAAATATTATTTTTTAAAATATATTTTATAAACTAAATCATAGGAACATTTGATCAAATTTATTATTATTTTTAAAATTTTTTTATAAAAAGATTGACCGTTAACTTTGATCGCTATAAATTTAAAAATGTACTCTATAGCAACTAAGTTAATAGATATTCACTAATTTTTATATAAGAAAATAGATATTCAATTTCTAACGAAAGAATCGCATGCAAATGTCATTTTGGAAGTTCTTTGAAAATCTAAGGGCAGGTTGCGAGCTTCACTAGTATATAGAACAATAGCTCGACGTGGTTTTATATCTGTACTCAGCCTAATCATCACTGTTTTACCTCAAGAAGCAAGAGAGAGAGAAAAAAAAAACTGTGTGTTGAGAAAAATGTCTCTGGTCACCGAAGAGATCAGAGGAATGGCATCAGAAATTTGCCACGGCAGAGAATGCATTGAGAAACCCAAGTTGTTGATGGAAGAAATGGGTTTGCCGAGCGGCCTTCTTCCCTTAAACGAAGTGGAAGAATACGGCTACGTGAAAGAAACAGGCTTGGTTTGGATGAAACAGAAGCATACAACTCAGCGTAAGTTTGAAAAGATTGGCCAGGTTGCACAGTATGCGGAGGAGGTGACAGCCTTCATCGAGCCGAAAAAGTTGAAGAAAGTGAAAGGAATCAAGAGTAAGGAGTTGTTTCTGTGGATAGCAGTGAATGAAGCTCAGGTTGATGACTCTGATTCACCTACAGGGATGATCACTTTCAAGACTGCTATAGGGCTGTCCAAGACTTTTCCCGTCTCGGAGTTTCAGGAACCTGAAACCAGGAAGGAAGAAAATGGTATCTGAGAGGAGATTTAAAGGGCACATATTTCTGTGTGATTCCCACGTGAAAAAACTTTACGCAAGTTTCCTACAAATCACGATCACACAATTTCACAAAATAAAAGACTTCAAGAGTCTGCATGTCTGTTTTTCTTATGGTTTCATTTCATGTTCCCCTGCTTCTTGCAACTTAGATTGATATTCAGAGGTAACTGAAAGCCTTTCTATCTAAGTGCAGTTTCCTATCAGTCTACGAGTTACACTCGTCTGCTGCTATGTGCAAGAACAGAACATCAATAAGCATAGAGAATTAAACTGCATAACAGATGATTTTTTTGTATTTCCAAGTTCAAACAGAGTGAAATCCAACAGCAATTAAAGAAATCTCACCAATTATGAAACACTCTATGAATATATATTTTTTAAAATATATTTTATATATTATATCTTAAAAAAATAAACTAAATCCTAAGGATAATGGATCAAATTTATTATTTAAAAAAATATATATATATAGTTAACCGTTAACTTTGACTATTAAAGATTTAACAGTAATCTCCATATTGAATGAACTAATGCAATCTATAACATTTTCATATATATATATATATATTTATATTTATATTTATATATGTGTGTGTATGTTCTATGTTAAGAGCTAATACTTTTCCACACCTTAAATATTTTACTCTATTATGTCATTTTTGAAATTAATTTGAGGAGAAGAGACAGTGGCTTCGAATTTTTTATTACACATTCATGTGTCACCCCCTTACATTAATAATAAAATTAATAAAAATTTTATACGTAATTTTAATTATTATTTTTTAATATATTTTATTATACTAAACCTTAAAAAGATAAACTAAATACTGAGAATATTTGAATTTTTAAAGACACGTGTTAAATTTTTATGGAATAATAGAAAACTATACAATTACACAATTATATAATAGAAATCTGAAACCGTCGAAAGTTGAAATTGTTTCATATTAATGAAATTATTTTTAATAGAAAATCAAATCAAATGGGGCAATTTTATTTTATTATCAAAATAGATAGGTGTTTTAAAATTTAACTACAGTTTTAAATGATAAAAATTTTAGCCAAGAGAATATTGTTGGGGACCATAGCAACCTTGGAATATGAGGGAGCTACAAAACAACCCATACCAACCGATAAAAAAATCAAAGGTTATACTATTATGGGTTGTTGGTTGAAGTTTAATTCCAAATGCGATTCCTTTTGTTGTATAGTTTTTTAAAAAAATATCTGATTTTTCTTCTTTTTTCTTTAAAAAATTGAATCTTATGAAGGAAAAAAGTTAGTTTCATCTTATAAAATGAATGAATATTTTTATTTTTTGTGTTTTGAGTATATTATCAAAATAGGGTGAAAGGTTTCACCTTTTTTTTGTTTTCTTGGTTGTACATGCCTCATAACAACAATTTTTGGCCTCTGTTTACTTTGTTTTTGTTTTTGAAAAAAAGATTTGATTTTTCTTCTTTTTTTTTTTTTATAAAGATTGAAGCTTTGTGAAGGAAAAAGCTATGTATGACGTGAGGACATCAACAGCTGCCACGTGAGAATAAAGTAAGAATCGTCATCGGAGTGGACTGTGCCCAATGAAGAGTTCTGATGCCTTAGTCAATATTTTGAGAGTAATCTAGTGTAATTCATACTCAAAAAGACAGTCTTCTTGTCCTTAGACTGATTATAATTTGATTATATATTGAAAGAATTCGTTAAGTCTTATATTAGGGCTCTTCTATTACGTGACAGTAGGCAATTAGGATAGTTGTCAGCTTCTATAGAATCCTGCCAACTGCTCCTAGAATTGTGCAGTTTTCCTTGATTTGGATAGCTTGCCATTCAAGTCTCTGTTGAGAGTTGGGAGCTCGCTAATCGACCTTTAGACCAACTTCGAGACATGTCCGTGGACGTCAAAGGGTCTCGAGTATCACTTCTGGAAGTTCATGCCAAGTGATCGTAAATTCATAGGAGATGTTAGGAGTCTTGCACCATTAGTCGCGACATGGAAGATCTATGAGACGAGTTGGGAGTGATTAGGTCGAGGGTCGTGGTCTGGTGGTACTTCTATCGAGCTCATTTAGGAGGTCGGTGGTAGCAGGTCGTTGCTCACCTTTCTTTGTTGATTCTGTGAGTCTAACTTTAAGGTATTGAAGGTTGGGGCCTTGAGCCCATTTAGGTCGGGTCTTACCCAATTTGTGTTGACTTGTCCGAGTCGTACCCGTTTCTCCAATCATTATCCCCTTTTAGGCCCAGTGAGCTTAGAGGTCATGGTGCCTAAATTACCGTCTTGAAGTCGTGACCTTTGAGGGGTCCTGCCGTTTCATTCTGCAACGGCTTTTTTTTTTTGTAGGAGTTGCTCCTCTTCAGTTTTGGGAAGGATAACTTGTCCAGTTTTAAAGACTAAACCGTTCTAGACTCGAAAAGTCGCTCCATTTCAGTTTTAGAAGGAAAACAGACCCACTTGGTTTTGAAAAGCCACTCCGTTTTAGTTTTTGGAAAGTTGCCCCGTTTCGATTTTGGAAGGTCGACCCATTTCAGTAACCCAAAGGTTTCCTTATTCCATATAAATTAGGAGCCTTCAAATTTTGAGATTTACCTGAACCTTCTCACAGCTTGCAAGAACTTTGAATTTACAGAGCCTTCTACTTTAAACTTCTTCTCTTCCTTTTGCTTGGGCATCCGGTAACTCAAGACAGCTTCCTTTTCACCTTCCAAGATTTTACAGAGTGAGTTTTCTATCTTTTCCTTTGAAAAAATTTCATCTTTTTCATCTTTCCTTCCAAACCGAGATGTCTTCTATGTCGCTCTCAGTGTCTTCTACATCTAGCACACCTTCTCTCAGGTCAGGAGAGGTAGCTCCTTCCCCTTCTCCTAGTGATTTGGAGAATGGGATTTCTTACTCTTCCCTTGTTACTATTAAAGCTCTCTCTGTTAAGAGCGAGGTTTAGGAGCTCTCTAAGCTCAAGGTTTCTTCCATGACCTCTTCTCTAAACACTACTAATATTTTTGACATCAGTGGGGAAAGAGGATTAGAGAAAGGCGACATCGTCGCCGCTGACGTGGACGAATGTCCTTTCAGTCAACGTAATGGGCGTATTGTCCTCTACCACTCTAGCCTCAGGGGAGGCATTCTTCTACCTTTTCTTCACCCTCTATTCCTTGACCTTGCTTATTTCTGGGGCTTTCCCCTTTTTCAGCTTATCCCAAATTCAATCCAGCAGCCATCTTTATAGAATTCCTGTTTCTTTAGAGCTTTTTAGGAGCTTCTACAAGTTGGGCGTTTCTTCAGGTGCTAAGGGTGCCTCCAAAGGGTACCTTTAGTTTACCCCCCGGTATAAGTTGGTTGGTCCCTTCCAGTCCTCTGTAGGGGAGTGGAAGCCTTTCTTCTTCTTCGCTCGTCTTCCAAATCACTTGATTCGGTCCAAGCCCAACCCGGGTTGGAACTTGAACCATTCATTCTTCAACGAGCTTCCCATTTTGTCTATTGATCAATTGAAGCATAAGGACCTCCTGATAAAGCTAGCTAATTCTGATAGAGTCAAGGTTGGATGTACTACCCCAATCTGGCATGACACTTTCCTTCATCCTGCTGGACTTGGGGGCCCAGCAGAGTGTGACCTCCCTTCAGTTAGAAAAGCTTCGGGGATATCAGCTTCCAGTAGAGAGCCATTCTGTCTTTACCAATTCTGCTTTTACTAACCTGTAATTTCGTACTAACAGTTTTTTCTTTCTTTTTCTTTACCTTGGCAGCAATGAGGACCACATCTTGGACCTTCAAGTCTGCACCTTCTCAAGCTCCCTCTGGTGGAGCTTGGGACACTATCGATGCTTCTTCTGTCACAGCTCCTGCTGCTAAAATTCTTGTTCCCCAGTGCAAAGGGAGACAGGCAGTGGCCAAGAGGACTCGGGGTGCCACTAAACCGAACTTGACGGTCTCCATGGGATGAAGCCTTCTGACAGGAACATTAAAATCTCGACCTCATCCTTTTCACCTTATTCTCAACCAGCGAAGAAGGTTCCCCCGAGCTCCTTTGGGAAGAGGAAAACCCCTGTGACCTCGGGGTCCAAGCCAGCCTTCCCGAGCTGCACCATCGTTGAGGTCCTCAACTTTGGAGAAGTTGGGGGGTGCTGTTCTGGTGACCCATTCTTCTGAGGGGACTGCAAGATGGGTCCTTGATCTTTCCATGGAGGCTTCTGACTCTCTACTCTAATGGTCCCACTCCCAATCCTTTCTGATGGAGTGCACTCCTTCAGTTGGCCGGGAAATCTACCAGCAACTGACTAACGAGGAACTTGACAAGTTCTCTGCCTCCCTTCACACCACAATAAGTTCTCAAGGCCTTCTGTAAACTTATAATTGGTCTTGTTTTATTTTGATTCTAATACTGCCCTCTTTTCTCTCTTATTTGCAAAATCACATCTTTCTTGGTGAGCCCCTGAGAAGGCAGAACAAGAAGGTCAAAAAGGATAAAGAGTTCGCCTCCTTGATCGCCGAGCTCCGAGATGCCAAGGCTCACCTGGAGAAGGAAAATGCCTAGCTTTTGGCTTCTACTGAGTATTCCAAAGCCTCCGCTGATAAGGTAACTAGGCTCCTCTCTGAGTGCAGAAAGGAAATTGATGAGACCAGAGCTCATAGCCACGTAATGGTGGCGGCTTTGGAGGAAGCTAACAAGAAGGAGGAGGAGCTGATTGACCTTGGTGTTCAGCAAGGGGAGAGACTTCAGGAGCTTGAGGCCAGGATGTAGGGGCTCCAGGACCTTGGTGATGAAGATGGCAACCTTTCAATGGAAAAGCTCGAAGGGACTCCTTCCTTTCAGAAGTATGTGGAGTCTCTTATGTGACCTCAGATGATGGGGTTATACGTTAAGGTGATAAACAAACTCAAAAAACTTTACCCAGAGATGAAGACCGATCCTGAATATGATGCCACACATTACCATCCAAAGTTGATCCGTCCTCTTGCTTGGGATCGAGAGAACTTGGGATCAGTCTCGCACGAAAAGGTCGTTGCAGCTAAAGCCTTGGCAAGCTGATGGAGGTCCTTCTGGGAAAAGGAAGGAGGTCGTGGTAGCTACCTCTGAGGTCGAGGTCTCTGAAAATTAGGCCCTGTATGCCATCCCCCAGGCCATGATATACCTTGAATGTTTACCCATGTTTTGTAGTGTAGATTTGTTTGCTCAAATTTTTCCTCTCCTCGTGCGTACTTATTTTGGAGATTGTACTTGACCTTTTCTAGGTTACTTATCCCTCTCTTATATAGTAATTTATTTGACCACATTGTTATCTGCTTTCCAGGTCCTTACAATGTTGATGAGGGGGCTCCCCCGACCAGCTCCAGACCAATTGACATCCCAGAGGACGAGGATGATGAAGATGATGTTCCTCTAGTCTACTATATGCCAAGGAAGTGATTGAAGACTTCATGTGGTGGCAAGAGGGAAGATTTTTGTAACAGACTTCATGTTCTGAATAATCAATCCTTTACATTTTTGCACTTGTACTAAATATCTTAGACTGAGATCTGTTTGTGGCCTCCTTGCTTTTCATATATCAATTTTAATTTTTTGCTAAGCGTCCTGTCTTTGTTTTGGCACTTTGAGGATAACTTTGAACTTGAGGCAAATACAACGAAGTAAGATCTTGATAAGCTTCAAAAGGAAAAACTTATCTTTTATTCATGTCTTGTTCAAACTAAACCAAGGATAGTGTCTGGCTGAATTAACAAGTCTACAAGGTCTACAATGTTTGAGTAGCTTTAGGCATAGAATTTCTTTAGATTTCAAATGTTCCAAGGTCTCCGGAGTTGTCTTCCTTCGAGATCAGCGAGCTTATAGCTCCCTCCTTTGTGAACTTCTTGGACTATATAAGGTCCTTCCCAACTTTCTTGTAGCTTAGTCAGTTGTCCTTGTTTCCCAACATCTGACCTTTTGAGAACCATCTCTCCAACTATGAAATGCCTTGTTTTTACTCGTTTGTTGAAAAATTTCGTGACTTGCCTTTTGTAGGTTCTATCAGCTTCCATTGCTTTGTTTCTGACTTCTTCAAGGAGGTCGAGGTCTGCCCTTATCTCCCCCTCGTTTAAGACTGAATCATATTCAGTTAGTCTTAAAGACTTCATTCTGACCTCAGCTGGCATTACTGCCTCTGCACCAAAGCATAGGTTGAATGGTGTTTCTCCAGTAGCCTTTCTAGGTGTTATTCTGTATGTCCATTCAATGCTCAGAATTTCATCTAGCCAGGTAGGTTTCTCTCTTTCGAGTTTGGTGAGTCTTTTTTTGAGTCCCTCTAGAATAGTTCTGTTTGTAACCTCATGGAATCCATTAGCTTGGGATGAGCTACAAAGGTCAGCCTCTGTTCAATGTTCAAATTTTTGAAAAAAGTTCTGAATGGGTCGCCGATAAACTGTTATCCATTGTCTGAAATTGTAGCTCGAGGGATCCCGAATCTGCACACAATGTTTCTCACCAAAGGAAATCGTTGGTAGTAGGTCGTTGTAGACCTTTCCTTGTTAATTCTGTGAGTCTGACTTTCAGATATTGAAGGTTAGATTTGGCCCGTTTGTGTTGACTTGTCTGGATCATACCTGTTTCTCCCATCAATGCCATATTAATGAACTTTTTCAATTACCAAATATCCTTCCATCTATTTTAGTAGAAATACACGTTTGATCATTTACCTAAAATATTAGCCGATTTTTTGCCCCCTTACTTATACATATTATTAGCAGATTTCTTTTCCTTAATTATTATATTTCCCTAAAATATCTTCTTAAAAAATCGAAATTGATTATATAAAGCATAAATTAAGCAAGGAATAAAGGCTTGAAAGGCATCAAATCGATGCTGAACCATTTCTAAGGCAACCCACTTATAGGCTTAGAATTGTGCCTTGAAATCGTTTTTCAAGAATTAAGCAACCCACTAAATTCTGTTCTCCAATTTTCTTTCACTAAGTCTCCTTCTCAATATTTTCAGAAAAAACTTTCCCCATTGGAGATAAAAAAAATTGAGAAGGTCAACCCACAGGGGTTTCACAAGTGTGATGTATGGAGAAAGCTTCAAAATCTTTGTAGAAGAAGAAAGTCAGGCCACACAGCTTTTGAAGGAGGAAAATTTTTTTGGCCTAGATAGGATCTTCATATGGATTTTGAATTTTTTAGATTTGTGTGAAAAGAAATATGGTTTTGGATGAAGATCCCATCCGGATAAGAAGGAATTCTTTAATAAAGTTCGTTTCTTTTATTGTTACCTTTTAATTAGGTTTAAATGTTGTTAATTTCTGCATTTTATTATTTTTTTTAAAAAATTGTTCAACCGGACAATCCAAAATGATTTTAAAAAATTAACACAATTTTCTAGAAATATAATTTACAAGCTTGAATCTAACCGTTTCAGGAGCGGATTCAAAATCCAATCAGTTCAACCAACCGATCCGATCCCAAAAACATTGGGACAAAGAATCCACAAATGAGTTTTACAATTTCAGAATTTCTTTCTATAAAAACCTTTAAGTACAGTACTCTATAAATTTTTGAAGAAAAAAAAATTATACTATTTCCGTTCCACAATATAATACCTTAAACACCATTTTATATAGATTAAGAAGTTTTAAATATAATTATGTTATGTTAAAAATACTTTTTTTTAACTCTCTCATTAATAACCACACTTCTTTTTCTTTATAATAAATCTTTATAGCAAATGAATAAGTGCATCAATGGAGGATAAGAATAGAAAAAACATTATAATGATACAAAGATAATTGCAAGATAAATGTATATATTTTGGGACAAAAGGAGTATCAAACCTTGTACTTTTAACACAAGTTCTCTTAACTACCAAAGCTCATTAATGACTAGAAGGGTATTTCAATCATATTCTCATATAAATCAAACTCACTACAAAATTTATAAGAAGACTAATCTGAAGAGGGGTATCGAACTCACAATGTGCATGTTACAAGTCTCAAATCTTAACTAGCCACATAAGGTGCTATTTTGATTTCTTTTCTTTAGTTTGAGAAAAGATTAATGCAAATGAAAACTTAGAATTGAGGAAAAACAAAATTGTATCTTGGGGATACTAAAATGATTTCATTAAATGGAGGATAAGGGTAGAAAAAAAATATATAATAAGTATGCATGATTAATTGCAAAATGACTTATATTATGAAACAAATGCTAAAACAACCTATATTTTGAGAAAGAGGAAGTATCAAAAATTATACCCAAAATCAATATTGTTAACTCATTGGGTTTTTTCTCCCCTTTTTCTACTAACTAAACAAACAAACAACTTATACTCCTTCAAGTAAAAACTTCTAGACCTCTAACCAACATAACAAATACATAACATACACTAGTCAAGTGAGTAATTGTTTTTAGAAAGATTGGTTGGGTACTTAGTAGCAAAGAAAATAGCAGTGTCAATCCTAACTTTGAACAATAATTTTAGGTATGAATTCGACAATTCTCCACACTAGAAAGCTACATGCATAACCAGCATGTACTATTTTGATTGAAAATATGTCAAAAGGTAATCAAAAGTATTAATTTGAAAGCTTATAAATTGTTTAAATACTTAATTAGTAGAAAATTAATAGCGGAGATCAATATTGATTTTGGACATAAGTATCAATTTTACCATTCTATTTTCATTAAACTTCGTCCAGGGGAAAAAAATATGATAATCCAATATCATGATAAGTTAGGTTGTAAGTTGCAACCTATTTAGGGCAGCACATGGGACCCCTCACATATACCATCTTGTAAGGAAAACGTGGTTCGGTGCACTCTGCTTCCTAGGAAAGAGGTCCAACAATTCATGAACAAGAATACAAATAAATAAGAATATCAGCTGGTCCTGGGATATCAGCTGGATTGCCAGGCAGGCCACAAGGTCAGGATACAAAGACAAGGAGGTAGCATTGGACAATATTCAAGACCAACCCTCCTCTAATATGTCTAAGGAGGAGTGGATCCTACACAAGAAGAAGAATAAGAAAGTAAATAAGGGGGTTTCCCCAATGTGGATGCATCTTGGAACATTAGGGGGGTTCAACCTACCCCCGAAACAACAAAGTGTAAAGGATCTTATGATTGAACACAAAGTGGATATCATGGCGATCTTGGAGACGAAGATGAAGCTCAACACACTCGGAAAACTTATGCTTACAATCTTTAAAGGATGGAGTATAAGGAATAACTTTCTTGAGCACCATGGGGGGCGCATCTTATTACTTTGGAATGAGGCAATGACAAAGGTGGAAATCTTGATCTCGCACCCTCAATGCATCCATACTAGAATGACATGCAAGGTAACTTCCAAAGCCTTCTATGTTACTTTTGTGTATAGCCTTCATTCTATATCTACTAGGCCTGCATTATGGGAGGTTTTGGATTCTTTGAATATTGTTATGCTTCCTTGGCTTGTCTTAGGGGATTTTAATAGGATTCTAAGAATGGGGGATTGAATAAATGAGGCAGATTTGATGTCATGCGACGTTAGGGATCTTGGGAGTTGTTGCTTGAATAATGGTGAGGAAGATGTTGGTTCTATTGGATGTTTCTACACGTGGACTAATCACCGAGTATGGACAAAGCTTGATAGGGCAATAACAAATCTCTTGGGCAAGTTTGGGTATGGACACATGGGATAACTTTTTCCCATTGACCTATCACTCTAACCACTCACCATGTATTGTCAACATTGGTGCTCCCCCTACATGTGCTGGAAAATGCTTCCAATTCTTTGGTTTGTGGATGGCTCATGAAGACTACTCAGGGACTATAGAAGGGTTTTGGAATGGAGTTTGGAGGAGAACTGCTCAATTTGTCCTTTGCAAGAAGCTTAAGACTCTCAAGGCCCTATTAAGACCCTAAATGCTCTTCATTACTCTCATATCGCATAGCGTCAAAAGGGTGGAGAAGGAACTCAAAGCTACCACACTTTTGCTGAATGACAATCAACGGGATATGATGCTTAGAGACAAAGTGGTGGACTTGAGAGAAAATGCCTCAAGACTAGTAAAGGTTGAGAGGTCATTCTACTCTCAAAGGGCAAAGGGTTAATATCTCAATATGGCGGACAAAGGCACCAAGTTCTTCCATGACTTGGTAAAGAGGAATGTGAAATAAAATAGTGGCCATTAAGAGAGGAGATGAGTTGATTACACAAAGTTATGAAGAGGTTGCCATGGAATTCATCTCCAACTACCTTGATTTGTTGGATACCGAAGTGGAGGGATGTGGTTGGCTTGAATATGTGTAGGGTGATTAGGGAGTTTTTCCAGTCCAGGAGGCTACCAAAACAACTTAACCACCCTGTTATTGCAATGGTACCCAAATCTTCTCATGCCCCTACAGTTGGTGACTATAGGTCTATATCTTGTTGTAATGTGGTCTATATCTTGTTGTAATGTGGTCTATATCTTGTTGTAATGTGGTTTACAAGATTATATCTTGCAGACTTTCTCCCCTCTTGGTGGATTTAAGTGTCAAGCCGTTTTTGTCATGGGTAGAAGCTTCTTGGAAAATGTCTAGCCAACACAAGTGCTTGTCCTTCAATACAATCGCAAGCAGGTATCTCCTAAGTGCACCCTCAAGATTGACTTGAAGAAAGCTTATGATATTATTTCTTGGAAATTCCTACTTGAGACCCTTAATGGTTTGGGATTCCATGAGAAATTTTTTGAATGAGTGATGGAATGTATGACCACTACCTCCTTTTCGGTGCAAGTAAATGGCTTACTCTATGGCTTTTTCAAGGGTAAACGGGGCCTCCGCCAAGGTGACCCCCTCTCCCCTTATCTCTTTACCATTTGCTTGGAATATTTGTCTCGATCCTTGAAAATGGCTACTTCTATTCCGGATTTCAATTTTCATCCTAAGTGTGGGCACCTCAAGATCTCTCACTTAGCCTATGCTGATAATTTACTATTGTTTGCTCAGGGGAATGTGGTTTCAATCAAGTTGGTGGTCGACTGTTTGAGTTAGTTTGGGAAGGCGTCCGGGCTGATGGCTAATCCGCCAAAATCTAACATTTTTGCAACTAGCATTCCCCAAGAAGAGTTTGAAGAAATCATGGAATAGACTAGGTTTTCCATCGACATCATGCCTTGTAGATACTTAGGAATTTTGTTAGCACCGGCAAGATTAAAGGTGACTCACTACAAAGACTTCCTAGACAAGATAACAAATCACTTAATTGCATGGAAGGGCATTCGGCTATCTTATGCAGGGAGGATGGAGCTTGTGCAGAGTGTGCTTCAAGGTACTACATGCTCTTGGCTAAGTATACTCCCTATGCCATGCACAGTTGTGGATAGTGTAGTGGCACTTCATAGGAGTTTCCTATGGCAAAACGGAAAAGCATTGGTGGCTTGGAAGGACTTATGCTTTCCAATGGAGGAAGGGGGTCTTGGGTTTAAGGACTTGAAGACTTAGAACCATTCCTTGTTGGCAAAAACGATATGGAATGTGCATTCCAAGAAGGATACCTTATGGATCAAATGGGTGCATCAACACTATCTTTAGCAAGCATCCATTTGGGAAATTGGGAAGAAGAAGGTTGACTCGCCATTATGGAAACGGCCCTTGGAAATTCAAGATATGATCTTGGCGAAAGAGGGGTCCCCGAACTTAGCCGCATCTTAGCTTCATGGCTTTGTTATAGGCACCAAGATCAACACAAAGATGGTATATGACTACTGTCGACCTCAGGAGAGTAAGGTAGTATGGAGTTTGATTGTATGGAAATGATGGATTCCCCCCAAATTTTCCTTCATCACTTGGCATGTGATCCATGGTAAGTTTTTTACCTTGGATAAACTTTTGTTTCTACAACAGGAATTTACATGCCAACACTGTGCTGGTGAGGATAAGTTACACATACACATATTTTTTGCTTGTCCTTTCACTTAGGCTATGTGGAATAGTTTACGCACGTGGATGGGAGTAACCAGGAGAATGTCTACCCTAGTTTCGAGCATCAAATGGATCAAAAAGGAGGCCTAAGGTACGACGGTTAGCTCTTATGATCACTGTCTATTTTGTATAGAAGGCTAGGAACTACTTGATTTTTGAGGGTTTTAAGACCAATGTTGCATTTACTTGCTTTCGGATCGAAATACATGTTTACATGGTACTTTATACCTTGCATCCTCATGCATTGATCCCTTTTGATATGGACAGTTAACTCTAGCTATCCATTGTATAGAGACCCCTTCGGTGTGTCCAAATATTTTGTACACTTGATCTATACCTAATACACATTTATATTTAGATTAAAAAAAAAAAAAAGATATATTTCCTCAACGGTGATGATTATATGTCCTTAAATCTCTTGATGGTGATGTGAACCTGTACACATTTCTTAAGTGTATTTTTTACATTTATCCTTTGTACTTTTGCAGCTCTACTACCAGCCTGCACAGCCTTTCAATGTGGATCTAAAACTTAGCCCCGGTTAGTCCAACTACCAATCTCTACATAAATTCAATTCAGAAATTTTCTTTGCCAGTATGGTTATAAATTATACTTTCTCAGCCTCTGATTATGAGTCGTTTGATCAATATTAAGGTAAAATTTGAAAGATATCTGGGATAATGTCGAAGAAAAATGAGAAAAATATTCATTAAACTACTAACAAAAGAAAAAAAATCAAGTCAAATTGACTACTTATCATTAGAGACGGACAGAGTAATGATTCTGGAGTTTATACTACAATAGCAACCATGGCTGTCCCCTGTCCCTCCTTGATAGAAGAGGGGAAAAAAAGGGTCAGAAATCTACGCACCATAATACCTCAGCAGTGACCTAACATTTTGAAAGGGATGCAAGAAAATGAGGCAAATAACATGCTAGTTGGATTTCTATATGTTGTAATAATTGCACAACTCAATTAGTAGATTCATATTCCTATGCCTGCATGGGGAAAAGAAGGTTGTAACAAGACAAGTAATATGGTCTGCCTACAAGCCTGCCCTTTTTCATCAATAAATTTTCCATCCACAAGTTTCTAGTATAACTGAGAAATAATAATTTTGACAGGGAATTTCACCTAATCTCATAGGTGAAGCTCTTGACTAATCTTTTTGACACACATTTTCCTCTTTTGGTACCCTTTGCAAGCCACATCATCGCTTTCCTAGAGTAGATATCCCAGCAACCGGATTGTCTTCAGCTTTAATTGGCTTGGACTAGTCAAATTTTTGCAACAACATTAATATTTTGAACACCCTTGGTTAGTGCTAAAGATCATATGCAGTTCACAAGGTTTTACCTCTAATGTAGCACAGATAAATGCAAGGTTTTGCCTCTAGTTCAAGCAGCTCCTTCAAGGCCAGGAGAGAGGTATTTGCAATATAGTTTCAAATCCAAGACATTTCTCAGAAATCATTTATATTTTGGTAACGTATGATAGAAATAGCACATTAAGCACTTACATTAGCCACTTGTGACACTTCTGCCTGTAATGTAGTAGTTCCCAATCCTCTAGGTGGCCAGGAATAAATAATGAATTCCGTTAGCTGCCATGAATCCAGGGCAAGACCAACAAACTGAAAGTTAGTAAGAGGGTCCAGACATGAGAAAATAAAGCAGAATGAAGCTTGAATGAATGGATGGCGTTAAATGCAAACTTCAGAGGCAATCAAATGGTTTAAGTATAAATGATTTATTATGTATTTATTTTCTGTCTAAATTACAGAGGAAAGCAGAATCAATTACGGAAGAAAAATTATACCCTATAGACACCAAAAGAATAAGCAAGAAAAGATTACTAAAGCAATAAAAGAAGAAAAACTATAAAAGAAAAGAATACAAACAAATGCCTTGACACTGTGTTGTTCCCTAATTTAGAAAAGAATGGAGATTGATTCAGTAAGCAGTTGCCAAGTTCTTCCTTGCATTAACTGGAAGAAGCAATCATGATATTGTGATCATCTCTTTCCACTCCACCGAAATTGTTCAGCAAAGTCTCAATTTGCTTCACTTCTTTTGGTATTGATCCAGTAAGTACCTATTTTAGCAGCAGAAGATATTAAAATTCAAGAGGTCTAAAAAAGAAAACAAATTCAAGCGTCCTATTTCTTGAAAACTATTACAGAAAGAGCTTTAATAATACTACAAGTCATGAAAAATCAAGAGAATACAATGGTGCACCTATGTCCAATGCAAATTAGACTTATAATAAGCTGAGACATACTTCATAACCAGATTCAGTAATAAGGATTTCATCTTCAATCCTTATCCCAATGCCTTGATACCTGCAAAATGCACATTTCCATGTGTCAATTTTTTATCCAAGGAATGTAAACAAAAGACAGTCATAATTATTCCAATAATGAGTTGCTATCAAATAGTTGCTATCAAATATTTCTGCTGTAATCTGAGGAAGAAATTATTTCTGTTGATTTAATTATGAACCTCTCTGGACAATCGAAATTAGAAGGGATGTAAACTCCTGGTTCAATGGTGATCACCTGCAACAAAATAATGGAAGATATCACAAAATCAAATAAAAATCCGGAAAAATGAAGAGCCAATCATATTTTACAAGTAACAGGTTTAGCTCAATATTTTGTGATGATGTTTGACAAAATGGTGTATCCAATTTATCAACAAAATAAGGTCTGCACCTGTTCAAATATGCAACTTGCTTAGCAAATGTCAAACTAGACATTAGACCTTAAATACCTCTTTATGCAATGTGATCAATTGTCACTTGGTTTAAAAGTTTAAACTGATAGAGAGTAACAGAATTTAATGACTTAACACACCCTGGCACACGTGGGCTCATACCAATCTAACACGTGGACAACAGCACATCAGGGATGGAGACAGGTGACAAACACTGGACCTCCTGCTCTAATAAAAGGATAAACTACTATCTGACTCTATTCTAAAAGTTTAAAATGGTAAAGAGGGGTTGAATTTAATTACTTAACAAAATGGAAGGAAATACAATTACCGTCATGTTTTATCTAACAGCTGAGGTGACTTCAGAACCATTTTTAACTTGCAAAGGAATACTTAGATATAGATCTAATCAAAAGATATAAGGAATACTGGTCCTAGTATCTGACATTCAATGTGACTATGGGCTTACGAAATCTACAACGTATCATCAAGATTACCAACCTCTAATAAAAAATAGATAGACTTCCCACAAATGGTTGATAGAATAAGGCTCCTGTGGATTTGAACCATGACAGAAGAAGATTTACCTCACACAAGAAAATCTGCGGAAAAGTATTCCGTTTCAAAAACCATAACAAGAATAACCGAAAGATGGTTCACTGCAGAAGGTTGGTTAACCTTTTAGGACTATTTTGAATTCTAACAGCCTTAGGGAGCATAGAAGTCTCCTTCCAACAATTGATTAAGGTGATAATCCAAATACCAGTCCAGATTTGAATCTTCATTCCTTGTATACTGATCAAGAACTTGAGAATTGTACAGGATAGTCAATTAGCAATATACATAGTCAGAATGTTTTCTTGTAATGTATTTAGGTACAAACAAACAAGTATGTGAAAGCATTGTATTCAATGAAAAATAACTTCTCTACTCTAGTTTCTCAATGTAAAGTAACTGATTAGACACAGATAATCAGAGTAGAATTTAGACTATCTTCTCACTCTTCTGTTGGGTATGGATTTATTTGTTTCATTGGTTCAATCCTAAAATAATTCCAGTCAACTGGAAAGTCATCCATGGATTATTTGTACTTATTGGTGAAATTGACAAAACAGGCAATGTTAAATTGCACGTATAACATTAAAACTCCTTTTCACTCTCAGCAGGACGAACTCACATTTCTTATCTTTTATTCTTTAAGGTAAAAATGTAAAAATGATTGTTTAAAGCTTGCTCACAGGCTAACATCAACGTGATTCATGCTATGTACAATTTGAGATTCCATTCTTTGCATTTCAATTTTTCACATGGATATTCCTGAATTCCAGAAAAGGGGGGGAAAAATCTTTTATAAAATATATATATAAAGAAAGGGGTGAACGGTTTCCAGAATTGTTAGATATCTGCTTGAAATAGTTTTCCAGGTCTGAAAAATATACTAAATCAAGTTCTCTTAATATCCATGCTTCTTCTAGTTAATTTTACTCTTCAGCATACCAGCCAGTATTATGTAATGATTTCTTAAAAGATTGTGGCAATTGTTGCTCTTAGTTTTTGTGATTGTGACAGGAGAATTCATGTTGTAAAGGAAAATTGACCCAAAATCCCAGAGAACAAAAACTCTTTCTTGGTGTAACATGCTCATTTCACAGTGCAGTATGATGTTCTAATAAAACCAAAGTCTAGTTATTCATTAAAGTACAATAAGCTATCATCCAAGCTTTACGAAATCATAAAGCATCCAACAACAATGAATAATAATATTGATAATGTTGAAGTATTAAAGAGGAATACAACTTACAACACCAGGCTCGAGAGGACGGTCATAGTTAATTGTAGTACAATCATGAACATCCATTCCTAGATAATGACCTGACCATGAACAAACCAAATTTCATTAACAATTCCTAAATAACTCGCAGATGGATTAAATCCTTGCAAATGAGAGCCATTTCAGATAGGGGTTTGATATCCTTTCATTCTGGTACTGACTAGAACAGGAAAAGCAAGAGATTCATGGGCTAACCTATACTGGTTGGGTTCAGCATGTGATAATTTCGAGGTCTTTCATCTTTCAATATCCCAATATCCTTGAATCCTCTCCATAGCTTGTCAACCTAACATTACCAGGTGAAACTTTATGGCTTAGTACGAAAAGATCGGCAATATCACACATTTGAAAGCCAAGACAGAACAGTAAATATGAAATAATTCTGATAATTCCCATCGAAAGTTTTTATTTCTGACAAACTTGATTTGAAATATTACTTTTGACATTACAACAGAGTTGAAGAGCACCAACATGGTAAAAGTCAATGAACCAAAACATAAGTTCACAAAGTCTGTTAATGTTGGGCTAGGTATATGCATAAAGCTAAATGTACATCATCGGTAAATATTAACTACAAGCATAAGGCAATTGTATATCACATAACAGAAATTCAGGCTGTTGACTAGACATGATTAGGAGATTCGTATATTTTAGGAAGGATTAAGATTGTACAATGTATAGGATACCATAAATCCTAGATTGATTGAGTAGTTACTAGTTGTGATATCCAAGACTTACATATACACATGAACTGTTGTGATCAATAATACATAAGAAGAATCCATTCTCTCATTCCCTAAAATTCTACATAGGCCAAGAATTCAAATATAATATCTCATCAACAATCTGCAGTGTGTTGCATCAAGACTGCAAGTTTTTATGTTTCATGTGGTTCTAGAGACCATCTCCAAGAGTTTACATAGCAGAGAATGAGGAAAGAGAAAGTGGCAGATTGATTTAATCATAAAATTTAGTTAGGCTGATAGCCAGCAGGATGCAAAGAGAGAGAAGACCAACAACAACATAAAACATATAATAAATTGGAAAGGGAACAAGGAAAAAAAAAAAAGCCCAAGAAGACAGTAAAGCATAAAGGTTTACCGAATAGTTATGTATTTCTCGGATACTTCCACCAGGTCTACAAAACTCCACACATTCCTTGTTTGTCTCTAAAAGTAGCTCATAAAGTTCTTCCTGGAAGGTAACATACAGATCAAACAAGTGCAGGGAAACTCCCATGTGCCTAAGGTCATTGGAGATAATGTTCAACAGTTATCTTTAGTATGGAGAACAGAAAAATAATCCAGTAAACATTTCTGGAGCTTTTTAGTGATATTTAAATATCCATTGGTTACAAACTGTCTTATTCATTCGTGAGATTCAAAAGCATTAAAAAGAAAAGGAAAGTTAACTACAATATGGGGGGGGGGGATGCAACCTTTGTTTCCCAGCTTAGTACTATTGTAATAAATCATACTTTCCTAAGCACTTGAACCTTCAGTTGCTTTCTTTCAGAATATGATGAGATAAAAAATAAACTTCCATAAATTTTGCTACCAGATATACTTACTTGACATGGGGAAAAGTTGCCGCAGGGTGGCCAGGTTCGAGTAAGATCACTAACATAACCATGGAGTTCACAACCAATATCCATCAAAACAAGATCTCCGGCTTCAATCTGTAAGAAAATTGTACTATAGATTAATATAAGCCAAAGCAAGAGAAAAGGAGATTAAGCCATACAATTGTCAAACTTATAGATGCACATTAGCTTTTGAAAGACTGAACCTTCTCCCTCTGTTAAGGGATAATTTGTCCACCAAAGCACCTATTTTTGGTGGGGACCTTACTTTTTGATCATTACGGGAATAATGAATGGCACATCCATTGGGGCCACCACCAACCACAGGGTTAAACCTGAAAAAAGAAATATAAAAACCTTGTCAACCATTGCAACTTATTCTAGCTCCAAGTACCGAGAAAAACATAGAATATCAAAACATTGCAATTTGTTGAGCATCATCACCAAGTAATTAAAAATGAGTTCAGTAGACGCAATAAGATCATATATCTCCATGGGAAAAAATGTCTGAGCTATCATGAATTCATAATTAAACTTTTCAAACAACAAAAAAAAGGCAGCAGTTCGTATAAGATAAAACATATAATTCATTCTCCCTTAGACATGTCTACAAACTTCAGAAAATATCTAAATGCTTACGCCATTCTTTGAGCACCCCTCATTTTGCATTCGTATTCAACTTTAGCTGCAAGAATCCACTCGCATGGAAATGGTTTAGAATGCATCATTGTCTTCAGTAGAGCCTAACAAACAAAAGAATTGTCTGTCATAAGCGATTGAGTTACACAAAAAAGAACATGTGAATACTATCAAATTTCCATTGTTGACTTTCTTAGAGTACTTTGGAAAAGTATTGTCTAGACAAAGTGGCTAAATTGTCGGGTGTTTACTGAGGTACATAATATTAAAACTAACAATCATATCACCATATTTGGCAAGGAACTTGAGCGCAAAGGTTTAATCTTTATTTGCCATGACAAAGCTAAAGCATCAGATTTTGGTTGGACTTATAGAAAAAGATGAATTACATTAGCACCAAACCTTGAATTGTCAATGAGAAATAAGAAATATGCTTCGAGTGGGAATATGACAGAAATTTCAAACGTTCCAATCTAAGAAATACAACAACTTCTTGTATATTTAGCCATAATATCAAAAGAAGATGCAAAGGATAAAATTGAACTATTAAATGCACATCTAGAAAAACCAACCAAAGGCCTCATAGGTTGAAGAGTTCACCGGAAAAAGATACTTCATTTTAAATTGGCCTCATAGCTAAAGCCTCACATTTACAAAGTGCTACAGTCAGGCTTGTATGGAAAGCAAAACATTTGGTAAAATAGATTGTGGCAAATCACTGAGAAATACTTTGAGCTTTTATTGTTCTTAGTCTTACGAAACAACTATATTGGGGCACAAACTTCAATATTAACACATAATATGACCTTGAAAAATGAAAAAGATGCAAAACATGGTCTGCAGTAGATAATGAACAGATCTTTGCACCTGGCAAGCTATTGCTGCAGAGTCTCTCAACAATTTAAGCTCGGCGGGTGACTTTATCCATCTCACTTCATGAGTAAGAAAAGAGGAATCCTTCACTTTGCCACTGGAAGCTGCTTTCTGAAAGCTCTCTAAACCTGTATAAAGTGATGTGGCTGTGTTTACGTTATGGTACACTTTGGAAGAGTTGTACATGAGCCCTGGAAGAACCTGCCACCAACAATAAAAATTTTGGAAGAATGAAAAGGAACAACAGCAGTCTTCAACATAAAAATAAGACTCATATTCGTAGGTAGTGAGAAAGCATGATAGCAAGTTAACAAAAGATATCAAGGCCTCAGACAAGAATATAGCTTAGAGATGACATATCTTGAATTTGCAGTCTAGAATGATGTATAAATAGTACTTGAGCAAATTATTTATTCAGAATCAAGTATAGTTACGAAAATGTGATTACCTTTCCCAGCATATTTATTGGATATGCTTCTTCAGCCATGAATGTGCTTAGAGCCTCATCCACTCCCGCTACGTTGCCTTGCCATAGAACATCCTAATGCACATATAACAAATGATCAGTTAGAAGTATAGGTTCCACTTTGCATGTTATATTCATTACATATGGAACAGTCTCTCATGATCAAATAAAATATCACTTTATCAGTTTACATGCACACACATAGGACATAGAGGGTAAAAAATGAGAGAAAAAGAATAAATCTGAAAATTGGATATACTTTTTCAATGTTACAAGGCCGTATGTCATATATTTTCAATACCTAACATATAGAGCAGGAGATGAATGTAAGATAAATTAATAGAAAGAACAACAACTCAAAGAAAACCTCTAGCTATATGGCTTTGGACATACATCTGCACTTGTTTCTGGCATGAACATGCATAAACCACGGCCATGACTTAACACAGCTATACCACCAGGCTGTTGGCAACCAGTGATATACAAATAGTCAGAATCTTGACGGAAAGTATAAGGCACAACGTCTGTCATCATCTTTACAGGTGCGGCTGCAAGTATAGCTATACTATTGGGAGGAAGAAGCTCTAATAACCTCTTCCTCCTGGAGAGGTACTCATTGCATGTTATCCCAGGAGTAATATCCCCTTCCCGCAACAACTGCACTTAAGATTAATGGAAACTTTAGAAATTATTCAGAAGCAACAAGAACACACTTACTTAGAACACAAGTACCTGAGGATGAGTTGCCGCACTTGGCTGCCCAACATCACGAACCTTCCTAGAAGAATATCCCCTGCTCTTGATCACCTACGAGATCCAGTTCCACACAAATTAAGAGAAAGTACAAGAAAACTTCGTAGCTTAGCTATCGTTTTCTCTTCATTTTGAAATTGTTCCGCAAAAGGTACACAAACACGGCAAACGGTTTGTATCAGAAAATTTTTTCTTAAAAAAAATAAATAAATAATATAAAAGCTATATTGCTTAGCAGCAAAAAGTAACTAAAGTGCCAAATACTTGCAGCAAGACCCCTATAATTACACTTTAAAGAACCATAGAAGTACAACAAACCCTGTCAAAACGAGAAAGTTGATTTGCTACAAATACCAACACCAATCAGCAAAACAAGACTTCGAAATGTAATCATGGAAAATTAACCCACAAATAACTATAGAATTGGCAAGCAGTCACCTGGAAATCCTACAAAAATGTTTCCAGATTCGAACTAAGACATGAAAAAAAAATTCCTAATTGAGCCAGAATAAACAATTATTCAGAAACCATCTTCAAAAATAAATAAATAAGTAAATAAGAAAATTACAAATTAGTCATGAATCCAACGAGTCGTCTAAAAAAAAGCATGTTTTGCGGGAAAATATATTAAGAAAAACAGAAAGAAGATAGAGGAGCAGCCCTGAAAAAAGAAGAAGAAAAAGGACGAACTTTATTCAAGAAAAAGTTCTGAAGTTGATTCCATTGTAAAATCTTCATTGGCCCGTCTATAGTTGCAGTAAATTCAGAGATTATATGAGCTTATGTGGGCTTGATTTCGTGCTTTCTTTATGAATAATAGGTGTTGATTCCTAATTCCGAATCCTTCAATCATCGGTTAAGGTTCAGGAGCAAGGGGTTTAAGGTCCTTGTGGATTCTTAATTTACCCGAAAGGCCATTAGTTAGTAAGAATAACACTCAAGATCACACATGTTTCTGAATTTAACTCGAGGCCCTCATTATAAAGGAATTACATCTTTTTGGATTTTTTTTACGATGTCGCGAGCTTGATGATTCCACTACAAGCTAGAAGTCATTAAAGTTAGAGTATGTAAAAAGATCGATTCGAACTCATAACCTGCATTAAGAAAATCTCACCTTCAAATCATTTGATCACACTCTTACATATAAGAATGAATACATTAAAAAAAGAAGAAAAAACTAAATGGAAGAGAGATAAATAATTGTACTGATTCTTGATGTTTTTCTTGGTGGTAATTTTTGAAAAAATAATTCTAAGATGTCTAAAATTTTATCAAATAAATTTTTTTTTCAATTCATATGAACTTTTAACTTTTGTCCGAATAAAGTTAAATTTTTTTGCAAATAAAAATACATAATCTTTTTGTTAAGTCACTCAAAATTTCACAAGGAATTAAAAAAAACTAATGTATTCTACAAAATGGTATAAGAATATTTTATGAATAGTCTATCTATTATACATATTTAAAGCAAATTCTCAAATCTTTAAAAACCTTAATATTTTATAACATGTAACTTGTATAATAAAATTTTGAAAAATTAAACAATTTGTAGATGAAGTGATAACAACAAAATATCTTTTATCTTCTTAAGAATGGAGTAAACTCTTCCTACACTGAAACTTTTTAACTTCCCATCACTTCCATGGCAATGGCTATCTAGAAGGTACAAACAATCCTTTTTTTTCATCTTTAATGGATGCTATTTGTGTGGTTATTTTTCTTCCCAACATACCTCTACCACTACGTCTATCTTAGAAGTATTGAAACTTCTTAATATCCCCTTTTTTTCTCTTTAATAGGTTGCTAGTGTTAGTTTTTCTTCTTCCCAAAACTCGTTGATCATGACTATTTGAAAGGTACCAAAAATTCATTTTTCTTTTTCTCTTTAATAAATTTTTATTTATTTATAATTAGGATTAATATTCAAGAAAGTTTTCATAACATAGAATGATTAAAGTTAGTTTGGCTTTCTCCCTCTTTTGGGTTTAATTTAATATGGTTGTGTGTATACATATGAAACAAATTGAGAGATGGAAGATATGATTTTCTATAATTCTTTAGATTTTTCATGATTTAAAAAGGAAAAATATATATGGAATTTTAGTTGCTTATGAAATTGTCTAACCTTTACATCCAAATGTACGATCAAATGGTTCAGAAATGAAACATACATCCAAATCCCAATGAACAGTCAAGTGTGTGAAAACCTAAACATTGCTAAAAAAAATTGTCAAACATATTTTTGCAAAAAAACCAATTTAGTTTGATCTAAATGAAATTTAACATTATCTTAATTTAATCACTTAAACATATTTTTAGTAATGAGAATCAAACTTGCTTTTTCTTTTTCAGATTTTTTATGTTGTTTGATGTTTTGATTTTCTAACAATAATAACAATCAATTACTAGAAAATAGATATGATATAAAAATGCTTGTATATTAATATTTCTATAATTATTTAATTTAAACTTCAATGGATAAAACTTATAAGGATAAAAAGTGTCAAAAGCATCTAAACTTTTAATTTTTTGGTTTAGAAGCTTAACCCTTTTTTTTTTATAATTCTAGACATTCAAACTTTAAAAAACTATCGCATGTGACACTTCCATCCAACTTGGTCGTTGATAGAATCCAGTCCAACCCATTTAATTTTACCTTTTTCAAGGTTAAAATTGAAAGAAAAGAATTTCTCGAAACTTCATCTCCTTCCTTGAATCAAAACCCTAGATTCTCTTGGTCTCCACCTCACTGGCCTTTCCTCCACCTCTCTTTCACCGATCATTTTCTTCATCCCCTAACGTACTCTTTTCCACTCAAACTTCTTCTAGCCTTCAAGCATCCCACCCTCTTTGTCGTCCCATCCTCCTCACCAGATTTGAATCAGTTTGTTAAACCTATACCCATCACCTAAAGCTAGACTTTCATAACACCGCCAGCCAATTTCAGATCCAAGCACTTTGTCACTTCTAAGTCTCTTCGAGTTTCATCTCCATTGCTACTGCCCTTACCGCCATTCGAAACCACTCTTTGCCTCCTTAAAAACGTCAAATCCCCAATTAAGCGAGATTCACTGGATTCCATTAGCCATTAACGATCAAATTTGACAAAGTGTTACATTTGATAGTTTTTTAAGATTTGAGTATCTAAAATTATCAAAAAAAAAAAAAAAATTCAAGTATTTAGATCAAAAAAGGGAAAAATTGCTTCTGATCCTTTTTACCCTACTTATAATTTTCATTTCATATTATGTGATTTGTTTCTTTTTTTCCTTTCCGTGTTCAAATACTTTTAATTATTTATTGGTGATAACAACAAACTCTTGGAATAATACTTCTTAAATAACTAATATTATATTCCTTAGCAAAATAATTGTAATAGTAACTTAACAATATTTCTTGCAATTATACAGTGCAGTTATTTTACTACTCCCTCCATCATCAAATATATCATCAGCTTTCATTTTATAAAATTAAGATAATCTTTTTTAAAAACAAATATCATCAAAATTGTAAATATTATTTCACTATACATTATTAGTGAAATAATATAAAAAAAAAGTCATCAAATACTTAATTAACTAACAATAATGACGAGAAAAATTAATTAAAACGATTTATATTTATGGTTAAGTTTGCAAATAAAGCAAAACGCATGTATCTAGTGCGAAATCGGGTTTCCGCAGTAGCGATCACAAACTGGAAAAAAAAAAATAGCAACACATCTAATACAAAAGAAACACTAATTTTACGCTAAAAAATAGAGGCTTGAAGGTAAAATTTTGATACTATCCTAAGAATGCTACTGTTAATATCTTTTCCTTTCAGCATTCACTGTGCCTATGTTCCAAAACTGGGTAGCAAAGCAAGAACTATGAGATAAATTACAGTGATGTCAGGTTAAAACTAAGTTGAAACAAGTTTATCTTGCCAATATCTGCTAAATCTCTAAATGACCAGGACTCTTATATCTCCAAGCTCATTAGGTATTTCACAACAGTACATATCATAGTGCCTAAAGATAGCAGAAGAGATCAGAGAAACCGACGAAGGAAATCTTTCATAGTGTCGATGTATGGAGGTTGTGTGGGGATGATATGGCCAGACCCGTGCTCAATAATCACCGAGCAGCCATCTTCAAAGAAGGAGGCAAGATCTCTACTTGCATGGCTATCTATCTGCCTGTCTTTACCTGCATTGCCAAAGATATGAAGGGAAGGGATATTAATTGATCCCGGAAGAAACTCAATCATTTTCACAGCAAATCCAGAGCACAGGATCACAAATCGGAAAACTATCTGCCCCTCAAGCTTTGCTTGCAGAGCACAAAGTAAAGCAGCCATAGCAGCACCTTGTGAAAATCCCAAAACTCCATCAAATGGGCCGGATTCAGAAACCACAGTTAACAAATATGCAAGTGACTCATTGAACCCTTCTGTCTGTTGTTGGTACTGAAGTGAGTCAAATGGCATTGCAGCCTTTTTCCATCCAGCATCACTGCTCTCCTGATGATCAGGAGCAACTAACCATGCAAACTTTCTATGGCAAAATTTAGGAGGTGTCGGCTCTGGAGATGATGAAGAGGTGTTGCAGTTTTGGTCGGATGAACAAGGTTGGTAGATGAAAGGCAGCTCGTGAGGTGCATCAACAAAAACTAACTCAGCTAAAGTTTTCAGTTTCTTTGCCAGTGATGAAGTTCTTCCCCTGAAACCAGAAGCATTGTCCCGGAAACCATGAAGGCATAAAATTCTTAACCTTCGTGTAGTCCGAGATTCTGCAGACAGATAAGAGTGCAATACACTCAATACTTCTAATAAATAAGCACGATGAGACAAAATGACTAATTACCAAAACAAGCACAATACTTCTTCTGAATTGTAATCTTCAATTGCTAAAGCTGACTCAACAGACTTACCAGTTTTCAGACACAGCTCACAAACATATGAATGATTCTTTTCCTGCATGCAATTTCAATAGATTTCAGCAGTGCAAATTGAAATCTGTTGATACATCTTCTTATCATATAGAAAGATAATTTGCCATGACTCCAGCTCAGCCACTAGTAAATCATATTAACATATGGAAACAAGCCGAACTTGAAATACTCCCTCCATCCCATTTTATTTGTCCAGTTTTCCATTTGATTTGTACCAAATAAAATGTCCTCTAGCAACTTGTGGCTTTTTTCCGTCCTTACCTCTATTCAAACCTTTAACATCAATATATTAATTTTTCAAAAATGCTATTTCCACACTAAAATTCAGAGTTTCAACGTGACTGCTCCAAAATGGATTTCAAGGATAATAATTAATCACATTGCCACCAAATAAAAGAGGGAAACTAGAGAGGGATGACAGAAATGAGTAAGAAGAATGACAATCAAATTGGTTAGTTTTAAGATACCTATATAAAGAATTTGGAGTTTTTAATTGGGTGATAAATCAGGATGGATGGAGTATGAAAGTCATCAAGTCTAAATCATAAGTGAACTCCCACCATATAAAAATTGCTATAAAGAATCATCAAAAGCCGAACACGAAATATATGATGATAGCAATCTACTTTTCAAGTTGGAAAGGTGTGAAATTTTACACTATCGGCATTGATCAAACCCTGGTAAACCAGATCAAAATGCACAACAATAAGAACACATAGCTTCAGCAGACACAGGTAGAACATGCAACAAGAAATCATATTCTCTTAAATCTGTCACTTAGTAGAAACATCAAATAAATGGCAAGAAGTCACTGCCACAAAAAATGCATGCAAAGATGAAGTCCCAAAATCAAGCAAAACCATACAACAATAAGCCGAGTTTTAGAAGCATCACCCACAAAACCTGAGGACACATGAGCAGGTAGTACCTGACAACTATGACAGACTAAAACAAGCATCCTACAGTACATGCATCGGGTCCTTGAGGAGTAGTCATCAAATGAAGAGCGACACAGAAGGCAATAGCCCATAAGATCTTTATCCAAGCTGCCAACTGATAACCTGTAACAACAATCAAAACTTATAAGCTACTAAATTACTTCTATTGGTACCTAGCTATTCTACTTGTAAAGCTTCTTTCTTTAGAGGAACAGATATCCTCAACCTTTGTGAGAATTATCTGGGTAACTCTTGTAAAGCTTCTTATAAGTTCACCATATATTTTCAGGAATTGAAAGTATAAACTGATTCAGAAATATGCATATGAAATTGTTCCTCCTTCATGTCGGTTAATAATTCATAAAGCAAGAACAAATTCACTCATGCACAATGAAGTTCTAAGCCAAGAGTCATGTCATACCAGATAAACAAATTTACCATAACAGAAGAACGTTTGACATATTCTACCATGACCATGGAACCCGTACATGAATATGCTTTCTGAGAAAGATAAAAGTAGAATGGAGAAACACTAACCATACCTGTGGTCAAACACAAAATTCTTTCCCTTGAAAAAACCACCATCAGGGAATTGTTCCAAGTAACGTTGAATCCCACCATATAACTGCAAGAAAGATAGTGTTTGAGACATCAGGATTGGAATGTAAAAGACATGAAAGTTATGCCAAATAATTACAGAAACAATCTTATACCAGATTTTTTTTTCTTTCTGCATTCACATCCAATTGTGATACACAACAGACTACATAAACATTTAAAATATACTGGAAATTTATGTTCTACCATGTATCTAACATGTATAAGACAACCCCAGGATTCACTTTAGTGATGCTTCTATTGCCTAACTCTCTGATGAAAGTCACAAAAACATAATTCGGGAACTTATATTCAAAAATAAAAATACAAGAAAAAAATCCCATTTCCTTCAAATGAAGAAATTTGTGCTGCGCAATCTCTTGTATTCAGGGTAAAATATGTGTGATTCCAAAAGTTAAATATTTGCTACTAAGTGCATGATAGTAACTCCTATATTCTTAATATTATAATGGGATTCAAAGATTCAATCTATGTTTAATTAGTATACAAAGAGAGTAAAGGTGGACACTCCCATTTTAGGTTGAGCCTCTAACCTGAAATACATTTTCAAAGCCAGAACCTTTAGACCTGATATAAGCTGAAGCCATCTCACATCTTACTCCTCCTGTGCAGTACCTGTTGAACATCAATTTACTTATATAAGTTATCAGAAAGAACATGCATTTGTAAGGAAAAGAAGAAAAAAAATTCTTAGAGGCCACTGAAAGCTTTCCCTGTTTTGGTAAGAAGGGCACCTTTAAAACTCTTTCAACCGTATCAGGGTAAAGTTAAATTTTGAGAAGAATAGCAGAACAGTGCATAAAAATTTAACTCAAAATCTATCACAAAATATTAAAAAGAAACTCCAGCACATTTCTGAGGGAGATATACTGTTGTGGATGCATTATTAGGAAAGGCGGCAAGAGGTAATAATTTAGGGTTTCTCATTGAAGATTTCTTCTTATTATTTTTAGGTAGTTAGTTTCCTATTCCCATTATTATTGTTATTTTTAGGGAGTTATTATTATTTTTAAAGAATCCCACGAGGCCTTCTACTGCAGTAATAAGTCTTGCCTATTTAAGAGGCATTAAATCAATTCTCTCTTCCTTTAAACTCTAGGTTTCAGCCTTCCTTTGATATTCTTTGAGATAGATTGAAGCCATAACATATACACTAAGGACATTACATCCACTCCAATTCAGAAACATTGAAGAAGGTCACAAGACATTCAACCAATACAAAATGATAAACTACAACAGAGGTTCTTCAAGTTAGAGTAAACAGTGATTGATTTCTGTTTTTATTTTCCCATAAGTTTGAAACTTCCAGATAAATTAACCACATTATAGAAAAAAAAAAAAGAAAAAGATGCAGTAGCAGAAAAAAGCAGGCATCTAAGGACTGAATTCTTATCTATCCAGGATGAACTGCTTTCAAGAAGTACTTACATAAGAATATTGCGACCTCGCAAGCGCTCAGTATTCTTGTCTATCCAGGATGCAAGGTCACTATATTGCCTGATTTCTGGATCTAGGGTTTCCACATTTGGACTCTGGAACTTCCCTACTCTGGTCTCATACAAATTCCTTGCATCTAACAAGACTAGCCTCTCATCAGAAATTGAATTAGCTTTTTCTTCAAGTTTTCCTGTGAAAATTTCCAGAGTTAAAAGAGGATAAAAATGATCCCTCATAACCTCCTAAAGAAGTCATAGACATATAGAGTAACAAAGTAAAAATTCAGATATGTCAAAAGCAACTAAGAATAGTTGAAATGTTCACAGAAAAAGCCATACCAGCATCTTGAAGGATGGAATGGAACTCAACTGCAGAAAGATGCCTCCCAGCATTTGAAATTTCTGGTAACTTCAACGATGGATTTGAACTTAAGGTGACCAATTCCTACAAGAAATATTATTAGACCAAGAGCACAAAATGGGAAACAAGACAAAAAGTGCATAAAAGTAATACTTCTATAATCTTGATTATTTTTATGCTAGAAAAGGTTGGGAAATGATGAAAGTGGAGGAACAAGCTCAACATTTCTAATGGAATGTCTCAATAAATTCCATCAATTGGCCTGACCTTTTAGAGACTGATTACACAAGAACAAATTCATAGTTGCTGAAAAGTAGCTTCATGAATCATGACAAGAAGAACACAGAAACATGAGTGAAAACATGGAGATGCCTGCGAAGCATGCCTAAAAGATAGAAAAACCTGCCACAAACATGACTATAGAAGATATTGTTCCTCTCTCAATCTAAAATCGAATGTCCATTATTCACTTCCATTTCAAATATTCAAAAACGAATATTCACTTTCCCAACTTAAAAATGTTCTCTATAACTAAGATTAACCTTTTTAATTTAAGGGTTGATAACTTCACTAACTCTTTGGTTAAACTGCTAAATGACCACTATGTTGAGATAATTCAAGGAGACATTCAATTTAATATGGAGGAATCATTTAGGTCAGTTAGCAAAGTAACTGATGATAAATGTTTCCTCTAAATCTCAATCTGCTCTAGAGCCTCTTCTTTTTTTCCTTTGAGGGTTCTGTTTTGAAGCTTTGTCTGCCAAGATTTCATGAAATGAACATCTATACTCCTTATTGTGGACTTATTCTATTAGGATTAAAATATGACTGTGAGCACGTAAAACTGACACGACTCACAAGCCCATGACATAACAATGGATCCAGGATCGTTGCCAAAATGAATATTTCAAGTTAATCATTTAAGTTCATCCTTATAAATCATACCATATACCATATCCTTTAAATTCCATATCACATATAAAGCCAATAGCAAGATTTTAGCCCCATAAACAAATTAGTCAAGATGATTCTCTGGAATAAATCAGTTTCTACTAAATATAAATTCTCCAGATACCATGCAACAAAAATGATCAGTGGAACATTGACATAATGGCAATTTATTTGCCAAGAACACAAATGTGCTGAGGAGCAAATAGAAAACACTTCCCACCACGTCAGGATATACAGGAATAAGTAACACCTGCTGATAAATAATGCAGAACACGGTATTATATCAGGAACTTCATATTCATAAAGAGTCACTTATTTTTCCAAGGTAAAGAGAAAAATAACAAGCCCCAAGAAACACTTTCTTTTTTCAGAATAATACGAACCAGAGTCCATAAATCTAAAATTAAAATCAAAACAGCAACACCTCCGACAACCTTAACTATCCGGACTGACAGAGTCGTAAACCCACAATCCCCAGCGACCTTATCATCCAAAGGCCGATTACAAGACGCAAGCTTGAAATCTGTTCCATCAAACAAACAATTGGACTTCACAGTCTCAATGTGTCTCTCCAATGCCGACATTTTCCCACCAATCTAAACAATCATAAACAAGTACAGAATCACATTTAGTACACAAAATGACGGAACTCATTACCAATAAAGACAATCCCATAGAAGACACACCGTGACATTTACGCCCAACTCAGAAAGACGAACGCGACCAAGGAGGGAGAGCGATTTACAATTGGAGTTATAGAATTTATGGAGGTCTTGTAGGTCAGGGATTGGAGACATGGTGTACTTGTAGTACAAGAGAACACCATAATCATTTCCAAGTTCATTTTCCACTGGGTTTTCTTTGGAACTATTATCCGCCATTGATGACCCCGACTGAGGCCTTCTCTTCGGCTCCTCTGGGGTTTCGTTTTATAAAAGAGGGCTCCAGAAAAATTTGCCTCAACAGGGTTCGAATATCCTCATTCCTCACCATCTTCACCATATCTGGGATCCAGTTACAAAACAAATTCTTACATTTAAGTAACTTAGAGCCAATTTGTTTCTGGTTTTTTTTTTTATTATTATTATTTTTAAGTGTTTTGAAAAACAATTTAATAGAACATTTTCATGAAATAAAATAACAAAAAAATATATTTGTCAATTTTTGAGGTAATTTATGAAATTCTTAAATGATCTCTAATTTCTTAAAAGAGGTTTGTTTCAATATATGATCCATAAAATGTTTTTTTTTTTTCTCTATGCAAGACATACTTTCTTATCATTAAATATAAGTCATTCTAATTATTTTTTATCATTTATAATAAATTATTATTGTTAGTTAATTATTATATATTTGAGGGTGTTTTTTCATATTTTTAAAATGATAATTAGAGGACATTTTAGGGGGAAAGAAAGTTACATTAATTTTTGCTAAGCAATGACCGATGACTTATATTTAGTGAAGTAGAAAACATATGTCTTGCATCAAAAAATCAAAAATATATATATATTTATAAAATGTTTGCGATGTACAATGAACAATATCTAAATGCACAAAGATTATAATAATAATATCTCTAAAAGGAACTGTCATCAATCACTTTTACTAAATTGTAAGTTTCAAACCTTCTTTTTTAAAAAAAATATATATTATATAAAATTTAATTTGGTTATTAAATTTTTTTAAAAAAAATTGAATTCATTCATAATTATATAAATTTTACTTTTATCTCCTTTTTCTTTCTAACTAAGTGAATTACTCATGTATTTCCATAGATGATACAAATTAAACTGCTATTTGGAAATGTATTATAATATATTGTGCAATGTAATTTTTACATTGATTTATGAGATATCGATAGTAAGGCAAAGAAGATATATTAATCAAAAATATTATTATTGTTCATATATAAACTTTTAATACTTAGTTTATTTATGTCAAAATTTTAGTATTTGGTTAATGAAAATATTATTTTCATTGTATTGGAATTACTCATGTATTTCCATAGATGATACAAATTAAACTGCTATTTGGTAATGTATTATAATATATTGTGCAATGTAATTTTTACATTGATTTATGAGATATCGATAGTAAGGCAAAGAAGATATATTAATCAAAAATATTATTATTGTTCATATATAAACTTTTAATACTTAGTTTATTTATGTCAAAATTTTAGTACTTGGTTAATGAAAATATTAGTTTCATTGTATTGTAGAAATAAATGACGGAAAAATTATAAAGAGATTATAAATAAATAAATTTGAATAACCTTTTAATATTCATTTTACTTTTATCCATTGATTTTTTTGGGGTTGCTAAATAATTATTTAATTAAAATATTAATGTGATTTGTCCAAATTCGGTGCTTGATAACTTTACTAGATAATTACACACAATCAAGAACATGTCTCGGAAAATAGTCCAAAAGATGCCTTAGAATTAATTTTTTGATCCCTATCTAAGAATTGACTATGTATATTGGAGAAGGAGGAGGAGTTCATACCTAATCACACCTAATTATGGTAATAATTTTTTTTCGTTGCACCTAATTTAAATAATTAGTTCAAATAATTTGAAATATCTTGACACTTATAATTTTTATTGAGTAGTTTAATGTTTATAACCATGTGGACAAACTTTAAAAAATGTTTTTTGTCAACAAGATTCTATCCTATATTTTTTAAGGATTAAGTTGGAAAATTATAGGCCTAATTGCAACAACCCGTCCCTCATGGATTAAGGGCTATCAAGGATTTTAAGACGGAGCTAAATATATTAAAAATATAATTATAGTCTATTTCATATTAGGATTTGTCTTGACATTATTTTTCTTTCTTTTCTTTTTATCAACGGGTTCTTTATCTTTTTTATCAACATCTTCAACCTATTTTCAAGTTTCAAATACATGATATTAATACATCATACTTTATATTTTGTAATATCATTTATCTTGAACCTCACTTCAAATATTTTGTTACACATTTAGATACCCCATGGTTAGGATTTAGTATGTATAATACACTTCATTTTTTTAAAATTAAATATTCAATTTTGACTTACATGTACTTTAATAAAAAAAATTTGACTTAGTTAATTTTAATGTGATAATATCACTTTTCTTAGTAAAAAAAAAATAATTTAGAAAATATGACATTTAATTTCGAACGGAGGAAGTATTAAAAAATAATAATGAAAGATCATGCATAACATTTTTATTAATATAATCGAAAAATGACATACAAATGTGTAATAAAATATTCGGAAACTTTAACATATACTCTTAATATCATATCGTTGAGCATCTACATAACAATATAAATTTCTATTGGGTCATTTTCTTCTTAAGTGTTAAGACTCAAAATTATGAAAAACTATTGATGAAAGAATTTTTTCCCTCCCTTTTTTAAGAGAAAACGTCCTTCCTCTCGAAACCACTTATTGACGTTTCTTCAAGGCAAATCGCACCTAAAATCACACGTTTAAACTAAAATCACCGAACCCGCTTCCAAGCACCCCTTGAAATCCAATAGAATACAATAAAAACGGCCCACCCCGCCTTTTATATTATTCCAAAGAGCCTTTCCTCTTCTCCCTTTCCCTTTTCTCTCTTGCTCACTCTCTCGCTCTTACATACAGATACTTCTACTGAGAGAGGACTGGGGGTGAAAAGGGATTTGGGGAATTTTTCATTCAAATTTCAGGGTTTTGAAAGGGAAACCAAAATGTCGTTGAGACCAGGGACGAGAACGGATGCTAGGAAGAAATCGTATAAATTGGGGGTGGATGCCGACGAGGCAAGGCGGAGGAGGGAAGATAGCATGGTGGAAATCAGGAAGAATAAGCGCGAAGACAACCTTCTTAAAAAGCGACGTGAGGGTTTCCCGATTTTAGCCCAGCAACAACTAAATAATGATGTTTCTCAATCCCCTGCCATGGAGAGAAAGGTTTTGCCTTTGCTCAGTTTTAGGGAATTTTTCAATTTTTGTTCTTCCTTTTTTTCATTGATGGATTTGTTTCTTAGTTCTTATACGCTTTGATTAGTGAACTTTAAGTTATTAACTTTAATGCCGTAGTTGTGGGATATGCTGATGGGAATTTCTTTTTAAAAGAAAATGGCGAGGCGATCTTGAACTAGTTGCTGTAGGTGGGATGTCTTTTGCCATTACTTTGGATTTCGGGAGGGTTTATATTTTTCAGATGTGTTCCACATTAATTAGCTTCATATCATTTTAGTGCAATTTGAGGAGTTGAATAGCTGGTATTTTACAGTATTAGAGCAAAATAATTGAACCGAATTGAGAACGAATGACTTAGTTTGACCTTGTCTCAGTTGTCTTTTCATTCCCGCTTTGCTTTATATGTAATCGGTTGCTTTATTCTTAATTCTATTTAGTTTCTGAACCATGATGTGGTAAAGTTTGATACAAAGTAAAATGCACTTTCTTTTCTCATTTTTTTAAAAGTAGATATATATGCTTTTTTGAATGGTTGGGATGGGGAGTATTTGGGGAGCAGGAGTCATAATTTTTTGTCTCCATGTATATTACTGTAGTATTGGATACTGGGCTTCTTCAGTGACATTTTATTTCAACGCATAACATTTATTTTAACCATGATAACATAGATGTCATTTGGGTTTTTGGAAGACTTTGAGTGTCAATAGGGAGAAATAAATACTAGGAGATTTGATCCATTGGAGTTTTCTTGATCAGTCATCTCTTGTGATTTTTAAAACTGTTACTGAAAACTCAATTTGAAATCTGTTAAAAGTGAAAAAAGGGGGTTTCTCTTGTTTTTATCTGGTTAACCACATTGCAAGATGTTGCCTTCATCGTATTTCATAGTAACTTCCCACTACGGTATCAACTATATTGGGAAAAATAATCTGCTGTTCAGAAACAATTATCCTGTCTGCCTCATTAGGAACATTGGGATGTAGGGATGGGATTGATGTGTAGAATTTCACATTTGATGAATAACAATTTTGTTCTTGAAAACTAGTGTCAATAATGAAGGCATCTTTGGTTCCTTGACATGTCCATGATAGAACATTCAGGCTGACCTTTGTGTTGAACTGGCACTCATAGATCTTGTCAACTGGTATAGTATCACATTCATTGACGTTTCTTTTGGTCTTTAAATTTGACATACTGTTCATTTTCCCATTTTCTTCTTTCAGGAAGGATGGGAAATAGATTTCATACTGAAAATGAATTGATTGATTAGTAACAAATTCCTATGTACCAGTATAAATCATAACCCTCAATCTTGGGAAAGAAAATTAACATACTTTTTAGTGTTGTAGGTTCCATTGCAAGTAGACTGTTTAATGCCTGAAATGTGACACAAATGAACGTTTGGTTCTGCAGATGGTTGAAATGCTCACTTGTTCCCCACTCTCACAGTACCCCCTCCCACACAAAAGAAAGAGGAAAGGTAAAAGAGGAAAAAAAAAGGGGACGAACTAAGAAGAGTGTTTTGTGGTTTCTTGTGTTAAACTATCCACACTTTGTCTGATTTCTATATTTGCCTTATCATTTTGACTTTCAATTCTTTGCCTTTGCATGTTATGCATCAAATTCAACTAATTTATCAGCTGTATACATCTTAATTAGTAACATATGAATATTCTTCTGCTTAGATTTTAATACATGTGTTTTCAGCTTTCATCTTTCTCAATATACAGATTGTTGATTTTCAATTCAAATCCTTGTGTTATCTAACAGTTAGAAAGTATTCCTTTGATGGTTCAAGGAATATGGTCTGAAGATCCTGTTGCTCAAGTTGAAGCAACCATTCAGTTCAGGAAGCTATTGTCAATTGGTATGCTTGCATTCAAAGCAAGACTACTATTATGTAATTGAGTAATATCTTTAAGTTGACCCATTTTATTTTGCACTCAGAGCGCAGTCCTCCAATTGATGATGTGATTAAAGCAGGTGTTGTCCCTCGGTTTGTTCAGTTTCTTGATAGACATGATGTGCCTCCGCTGCAAGTGAGTATTAATGAAATTTTTCTTTCTTTATTTGCACCATATTCCTTGCTTACATTTTCTTTCTTTGTTTGCACTTGCAGTTTGAAGCGGCGTGGGCTTTGACAAATGTTGCTTCTGGGACATCAGAGCATACTCAAGTGGTCATTGATAATGGTGCTGTCCCTAAGTTCATTCAACTTCTTACTTCTGCCAATGATGACGTCCGTGAGCAGGTATGTTTTCTTAACATTCCAATTATGAAATAAGTATGCTTCTTAAGTCCTCTCACTTTTGATAAGACTAAGGTCCTCTATATATGTCTGGGAATTGCTTCTGAGAATGATTGAACTTATCCTGTCGTTGGTAAACTCTTCTAATTCCAGTCAGTTTCCCACCCCTTCTCTTCTTCTGCTGACAATTCTCATGGTGCAAACTTTCTCAGTGTCAAGTTTTAGATTTTGACATTTTGACTCTTTAAGTATTTTTGTTTCTGTAAAATTTATACATTGTTCTCATATCTTGGTGTTTATTTTCTATATTAAGAAATAATTCAAGTATGGACTCAGATTACCTGTTAATTTTTATGCCTGTCACTAATATATACTTATAAACAGGCAGTATGGGCTTTGGGTAACGTTGCTGGTGATTCTCCGAATTGTAGGGATGTAGTCATTGGTCTTGGTGCTCTTTTGCCATTGCTAGCTCAGCTTAATGAAAATTCAAAACTCTCCATGTTGAGAAATGCTACTTGGACCTTATCCAACTTCTGCCGAGGCAAGCCTCCTACTGCATTTGAGCAGGTTTGTTTTTTTAATTGTATATATGGATGTCAATAAATTGAGCATCTGATGTCTCTATTGTCTTTGATTTGACCTCGTGACTCAACAAAAAATAATAAATTCAGTATAATTATATGTGTGTATCTATTTCTTCGAGTCAGGTAAAGCCAGCTTTGCCAGTTCTTCAGCAACTTATCTACTTGAAGGATGAAGAAGTTTTAACGGATGCATGCTGGGCTCTTTCCTATCTCTCTGATGGCCCAAATGATAAAATTCAAGCCGTGATTGATGCAGGAGTCTGTGCACGACTTGTGGAGCTTCTACTGTATGCTCTAATTTTCTTTATAAATCTATATATTTCAAACTTAAAAGTATTATCAGAAAAAATTTCATTACCTATTCTCCCCGCCCCCCCCATGCATGCATGCACACACTTTCAATCAAATATGCATCCTTAGTTATTTTTGATCTGGATTATTTTATGTTAAATGATCAGATTTTGTGTGCTAATTGCTAACTAAATTTTATTTTCTTTGAAGTCATCCATCACCTACTGTTCTCATACCTGCACTTCGGACGGTAGGAAATATTGTAACTGGTGATGACATCCAGACACAGGTACATGATCAGTTCGCATTCCAATGATAATTAGAAATCACACATTTATGTTTCTATAATATTTGTGTTTGTGTTTATAGTGAAAAGTTGACATACTTTTCTGCCTCTGTAACGAGTAGAATCAATATATCATATCACTGGATCAGTTATTAAGTACAGTTAGTCAGAATATGAAGAAAGATTCTGCAATTTACTAGGATTGTGAATGAGAGTTTTTCAATATACAGTTTTATGATGATGTCAATGCAATAACTGATATCTTTTACAGTTCGTCTCCTGCCTGACTGCTGAAAATTGGGAGAGAAATGAAATACTTCCTTGATGGTGTTCAAAGAAAACTTACATTAGCCTTCTGTTTCTTACTTTGCAACAATATGTTTAAGACCGTTTAACTCTTTCAGACAATAAACTTTAGAAGACCATATCGCATTCAGACATTTAACTCCGAGTTCTTCATCTTAATTTAATTTTTATTGCCTCTCGAGATCTTTCAAGTTTTAATCAGCTGTTTGGAATTTCGTTTTACTGGTTTGATCGTTTATTGCATGGCCAGGGTACCCTGGCAGCCTTTTTTTATTTTAAATTTAAAGATGTTTTCTTTTGTCTCCTCTACTTCTCATCAGAATTTGCCTATCTTTCTGTTTTCAGTTCGTGATTGAGAATCAGGTTCTGCCCCATCTTTATCTACTTCTCACCCAAAATCTCAAGAAAAGTATTAAAAAAGAAGCTTGTTGGACAATCTCAAATATCACTGCAGGAAACAAAGCTCAAATTCAGGTATACATGGCCCAACATTCTATTTGTTATAATGTTAGATTATCAATTTTGTAATTTTTAAGTCGTTTTTTGAAGAAATATCACTCCATACTGCAGTGAAATATTGCTTCACCAGGTTCATCTAGTTTTAGGTTTGTATTCATCATGAACTCTTAAATCAGGAATACAAGTGTACAACCGTCAAAGCATGAATAGCTATTTTCCATGGTTTTTTTGCCATGTTATTGCAGATTGGACATTTCAAACTAAAACAAATCAGTATTACTCTTAAGCTTCGTTTGATTGTCTAGGAAAGTGACCAGGAAAAGTAATCATGTTCTTGATTTTTAAATTTCAGTGTTTGGTTCATTTTTTATGTTCTTGTTCGGGGAAAATGATAGGAGCAGGGAATAAAATAAAAGAAGGATGGAAAATATAAACAAACCAACAAATTACTACTGAAATCTAAGGGAAATACAACTGTTAGAATTCAATTTGAGAAGGACTAGGTCTCCATCATTAAAGACTCCAATTCAAGAAGGACTCAGAAAATAACTGCATAATACTAGAAAGATAAATCCTCATCAGGAGGTGTCATTATTTTACCTTTCCATAGGATTTTAATTAAGAAAGAAGAAAAAATATCCATGTCAACCTAATGATATACTATTGATGCACTCTGGATCTTCTACTATAATTATACTCTGTCACATCAATAAAAAATTTATGAACATCCCTAAACTAAAGTATTTCAGCATAAAAAAACCAGGTGTTCTGTAGGGTTTAATTTTAACTTTTAAGTTTGGTTTATAAAATATAATTGCATAAAAGAGTTAAGATACACATGGAAGTTTTTTATTTGTGTAAGAAAAATTGTAATAGAAGTTCTGGAGCACTATTGATGTCTATACCTCTATATTTTTTTCCTAAAGAAGACTTGTAAGTTTAATTAAATAAATCATGCAAGTGAAATAAATTTAAAAAGTGTTATTGTAATGATGTAATTTACATGTACCAATGCCTTAAAAAAGGTTAAGAAAAGGAATTCTTTTGCTGCTAACCTTAAGAACTGCTGCATAAAGAAGGTGCATGTAATGTATGACCCCTCTTTGTTTCTGATTTTCACGCCTTAATGAGTGGATCAGTAAACTGCTCAGGCATTGGTGCATCATGATTTAGGAAGACTTGGTAATCCCTGTTCACTTATTATGTTATTGATCATTTGGTCTGTGTTATACACATTTGCATTTGCATGTATTTTCCTTTTTGTTCATGGTCAAAATGCACTCAATTTTTATGTAGATGATTGTTTTCCATTGTTAATCCTTGTAATGTTTGCTTTTGCGCTGTTGCCTGATAAACATCCTACTTAATTTTGTGATACAGGCTGTTATTGATGCCAATATCATCTTTCCTTTGGTACACCATCTTCAGAATGCTGAGTTTGAGATAAAGAAAGAGGCTGCATGGGCTATATCAAATGCCACCTCTGGAGGAACTCATGATCAGATTAGGCATGTAGTCATTTTCCATATGTTGTTCTTCAATTTTTTAACATATTGCTTCACTGCCGAAAGCTTTTGCTCTTGACTTTTAAGTGCTATAAGAGTGAAAGTTATATCTCATCGAATGTCATTGTTTGCAGATATTTGGTTGCTCAAGGTTGTATCAAGCCACTTTGTAATCTATTAATCTGTCCTGATCCCCGCATTGTGACCGTGTGCCTTGAAGGTCTTGAAAACATTTTAAAGGTGGGAGAAGCAGATAAAGAAATGGGGTTGAATGGTGGGATCAACAAATATGCAGAAATGATTGATGATTGTGAAGGACTCGACAAAATTGAGAATCTCCAATCTCATGATAACCATGAAATATATGAAAAAGCCGTAAAGATGCTAGAAAAATATTGGACAGAGGAGGATGAGGAACAAAACATTCCAGTTGGGGTTGAAGGATACATTCCAGATGGGGTTCAAGGGAATCAGCAGGTTTTCAGTTTTGGAAATAACCAACACGATGTTCCAGCCGGTGGCTTCAAATTTGTTTAGATTAAAAGAGGGGCACCATTTGTTTGTTCTTTCTTTTGCCCTTTCGTTCAACATAACCATGTCTCTGTTGTTGCCAATTGGTCGGGGTTTTTGGACTGGCACATATTGGCCTATGTGAAATATTGTCAAGTCTTGAGTAAGTGTGTTCCCGATTCTGATGTGTGATGTTAGATATGATTCTTGTCTTCTGGGAATTTTCTGTCACTTTATTGGCTCTGATTTCGTTGTGGTTTGATGATAATTAATTGATAACCCTGGCCTTGTTACCTCCTCATTCTCCCCCGTTTTGGATTTAAAAATTGAATATCTTATTTCAATTTGCAAAAACAATATTGTTGTATTATTAAAAAGTAATTATATTATAATTAAAATACTCTTAAAATTTAATTATTTCTTTTATTTGTAATTATAAGTCTCTTTCTTCAAAAGAGAATACTAAAATGAAGGATGCAATTAAAAAAATCATGGATAATGAAAAAATAATTTATATTTTTGTATAAAGTATGGTGCACAGAAATTATGAGGTTCAACCTAGAATTTAGAATAAAGATTTAATGAGCCATGACAATAGGAGTCAACCACTACTGGCATGTTAGGTTTATGTACGATTTTTATTCGGTTTAATAGGTGGGAAGCACGTGACGTCCATTGGGTTTGCAAGAATTGTATTGTTTCTTTACATTTATTTGAGGAATCGAATTTGATTTAATTTACATGTTAAATTTAGCATATTTGCGAATTAATTTCTTAAAGAAAATAAAAAATTTAATTAAAGGGAAAAAAAAATCATCCTTTTAACTTTAACAAAATAAGTCCACCTTAACATATTCTTTTATATAATTGTGCTTCTTATATCTATCTAAAACTAACCATTCATAAACTTAAAAATAGCACCATTTAACGTTCCTTAAATCGAATGTTGTTAGTTGGTTTAGTCAACGTGGGACATTGGGAAACTTGTGGAAAACCATGCATGTTTATCTATATCATTTTTATATTCATCTTTTATTCGTGATATATTTGTTGTATAAGATATAATTTAGTTTCGGAGTCATATAATTGACTTGTATTATAAATATTTCATACATTAAGGATACAACTCATTACTCAATATAAATGTTTATATTTGTTACGGGTTGTAATTGGTACGATACCACAAAGTGGGAGAAACACCACCAGGAACTTCGGGTTTGTGTGAATTGAAGGCTCTCCCCACTTCGATTTTATTTGTTGTAAAAACAATGTAATCAAGAAAGGATTCCCACGAATAATAACAAGAAAGTAACGAGTTGAAGAAAACGAATGTTTGGGATGGTTCGGGAAGAAGAGGAAGGGACAGAAAAGGTAACTTAAAAAGCTCTGACATACCCTCTCCCCCCGCCCCCCCCTTGCGGTCTTCCATCACTGATTCCAGATGAAAATATTATTATCGTCATTGATTCCAGATGAAAAATTGCAATAAAGTAATTTTCAAGAGTTTAATATTAAAGTAAAACAATTTTAATTTATAAGGGCTAATTTAAATTTCACATGTAAATCTACAAAATAAATATTCTTCGACTGATAGTAATAGAGAGTAAAGACAAACAAAGACGACATGAAGGTAGCATTTTGAAATTTCCCCGGAGGGAATCGAAACTTTTGAAGGGAATTCGAAAAAGAGTTTGGTGGGGTTTCAAGGGAAAAGACAATTTTTTTTTATTTTTAAATAATAATAATAATAATGTTACCAGAAAGTCCCGTAGGGTAAAGGGCATGTTTGTCTTTTTGTATTCAAAAAGTTCTTTCAAGGTGGGACAGATTCCAAAAATCAAATCAGACACAAACAGAACCAAAAACAAATCAATAGACAGACAGATTTTTTGAAGCTATTGACAAGAAGTGGAAGGAAAATGTTTAGTCTCCATCTGTTTTTTTTTTTATATGAGACAATTTAAATAATTCATTAGTTAATATTCTTCTTAAATATATTGTGGTTAGAGTTTGAGATTTCTCTTATATTAAATAGATTTAAAAAACATTGAATTTTTTCTCTCTTAATTGCTAATGTAGCAATTCACATCCTTTGATTTTATTTTATTTTTTTACGTTAAGTGAAAACCTAAATAATTATATGGAATAACAATAATGATTTTAAAAGAGGACACATAATAGGATATCATATTGGACCATTGACAAATCTAATTGCAGCATAATTTCGATTTTCTAGTTTGATCATATTAATTAAGAATAATAATAATTAAATAAAAGTTCATGATTTTCATGCTTCTTTAATAAAACGAAGTAAGATATTAAAAAATTCTTTTTGGAAACAAAATACTGGATTGTAATGGCAAAATTAAAAAATTAGTATTGTTCTTCTAGTTAGAGACAAAATTTGTAAATTAATTAAATAATAAGTAGAGTCAGGTGAGTATACGTACAAAATATTTAATTATCGTACAATTAGTATAAAATAATGATACTTAAGCTCCAAGTAGTTTGAAAGATTAACTAATTAAGCAATTGTATTGAGGGTCATATGATTGTGAGTAATGAAACTCATCTTATGAGGTGCTCCATCTCTAGGAGAATTGAGAATTGCTATAGTGTCGGTTAGCCTTGTCTCTGTATATAGGATGTGAATTTGATTATAATCGAACACAGAGATTGATTCGTTACGTACACTGGTTAAAAGATAGATTTTCTTTAAATCCCACTAAAATACATTCCTTAACTTACAATCGCTATGTAAGTAGGTTTCGTTGCACGCCATATCATTTTTGGTTATATTAAATATTCTTGCTTTCTTCGTGCTTTGATGTGATGAATACGTGTCTTGGGGTTTTTCTTCATTTTTTTTTTATTAAATAGAAAAATGTAACTACACGTTTGCCTTCCAAATGGTTGAAATATGTAAGTTTTCCATATTTCTTCCATTCTTTTTTATGTTTGTCATATTGTGACCATCCGGCCAGCTATTGCAAAACTCGAGAAAGGATGTATTGCGTTCAAATTCGGGAAATAGATAAATTTACCCTTTTTAATCTAGAGTTATTAAAAAGGGTTTAATTTGATTTTATTCTATTTCTGAAAGGGATGAGATGTTTTTCAAGAAATTTTAAACTCGTCTTTGAATAGTTAAGAGCTTCAAAAATTGAGCAGGTCTCGCTTTTGAGGACAAAAGTAATTTTTAAAAAAGAAAAAAATAAAATTCAATCATTGATTTTAAGAAATTAAAATATTCACATTTTTTTATTTTAGTTTTAAAATGAAGAAAATGTTTACTCTTACTTTTATTGTACATCGATCAATTATGAATATCAAATTAAGTTATGTAGAATGTTATTCTTGGTTTATATATATATATATATATATATATATATATATATATATATATATATT
>JAOXNR010000030.1:10705420-10732471 GCA_028571225.1 Parsonsia alboflavescens
TATATTTTTATATATATATATATATATATATATATATATATATATATATATATATTTTAAAATGTAAATGTATGATATACTTATATCAATAAAATTATTATATAATGTATTTATCTGATTAAATATTTTTTAAAAATAAAATTAAAGAAAAGAAAAACCGAGAGTAATTTGTCTTGAGTCTTTTAATTTTATAACTTTTAGGGTTGAGGTTGATCCTCCTTGACATCTCTCAGATGGTAAAGCTATTGAGTTGGGATTTATCTCTAAAAGATTTCATTAGAAGAATTGAGTTAAATTAATTTTGATATATTTTAAGGAATAAACCTCAACCTCAGACGACATTTGCTATTTTCAAGACTTTAAATACATGATTTCTCATAATTATAGGTAAGATTGTTTTATTAATTGAGTAAAGTATTGTTTTCCAATTTTAAAAAATCTCGAGCCAATACTATTTTTGGATTAGGACAAATATGAGGTGATACTTGATAACGCATTCTTAACAGGTACTAATCAAAAGATTAACCTTATAACACCAACGGTTGTTAGGAAATCCGAAATTCAATTTCACAATCATTTTCATCAAACCCAAACAACCCCTCCTCGGTCCTCGCACTCATATTTGCCAGCTTGCTTAATTGGGTCCCAGTGCTCCCGCTAAATCAACGGACCAAATCACTCTCAGTGGGCCACTCTAAACCTCGGTGCAGCATCTCATTCCCGCTGTTTCCATGTAGAAATTTTCGAGATCTTCTTTACCCAGAATTTCAAATTATTTCCATATATCTCCCTTTGTATATAAAGCCCAACCTGCTCTCTTTTTTACAATCTCGTAAAGAATCTTGCGGGAATTTCTCCCAGAAGGAACTGAGAATTTGAGGATGGCTTCCATGACTGCGGCTTTTCGGTGGTTAGATGCGAGCTTTTCTTTTCCGACGTCGTTCACTAGGTGGCCGAGGTTGTTTGCGTCCTATTTCACGCCTTACGGTGGCGGCAATTTATCATCGGTTTTTAGTTTTTCGACCCTGGCATCACGACGGTGGTCTCCTCGGATGTGGCTCCCGGACTTGGATTTCTCTATTGTTGACTCGTTGTACTGGTCGTTAGTCACCGCTTTTGAGTCTGTAGCGCTGGTTTCCATGCTCTGCTTCTTCTTCCTCTTCTGCGGCTGCACTATCTAGGTCCTATCGTCTCTCTTCCGATCTTCGCTTTGCAGTTGTAATTAGTCATGTTGCCGTCTCTGTAGTTGTCTAGGATGTAGGAATTGACCGAGGTTCGAATTCCGGGCGGAAATTTTGATGATGACTGAGTGGGGGAGTCTATCTGTTGTGTGGTGGAAGATATGATAACAATGTTGCAGAGGACCGCGTGATTTGGCGCAATCACGTGGTCCTATGGCCAACGGAGGGTTAGATTTTAAATTTTAATCAAGTGGTAGTATAATCTTTTTGTCTGCCTTTCTCGTTCCAACTGTTGATCAATTTGTATTTTCTTTGTTCCGGAGAGTTTGTAAAAGGTAAATTATGTGAAATTTTGGTGGAGGCTGGAGGGGGCTTTGTTTAAGGAATCTTTCTGTATAGCTTTGGTTTTCTCCTGTTAAATTACGGTACATGCGTAGTTTTGATTAATGTGTTTTTTTTTTTCCCTTTTTCGTTCTTTCAAGAATTGGGATCATAAAATCTATTGATCTAAAGTGACATGGTTCGAAACAGTAGCATTATATTATTGAAACTGGGAGTGGCTTTAGGGAATTGTAGATGCAGCCAGATTAATATCTTCAAGAACCTTAAAATATCAAGGTTTGTTTGGTAGGGCTAATCCAATTAATTGTCATTTTGACTTTTTTTCTTGTTGTTTACGCTTACCAGTCGCTCCACGTTTATATCTACTCTCCGGTCACATCTTACTCTTTCCATTTAATATTATATTACTTTTGTTATGAATAAATACAATGATAATTACATATTTTAGATGTAATATATTACTTCTTTTTTAATTTATGTTAAATGATGGCTAATAATTTTTTTATTGAGGGATGATACTATCAATATTGAGATCTAATTATTAAGTATTATTATTATTATTATAATGAAATGAGTAAGTGACATGATGACAAAAATGGGAGGGTAATAAAAATAATATATTGATTAAAAAGGTCATATTTTCCAATAAAGAAAAAAAATATTCTTGAAAGAATTAGGGGCAACCAAGAAAAAACCATTTTTGAGAAACCTCCGACAGTGGAAGCGAAACATCCGATTTCACGTGTCTCTCTCCTACTGCTGCCAAAAGGAAAAAGGCAAAATAATAACAACCAATAAATAAAGCAACATTTGACTTGACTTGACTTTTCATCCATCCTATAAGGGTACAAACCACACAGTACAAACAGTAACTGCTACAACAATAATTTTAAAAGAAAAACAGTTTCAAAAACAAGCAATGTATCTTTCGAGGTAATAATAATATAAAATTTGTCTTCTCCATCAAGACTAAATCTTGTGACATAAAACAATCTAAAAATTAGGCAACAATAAGCTGGTAAAGCATCTCGTAAGATTTGTTTAAGTGGTAAAATAATAAAATGTTATCAAGTTAAGATATATTTTCTATCGAGTCTGGCTTGTCCTAATGACAAATCTGCTCGATATCCACTATCAGAGGTAGATATGTTCTCTAATAATTCTACTTGATGAGTTAGGTTTAAGTTATTTATTTATTTATTTTTAACTAGAGGTGTTAGAGTCTATTCACATGCATCTCAACGGTTCCACTAGAAGTTGCAACTCATCAAAACTATAATTTGTAATAAAATCGAGTTAAACTCACGAACTGCATTATGCAGGCTTTATGCTTGGCTAGTTTTTACCGACGATTCATCAAAAATTTCAGCGTTATTATGGCCTCATTGACGGACCTCTACAACGCTAAGGAGTTTAAATTAATTTAGATATTAGTCTAAAAAACCTTCTCTTCTATTAGATTAAAAAAATCCTTTATATGAAATTGAAAATAATGATCTATAATTATGATTACTAAAAGCATAATTACATCTTAATTCTTACAGTTGCTTTGAGAACAAACCTTAGCCGAAAAAGAAGTTGGTTTTTGGGCATAATTAGGCGGAGAAAGGGCTACGCCATTATTGCATATGAGAATGACTAGAAACTACTAACACATATGGTCCAAAAGTTTCTTCCATACTTTGTAGAACCCTCGTCTTTTCTCTAGTCAATCCCTTGTCCTCATTGACTCCATTTTCCACTCCACCTTTCCTCTCTTCATTCTTTTGTGTACCATCAATCCAGAATTGAATGAATGTGTCATTTTTTATTTTGAATTGATCAGAATTGAATGTCTTATTTCTTAATTTAATTTGATTTTTATTAAGAAAAGTGACATTACAAAGTTAGAAATAACTAAGTCCAACTTATTTCTTAAAATGAGTACAAATTAAAATGAGATATTCAATTTTAAAAAGAGGGAATACCTCTTTTTCTTCTTCCGTATAATTTTAGAGAGACTTACTTTGTACCATGGTTCAAAAAAAAAAATATATTTATATATTTATACAGTTTTGCTAAGGCGCGCTCCAACCGTTATCATAACGGAATTGTTGCTCCAGCGCTCATGTAGCCAAACAAACGGAGCAATAATTCCGTTATGGTAATGGTTGGAGCGCACCTTAGCAAATCCGATATATATATATATTTATTTATTTATATATATGTTACTTCCTTAATAAAGAGTAAGGATACGCAACAAATTGTTATCGTGGCACATGCAGTGGGTCAAGACTCTTTAAAAATATCTAGCATCTTAAATCTTTTGGGAGAAGAAAATTTAGTTCTAGATCTAAAAAATTACTAGGTTTTAATTGAGAAAATTTCGAATTCTTATTCAACATTTGAAAGGAAAAGAAAGATTTTGGATTAAATCTATATATGAGATTTGACAAGACCATTAAAAGGATAAAAATTCTAGTGGTTCATGACATAATGACATTTTTTTAAGGGTATATGAGAGATCCAAATTTTAAATTTCGTGGGTATGACAAATCAATATTATAAAAGGATAGTTAATAAAATGGTATATTAAAAAATGTTTGGAGCATCTCTAATGGGATGCTTATGAAGGATGTCTAGAGGAAGGAGAAAATAAGGAAAGAGATTCTTTAATAGACGTTTCATTTTTTGGGATGAACAATACTTCACTTTTTGGGATGTACATCGACACTGAACAAATTTTTAGAAAAAGAATGAGTGAGTGGTGGAATCTAATATGATGATGAAATCTGATTTAGATAGCTTTAAAAAAGAGTACAAATGGAGAATGAAGGATGCAAAATATAAAGATACTTAAAAATAAGTATATGGTACGTGAGATCCTTAATAGACACCTTTTTGAAAAGGTGCATCATTGGAGATGCCCATATTATACACCTGACACATGACCAATTAAAAGTGCAAAAATATCAAATCCCATATTCCCGATCGGAAACAAACTAATTTTTATCCCTTTTTTTTTTTTTTTAATCTTTTCAACTTTATCTCTTTCTCTCTACCATTAGTTAATTCATTACTTACCATATTTCTTTTATACCTCCTCACTAGTTTCTAGTAGAAAAGTGAAAATTAATATTTTTACCTTTTTAAGTCAAGACTTGTGACTACTTTTGCAGTGTAATTTGTCAAAAAATAATAGTTCGGACCAAAAAAATTAACCTAATATGATGAGGGATGAATGAGTGAAAAAATTATTTGAGATCAAGTTATATTTTGTCCTAAAAATAAAAGCCTTAGATCAATATCCAAATACAGTCATTATTGTGCAATTTGTCATCTCATATATTTTGCTTAACATTTACATTCTGTTGGGTGGATTTAGAGGCCATCATGTGATTGGTGTAAGTAGAAGTGAAATCTTCTTACTTTACTTGAAGTCTTGAAGGACCATAATATATCATGGGGTCTCTAGTGGGATGATGCTTGGGAGAGAATTTGATCTTCATTACCCACAAATCTCTTTAAATCTTATCGTATCAAATCTCCTCACTCCAAATTGAACGTTAATATTTTTATTTTTATATGTTTAAAAAATATTTATTTTTTAAATATATATATTTTTAATTTGAAATTCACTAACAATATAATTTCTGATTTTTTTTAATACACATTAGTATAATAAGAAATGCGAGTTGGAGTAAATTTAAGTATTAGACCAACATTAAACAATTCACCTTTGGACAAACTCGACACATTTGACATTTGAAAAAAGTAAGCGAGGATTGAGTTAGGTTATTAGAAATTTTTTTAAAAATTTTTATTTTTATTTTTTGAAAGCTATGTTAATTTAGATTAAAAATCAAACATTTGATATGTAATAAATGACACACGATAAATGCTAATAAAAGAAACCAATACAGATGATTAATAGTGGTTCAATTTATCTTTGAGTCTGCATTTTCCACCTTAGGCTTTTATCCAAGTCCACTAATTTTAACAATCAATACAAACAAAGGGTAATAAACTCAAGTTTTATAATCAATTATAAACAAGAATATACTTACCAATGATTTTATGTCACAAAGACAACCTAAATAACCAAGCAACCATAAATCAAATTAGGATCACCCTTCCGAGGGTTTTGTATCATAAAGACATCCTAAAAAGCACCATTAAAAGATATATGGAGATGAGTTTGAGTAGTTGTACTTCCATTTTGGAGTGAGATGTACAATTGTGATCCTATCAAGCACCTTATTGGATGATTCTTGATTCAAGAGATAAAAAGTGTTTAAATCTTTGAGATTGATTCAACGTATAAAAGGAGTTTAAATATTTGGAACACAACTTTTATTTCAAGCGAATGAGAATTTTTTAAGCTCTTTGGTGCCATGTATCATCTCAAAAGTGATGGGAATTCCTTTTAAAATAGAGAAAAACATTGTGTCTAAAAATTTGAAAATTTTCTGTTGAACACTGATTCTCGACAGTAATAGTCGGTCCATTCGGGGGAAATTTGAGTCCAAAAGTTGTTTAGAAACTTTTTGAAAAGGATTTGGATCTTGAATTAAGCGACTTGGAAGTTCCATTTGTTGGGCTCATTGAAGTCAAGAGTCCAAAAATGTTTTTAACCCAAAAACACTTGTATATAAAGATGTCATGATACATTTCATCGAAACCTTTCAATAGTACTTTAAGCACATAATTTTAGGAGAGTTCTTTTATAAAATCCTGAGATTTTGAAAGATTTAACATTTGAAGAATGTTTAAATGATTATTTAGTTCAAGAATCATTTTAGAAAGGAAGACTTGATACAAAGAATATAAACTACTTACCTAGACAAACTTCCTATACAAATTCTTCAATCTTGAAGTCTTTCTATCCATAAATCTTGAATTTTGGGGTACTCTGTTCATGATGAAAATCAATTTTCACTTGGTTGAAGAATTGTTTAATGTACTATAAACCGCACGCCATAGATCAATCTTTAGACAACAGTAGTCCTAGTTTGTTGTTATCAAAATAAAATTAATTAAAAGTCTATTAAGGCTTTCAACATTTGATTAAAGTCAAGAAGCGCTTTTGTATTAAATCAAAAGTGAATATTTCTCAAAAAAAAGAAGTGAATATTTAATTTTGAATGAGGATATATAAATATATATATTTTTTATATCGTCTCAAAATAAGAATCCTAGATAAAGTCTTAATTAGAAAATTAACAATACTTAAGTACAATTATATTATATCTGATTGTATCATTAAAGCTTAATTATCTCTTTCATTTAAAATCGTAAATCTCTTTCTTTTGAAAAAACCTGAAAATTAAATAAACGGTAAGATATATTATTAATTACTCCTTCCGTCCTGAATTAATGTTCACATTTCCATTTTGAGTTGTTCGAAAATGAATGTCCCATTTACTAAATTTGTTAAAATTTTCTTAAAAAATTGACATTGTTAAGTGTAAAATGAACTAAATTAATTAATTTTTTTAAAATTTGTACAAGTTAAAATTAGACATTCAATTTTGGACGGAGGTAGTATAAAATAATTGGGGGAGAAAGATGATGATGTGTGTGTATATATATATTTATATATAAAGAAATTGAGACCATGATGTAGATCATGGAATTCAATATGGTGTGTTTTTGGGCCTTCTTGAGTATGGTTTGTTAGTTTCCAATGCTTATTCTATGTAAGAAATCTTTTATTTTGAAGAAGAAAGTGTACACTCCCATTCAATATAATAAAAGCCAAAGAGACTTCTGTCTCTTCTCCAAGCTTTATTATTCTTTAAGCTGCTAGGTTGGTTCATGCATGCACCGTTCTTCGGAGGTCATATTTTTATTAGGCCATGCCTACTCCAAGATGCTCTTTTTTCTTGCCTGGCTTTTGTATATGTATATGTATATATCTACAACCTTGAAAATTGCCAGGCTAAAAGTTTTCTAACTTATTTTTCCTTCATGAAATCCTTAATTCTTCATTTATTTCTCATCCTTTTCAATGCCAGCCTTTTTGTATATCACACTTTGATCCAAAATTGTAGACTTAAGAGAGTAAATTTTATCACAATTTATAAAAGGGGGAAAAAAAACCTTTTGTATTGCATGAATACTTCAAGTTGGATTCTCAATATATTAAAGATTTGAATCTAATGTTTGACATATATGGATTAGGTTCGGCTCAGGATATTCTATTACTTTTTTTACACCATTTTTAACATCAATCAATAAAATAATATATATTATCTGATTTTAGATAAAGTACTCCCATGGTTTAGCATATGTTGTTAGGATTTTATTAATAAAATATATCTAAAAAAAATGTATGTATGTTTATTATTAGTGATGTAGAATATGGTGTAGAAGAAGTATTGGAAAATCCGAAACTATCAAAATTGGAGCGGGAGATATTCTAGCCATTCTTCTGCACTATCTTTTACACCATCAAATAAAATAATGTATATTTCTTTATTTTGAGAAAGTACTCCAAGGTTTAGTATATTTTTTTAAAATTTTATTAATAAAATATATTTGGAAAAACATACTTGTATAGTTATCATTATAGGAGATGATATAAAAGACGAGCTAGAAGAGTCGGAGCCCAAAGTTGGTTCCTTTGTCAAGAAAGTCTAACAAGAAATTCAATACTATAAATTCCACATCTTTCTTCTAATTTTTCTAGAAATGTTGATGTGACATTTCAATTTCACATTGATAATATATATGTATTGATAAAGATAGACCTATACATTCATTATCAATTTGGAATATTTATTTTGACATAATAAGAACGGTTATCAAATAGTTGATTGTGAATGCTATTGTGATATGTAATAATGTTTTGGATCCATCGATCCATATATTTTTCAACTTTGACATTTAAGAGAAAAAAGGAAAGTCTGAATACATTAAAATTCAAGGGCATAATTACAAATTATTAATAAATTTTATATTATACTTCCCCCATCACTAAAATAATTAATTAACCATCGTTTTGTAAAAATTAATGAAACTATTTTTTTCTTCTAAAATGACCTCTAATTATCTTTTCAAAAATATAAATATCATTTCAGAATAATATCATTAGAGAAATAATATAGAAAAAATATCTTCAAATACCTAATTAATTAACTACAAATATAATGACATACAATTAGTGAAAAAAATTAATTAAAATAATTTATATTTAGTGATGGGGGAATATTACAAATGTTAATGTGACCGGTCCCTAATTAGGGACAAGGTGGAGTATATGACTAGAAAAGACCCATACAATTATGATAAAAAGCTATAATAATACTAATTTCAGAATATTCAAATTTGCTTGAGGAAAGTGACCCTCACTCGTTTGAGTGCTAAAATAGAATTCTTTAGGAGCTCATTTGCGTAATGTTCTATCTTAGTTAATTAGTTTTGTCACACTGCGATGGTAATATCCTTATTTATTTATTTATTTTGGGAATATACTCCTATCTAATTGATGATTTAATAAGAAGAAAGTGAAGGAAAAAAAAAAAAATCCTGTAAGCATTGTCCGAGGTGAGATGGATCCTGTAAGCAATTCATCATTTTTAAAAGAAAGAAAATCCCTTAATTCATGGATCAATTTCAGAAACACTGAATTTGAAAATTTCCATCCAGTTTCCTGACCAGATTGGCACGAATTTATGAGCTTCTCGTCAAAATGCGTGTAAGTCATCGCCCAAATCAGATAGTACAAAGCTCCGACCTTTGTACGCGTCAAATGTTCTAACTTCTCCGTCCACAATCAAGAATCAAGAATCCATCTTATATGTCTATGCAATATTGGCTTTTTAGATTTGTTAGTTATCGCGTGTTCTTGAGGAATGCTGAAACCATGATATGGGCAAGAATTGACCTATCCTTTGGTGTGTTATTGCCACGAATCTCCATGTCTGAATATCTAGTCTTATTGCCATGGAATACAAAGTCAGCAAACTGCTTTTACGAGTCTTGAATGCTAGAGAGAGGGGATTTACGGTGGGCGGTCCAGGGAAGGCAGTTCTTTTTGGGCTTACCCATCAAAAATTCTCTCGAGTCTAGTGGGATGTCGGGAGAGTAACATTTCCATTCCCTTCAAGTATAAATGTACAGATTGCAAATGAACCGAACTTGGATGCACAGGGCTCCTGCATCTTGAGCATATGGCACTTCCTTGACATATCATTCATTTTGTCTCATCAATGAACGGGAAAAAGAAGAAGAATTATTAACTTGTATTCGGTGCATATCCCAGTTATTCTGCTACAATGCATTGGATGCAGTGGGGTGCATTCAAGGGAGAATGCGAACTTACTATTATCATGCTTTCCTTCTTTGTTGTGAGGCCACGGAAGGAAAGAATACAATTAAAAGAGGTACAACTTATCTGTAAATGGACATGATGGAAGTATGACACCTCACACCCCATACTTCTATTGCAGTGTTGGGACCTCTGGCAGACTGTAGCTTCCTTTTCAGGTCAATCTACATTTATTTCTGCAGTTGTCTCATGAAGGAAATGAATTTTGAAGTCAATGCCTCAGGAATTCTATCTCAATTGTGATTTGTGATTTGTGATTGTGAGGAGGAAAAAATATCTAGTTGAAAGTGAATATGTTGTTTTGAGGAAGTAAAAATTTGCCTCTTGAAATTGAAATTAAACATGTTTACTTCAGTGCTACCCTCAAAAAAATGATCCTCTTGGTTATTGGTTTGGGGTCCTACGCCTAATTTCCGGCATGCAGCCTTGACTATCATTTTCTTGCAAAAAGTTAGTTAGTTGCTAAACTATGATATCCCTGTGAAAGTAAAGAGGGTCTTCTTTAGTGAGATCGTTTTCCTGGAAAAACAATGAACACATTTGCATTCATTGTATCAAATAACGTGTTCTATTAAGTAGCAAATTTCTGTGTTGCTTGTCAGAACAAAACAAGTTCTAGTTTTATCAATGGCTGCATTTCTAATGCTCCATTCTTGCTAATGCGCAAACATTGAATTGGGAAATTTCTTGAAACATAATCCCATTGTTCATTATTTCAGCTGAGAAGTAGAGGACCATATTTCTCAAGTTCTTGATCTACTTACGCTTTATTGATCTGGTTCTTGTATTAATTTGAAAATGCTTAAACATGAAATTTTTGTGCTCTTAAATTCGTTGTAAGTATGAATGTTGGTGTTATATCTGACATAAAGTGAAGTTTTCATTTTGAATAACACTAAACTAAACATAAACTGAATGCAGCAAAATTAACTGAGACGAATTTTATCAGCAGATAAGAATTCCTCATTAATTATTCTTTGTCAGCTTTGGTTTCTGGTAATTGGAATAACAAGTAAATATTGACAAAGTGCAGTGGCTCTGCAAATTTGATCCATTACAGGTTAAACCAAAAAGAAAAAAAATATAGATATATATAAGAAAGAGAAGGAGAATGGTTTGCGACTGACTTTTGGAATCAAGTTGAAGCTCTTTTGAAATGATTCCAAAGTCAGCTGATTATGAGAACAGGTGCTTGTGTGTGAATGTGACCTTCAGTATAAGCTCAGAACAGAGAAACATAAGTTTCTATATTGATTTTTCGGAGAGTGCAGTTTTCATAAGCATAAAAAAAGTTGACTACGGAGTTTTAGATGTCGACCGTATAAAGGCCTATAAAATAGCATGGGTATGGCTATATGGCAAAGTAATGGGCAGAAATTAGGTTCATCTTCAGAACTTTCTTTAAGGCTTCTATACTGCACTCCAATAAATGCCAATGCTATATAAATAGCACCTTCTTATAGCATCCCAGAGAACAATAGACGGATAAAAAATGCACACTGCAAAAGCTCTCTTTTCCTGCATGCTCACAGTAAAAGTTCTTTTCTTCAGCTCTAAATTTCTCCACCAAAGCCTTGATAATGCACAAACTTTGAAGAGGAAATTTATATTTAGCCCTGATATGCAACCAAAACTTCATAAGTATTCTTCCTTCGCCTGTAAATCAACTGAAGTTCAGAACTCAACCTTGGTGTTTCATATAGAGGAAGCACTGCTGAAATCATCATCACTGTTTCCATACTTCATGTTGGTTGCTTTTGATGCCGGTGGACTTCTGAGAGCTCTTTTGCTCTTTCTGTCCTATCCTTTAGTTTGCCTATTTAGAAAGGAAGTGAAGATCAAAATCTTGGTATTTTTATGTTTCTCTGGGATAAGGAAGGAAAAATGTAGAGTTGGAAGATCTGTTTTGCCCAAGTTCTTTCTGGAGGATTTAGGGTATGAAGGCTTTGAAGCAGTTATGCGGTACCAAAGAAAGATCGCAGTAAGTGATTTGCCAACTGTGATGGTTGAAGGACTTTTGAAGGATTACTTGTGTGTTGATGTAGTTCTTGGAAGAGAATTGAAGGTGGCATATGGATATTTTCTTGGTTTGATGGATGAAAGAGAAAGTATTCATGATGTCCTGGATGAGATTATTGGTCAAGAAAAGATAAATTCTCTAGTGGGTTTCGATAGCCTTGGCACGAATTTTGGTCCACAATTCTTTTCATATTGTAAGGTTCGTGATGCAGATCCAAATCACTTAAATTCTGCAGTTTGTATTTCTCTTAAAGGTTGCATTATTTATTACAATGTTCTGTTCCTTTTTCTTTGATGGTTAGAATCATTGACAAATTCTTTGCACCACCAGTCTCCAACATGTTTTGTTTCTCTTGTCCAGGAGATTTACTTGGTAAGCACAACAGAGAAGAGCAAGTGGCAAATTCTTCCAAGAGACAAATATCCAAGGAGATTGGTTTTCCATGATGGAAGATTGGCCTTTAGGCCAACATTTTCTGCTACTCTAGTTATGTTTTTATGGCTTCCATTTGGGCTTTTCCTTTGCATTATAAGGGCAGTGGCTGCTTTGTTGCTCCCTTACTATGTGGCTATCACCATTTTGGCCTTTTCCGGAATGAAATTGACATTCAGAAGTTCTGTTACTCCAGTCATTAAAGATGATAAATCTAGAGGGAAGTTGTATGTCTGCAACCACCGAACGCTTCTCGATCCAATTTATATTTCTATTGCACTCAGGAAGCCTGTAATAGCAGTCACATACAGTATAAGCAGAGTTTCCGAGCTTCTCTCACCAATCAGGACCCTTCGATTGGCAAGGGATAGAGAAAATGACTCAAGCATGATAAAAGAAATGCTTTGCCAAGGTGACGTGGTAGTATGCCCTGAAGGAACCACCTGCAGGGAGCCGTATTTGCTAAGGTTTAGTCCTTTATTTGCAGAGCTGACTGATGACATAGTTCCTGTTGCATTGGATGTAGAAGCAAGCATGTTTTACGGAACAACTGCTGGTGGGTTTAAATGTCTAGATCCATTATTCTTCCTGTTGAATCCATCTCCAAATTATACTGTCACGTTTCTTGAAAGCCTGCCGAAACCTGATACATGCAGTGGTGGTAAACCACGGTTCGAAGTGGCCAATCATGTGCAGAAAGAAATAGCTGAAGCTTTGGGGTTTGAATGCACCAGTTTAACAAGGAAAGAGAAGTACATGATCCTGGCAGGCAACGAGGGGGTGGTCTAACGAAATGCTTCTAAAGAAATTTGGAAGACTGTTTGGTAGCTCCATATTATCTATAAGTTAAAAAGATACCAGTTGTATATTGATGATGTTTTTTATTTTCCCCTGTTGTGGGTAGGAAAGGGGTTTGGGGAAGGTTTAGGAAATTGAATCAATTTTTAACAAGACACAACATCTTTTACTGATTCCATGAGAAGCAACAAATTACCGCCTACATATTTTCTTGTATACGCTGTAAAATTGTGAAACAGTTCAATATTTTAACAAATTGACTTTGGAGATGCCTGATATTGTGATACGCTGTACACATCTGGTCGGGTTGTAATTTGTATCGATAAGGATGAGTCTAAATATGGATGGTTGCTAAATTGTTGGTAGTGGATGTAGCCAAATCATAGTAGTGTTTCGGGTTTAGGTGTGATATTTGGTGTAAGAGTATGGTTCTTTTGGTTTAGGGTTAATGTATGAGTCTAGCGAGGATGCTAGGTATTTAAGAAAGGGTGATTGTAATATCTTGTCTTATATTGAGATATTCATTTTGATATGGTGAAGATGGTTGTGAAATAATTAATCATGGGATTATAAGACATATAGTCACATTACGGATTGACGGTTGTTAAGTAATTGGTCTTGGAACTACCAGACTTGTAGTACCATTTTGAATCGATGATTGTCAAGTAATTGATTGTGAGCTTATCAAACTCATCATGGTCAAGTTTCAGAATTGAGGGTCCAGCATGTCACAGATAGTGTATAAAATCATTTTCGCATTGCATCCCTCCTGCATCAGTTTTGACTGACATTGTTGTAAAAAATGTTTGGCAGCAGAGGTTCTGTGCCTAAAGCTCATGACCTTTTTACCATGTGACTTCTGGGCCTTTCTTGTTATCAGTCCTTATTTCTCTTCCCAGCAGGTACTTTGGATTGAAGGGGAAAGTTCCTTACGGGCGAAACCCCTCCCACTAGTCAAGACAAGGTCCCTCGTGCCAGCGGGGTGTAAATCAGGGATGTGCACGAACTGGCAGAGGACTGACGGAGAGGACGCTACGGGGGGCAATGACCGTTTGGAGTAAACCAACCGTTGAGAGCCTTCGTTCTACACCCGATGGGTTTCGAACTCCCGCCTGTCGTTGGAGTTAACTAAACGTCACGTCAGTCTTACCAGCTCGCCTATGCCCCTAGGGTAAATCAACCGTTGAGAGCCTTCTTTCTTCCCAGCAGGTACTTAATCCTTGGGCTGGTGTATTTATAGCCAAAAGAAGAATTGCAGTGCCTTTGGTGGCAGATAACTGGAGCATCAATAACTGATTGCAGCGAATATATTTATCAATGCCAACGTGACAATGCCTTAGCCACACATGTTTTTCTATTAGAGGAAAGTTTTGGTTTTTCTCCATTCCTATCACCAACTGCATCAAATTCCAGATCAAGATTTCAGGAAAGACAATCCCTGATCTCTCCAACTGCCCTTATCATCAAAATTTGCTCCTCCCTTGTCAAAATAATTCAAGAGCTGCACGCTCTCCTGAATCTTGATGTATTATTTCTAGTCAGCTCTTGTCTGTGGTTTTCTGGGAACTTGTGGCTCGACTGACTGGCTTGGCTTAGTGACAAAGCCCAAAATGTGGCTCACCGTCGATGTATGAAAATTTTCAAATTTTTTTATACTTGACCCCGTAAGAAAGGTGGAGAGTATCTCCCAAGGCTCCTCCGATATTTAATTATTTAGTAAAAACATGGAGAGAAAGAGGATAGAAAACGAAAAATCAATGCCTTATTTTCTTTGGAGCCTTTAGTTTCTTTGGATTAAGGGGAAAGTCCCATACAGCGGAACTCCTCCCACTGATCACAGAGACCCCTTGTCTCAGTGAGGTATAAATCGAGAAATGTGCACGGACGGGTAGAGGACAGACGGAGAGGACATAACGAGTAGGCTGCCAGGTCGAGACATTACCCTTGTCGAGACATCTACTTGTCGAACCAGTTCGGAACAATGCTCTTATCAAAATTCGAATCTACGCTTACCGTTGGAGTTAATCAAACTTCACGCCTACCTTACTAGCTCGTTTGTACCCTAGTGGCTGGAGCCTTTAGTTTCTTTGGTTTCCGGGGGAAGTCCCTAGCGGGCGAAACCCCGCCCACGGGCACAGAGGCCCCTTGTGCCAGTGGGGGTAAATCGAGGGATGTGCATGAGTGGGCAGAGGATTGACGGAGAGGACGCAACGGGGGACAATGGCCGTTGGCAGAGCCAACGTTTAGAGCTTACGTTCTACTCCCGATGGGTTTCGAACCCCCGCCTGTCGCTGGAGTTAACCAAACGTCATGTCAGTCTTACCAACTCGTCTATGTCCCTGGGGGCTGGAGCCTTTAGTTTCTTTGGTTTCCGGGGGAAGTCCCTTGCGGGCAAAACCCCGCCCACTGGCACAGAGGCCCCTTGTGCCAATGGGGGTAAATCGAGGGATGTGCACGAGTGGGCAGAGGACTGACGGAGAGGACGTAACGGGGGACAATGGCCGTTGGCAGAGCCAACGTTTAGAGCTTACGCTCTACTTCCGATAAGTTTCGAACCCCCGCCTGTCGTTGGAGTTAACCAAACGTCACGTCAACCTTACCAACTCGTCTATGCCCTTGAGGGCGAGCCTTTAGTTTCTTTATCCATGATCGAGTGGGTCATTAGGATTTTCAACATGGTTATGGTCCCTTGTACTTTATCGTACAAATGATATCTTTTCCCAAAATAATATATTATTAAGAGAAGGAAAATGCGATCACCATTGAGATATTGTCCACCAGCTTTTTACCTCTGGTGGGATGTTTGCATCGGAAGGATGTGCTGACTTAGACAATTTGATATTCAAGAAACTTAGACACATATATACTAAATATCCAACCCATATTTCTTTTTAGGTAGCTCATTTACTTTCTTGAGATTTATCCCAATGCATTAGAACCTGAATATCTAGGGGATTTGGTGGCCTGGAAAGCCATGTTTATGGTTCAAGAATCAAGAAAAATCACCCATGAATTGCAGAAGCATCAGCTCCAAATTAAGCTTCACATTTCAGATACAATCTGGATGTCATGATCTTCGAGAGTCACTTCACTTGCTATAATAGAGTTCTTCTCATTTTTAATGACAATATATACTAAGTTGATCCCCCAAAGCAGACTGTGGATTCAGATAGAAAAATTATAAACCAAGTTAAAATTTTAAGTTTCAATTGTGTTCTCAAGTCTTAATTGATTGATTCAACAAAATTTGCATTGTTTGTTCGAGCGAAATATCAAGTATAGTCATATTTTTCTTCCTTTTTTCAAAAAAACAAATAAAAAAGAAAAGCAAAAAAGTTACCTCCAACTTCAAGGAATTCAACGTGTTAAAGCAGTTATTAGATTGTAAAAATGAAGTTTTTTTTTTTTTCATGATTTTTAATATTAATTTAGTTAGATAAGAATATCTCCAACAACAAACTTGGAAACTATAATAATCTTCCATTTTTAGAATTAAATATCCTATTTTGATTTATTCAAACTTAAAATAGAAAAAGATTGGTTTAATTTATTTTAAATTTAACAATATCAGCTTTTTAGCAAAATTTTATCTAATTTAAAAAATGAATCATTTATATCCGGATAACTGAAGATGGAGATAGAGACTTAGAAGGAATAATAAACTATAAATTTAATCTTTTGACATTTTATTCATAACTTTTCTTTTCGAACTCCAAATTAATCTAAAGAAATATTTAAAAGAAAGAGATATTTAAAACCAAGAAAAGAAAAAGTACATAAAATAAACAAGGATGATCTTAAAACATGTAAAAATAAAAATAAGTTTATATATCTTTAATTACCTTATTTATAAGTGTTTTGGGGAATTTATGGATTGGACTAAATATTTTTCTCAGAATTGCAGATGAGAAACGCTTTTAGGTTGATGAGCAAAACCCTGCGAGCAAGAACCACATAACCCTCAACTTTTTCAAGCAAAGATTTCAACTTTTTGCTTGGCAAGAAATTTTACTGTTAATTTTGTGCCCATTCTAATCTCTGAATCCATTCTTTTTAGAATATGGCTATGATGCAATTCTTATCCTTGAACAAGAAATTGCTTTCTGGTCCTGGGGTGGCTGCTTTCTCCACCAAATCCAATCTTTACATTGGTAAGTTTCCAAATACTTCGGCATATGCGTATTTTAGTGGTTTTTTCGCCTCAATTTAGTGGTATTGGTAAGAGTATCGGAGCAAGATAATATTGTTGGTTGCAGTGAAAGTTGGGATACCGGAATTTTTGACTGGAGTCGGGAAGGGGGTGGAAAAACATGTGGAAAAGCTTGAGTCTGAGCTAGGCGATATCCAGAAGCTGCTTGTTACCCGAACTTTGAAGCTTAAGAAACTTGGGATTCCCTGTAAGGATGTAAGTAGATTACAAATCATCATGCTTGTTGTTTGATTTATTTGAATTTGTTTTTTGAGCATTCCTCTTTCTTTGTTTTGGCTTGTATAAAGATAATAATTCTTCCCAGCCGAAGCCCTTTTGGATTTTCTTTGTTTTGGTTTGGATTAGTAAATGCAATCATTCTGACTATCTTTGTTTCTTCAAATGAACGATGAATGATCTTATTGTAGGATTACCTGTGAGTACAATGAGAAGTGCAATGCATACCAGAGAGTGGTAGGATTCAGTCTTTGGGGCATTACTTCACGATGCATTTGGGCTTTGCCAATTCTACAATTCACCTTCCCCTTCTCTGCAATGACTTGATATAAGTCATTTTTAATTAGCATCTCCCTTTCTAAATGCGCTGATGAGCGAGTGAAGAGATCGCAGCCGTAAAACTGAAGGCAACAATGCGTTTGCAGTTGCTTATACTATGAATTACCAGCACAATAATTCAGGCAGTAATGCTTCAACATTATGTAACCAAAACTATGAATTTAAGAGGATACTTTTTAGAGTAAAGATTAGGAGAAAAACATGCTTTGAAAGAAAGATGCAGTAGAAACTGCTCAAGAAAAAAAGAAATTTGCATCTCATATTTGCAATCTACACATAAGCTTCCAACTTGCTATAATGTATAGTGAACTCTACACTAGGTTAGAGATACGAGTTGGTATTCCTACTCAAGCATGCAAAATTTCCTCTATCCTCTCTGCGGGAAATTTCATATTTCACTTGAATGTTGTCTATTTTATTTGATTATAACTGTTAAAATACTTGTGGCTTGGGTTGAGAGGTGTCTTTTCCTTTTAGCTCTGCTAGACTATGGAATGACTTCTATCCTCTTTGTTTATTTGGAGCATCCATTAACAAAATTCTCTTATAATAAAATAGAGATGGTTCTTGTGTCACACAATTCTTATTTCCTCTAACATTTTGATGAGGAACAGATTTTTAGAGAATTTGTTTTAAATTTCCTCATTTTTCTCCTCTCTTTGGACGATGAGGAATATTATCTCCATTAATTGTTATTAAATGCCATACATCGAGAATAAACCTACCATATTATAGTTCTTTGTTGTATAGGAAAGATTAACGGCTCCTTGTTAGATCTCCAAAAGATGCGATTTAAAAATATTTCTGAACCATATAATTTTAACGATTTTTAACAGAGAAGATAAGAGAGAAATCTTTTATCAGTTTTAGCTTTGTTTATAAAACAAACTGTCTTGCAATGTTTAACGAGTCCATGGTAGGTAGTTCCTTGCTTGCGCCGAGGGCTGGTAAATATATGGAAGATATTGATTTTGGTAAGTGAGGGGCTGCAAATAAGACTTACAAGTTCAGATTGCGGAGGAAGTTCGGCATTTTTGGTTGCCATTTGTTCATGGCTTGGGTGGCTAAAGTGCAGTAGAGAAGCTTTTCAGTTATGATTACAGGCAGAGGTACTCTTGTTTAGGTGCAGAGAGGGAAAGGAAGAGCTTATTCTTATGGCTCAGTGAATCCCTGAGTTTGAAGGAAACAAATTGTGCAAAAGTGGCGGACTTGATCTTCAAATGAGACTTGGACAAACTATCAAAACTAGTTATTTTTCCTGAAAGTTTGATGATCCCAAATTCTTTGTGGTTGGCAAATTTGAGGTGGTTTGGTGGTTTTACTAGAAACATATATGTTAGGTTTTATACAGTTCATAAACAGTTTATGGGATAAATTTGTGCTATTATATATCTGTGATGATGACCCTTACTTTTGGCATTAATAACTCTTGTTGATATGCCATTGAGGTGATGCAATTATATTAAATTTGAGGTTTTTGGCCTATCCACATGAATGACTATTTAAACTAATGAGTAAAGAAGATTGATGAAGATCCTGACACAATGTTTGCTTATTTGCATTTTCAATTCCGTTAGTCTTTAAGTAATCTCTATTTTCTAATGGTGGAGACTTTCTGGATTTAATCAAGATTTTACCAGCAAAGTAGGCTGCTTAGTATGTTTCGATACAATTTCACTATGTTCATTTTCCCATCTTTGTAGTCCTCTTCGTATTAAAGGTAACCTCTTATTACTTCTGTAATCTGCATCCTATGGCAAACCTATGTTACTGTTCTCCTCTTTTATAATGATTACTTTTAGATTCAGTTCGCTTTCTGGTTGGAATCAAGATATTACTCGCAAAACAATCTGTCTTCCTATGTTTTATGTGAATTTGCCTTTGTATTTATTTTTCCTCTATATACCCCACTTCATATTACATCGAACCTTTTATTACTATAGTAATGAGCATTCTGGGTTTAAAGTAGTAATAATATATTGCAATCCTATGGGGCCATTATCCTTTTGATTGACAACTGCTTTTAGATTACATGGATGGGTTTTGGTTAGTAGATTGTCTGGTAGGAGTCAGAAGGTTGTTCTATCATTTATGCTGCATACAAATCTAAGATTGCATTAACATAGAATCTTCTCTAAAGTATTCAAAAAATTAGATTTTTAATCATTTTGCAGCAAGCATATGATCTTTGATTGTTATGCTTATGTTCTCCAGTCTCCAACCATGATTATAAGATTATTTGATAATCATTTTATGAAATTCTGATGTATGAAGCTCTGACTTGTGCTGAATATCTTGCAAAATATTTTGCATTCAAGTCAGAGAGTCTGCTTCTTGTTTGCTTTCCTTTTCCCCGTAGCTTTGCATCTAAATTTCTTCATAATTTTAAAATTTTTCTATAGGTTTAGGCATCATACATGGTTATCTAAAAAATTTGTGATGGTACCTTACAACTTCAGGGTATGACTAATTCCAGATATAATGGCTCTATTTGGACAGCGATTGAATTTTAAACTTTAAAAAAAAATTTTTTTTTTAACTTTTAAAAACTTTTCAAAGTTTAAAAGTGTATTTGGAATAGTTTTGATCATTATGTTTTTTTAATGTGTGTAAAGACATTAATGCCCTTACTATTACATATTCAATTGCAAATTACCCTTTGTTCCCTAAATTATTTACCAATTAAACTCAACCCTAAATTCTAAAAGAAAGCTTCTTTGCCACTGTCTACTCCAAATTTCATCTCTCACTTTAGTATCTGAACAACTTTTTATTGCTTTTCCATGGTTGAAAAGGGACTCTTCACTGATTTTTCATTTAGCAGAAACGAAGATGGAGAACAGGCCTGACAGAAGGATATAAAAATGGAAGAAACCCAATGGTAGCCGTGACCATTACGGCCATAGGGAATGTTAACGACTGGAAAAAAAAAATGGAGGAGAAGGAAGGAAAGATATTTGTATTAAATTTTATCAGTAGTAGCAGCGATGGCCATAGCTACCGGCAGGGATGACTGATGAGCAACAAGGAAATGATGGGGAAGAAAGAGGGAAAAGGGAAGAGGGATCGGAGGGGGAGAGGGGAAAAGAAGGATGATGGTAAAATTTTACACTAAAATATACCTTTGGACAGTGGTGGTCATGCCGGCAAAGATGAACAAAACAGGAAAACAGAGAGAGAGAGAGTAGCGTGAATGAAGAACAGCCATAATATTACAATTGATGTACAGAAGAAAAAGGTGGAGGAGGGATTGAAGGGAAAAAGTTGGCTTTGAAATTTAGAAAAGAGGTAGGAGAGTTTTTTAATTTTTCAGCCTAAATGATCTCGTTTTTTAATATTTGAGTTGGGAATGTGCTGAACAAAGGAGTTTTTAAACAATTTTGAGCTTTTAAAAACTGAAAAGGTGCTGTCCAAATAGACCCAATGAGTGTGGGGAAAGAAATAAATCTTGACACAGGCTTCTAATGTTCTGAAATAGTTCCAATGATATCATGTATTGGGCTTTATCCTCTCGATATATACACTTTGGGGCAAAGATTGGAGAATCTTTCTGAGAATTAAGAGGGCTGATGACTTGTTATATTACTGACCTAAGCTTTTTGCTGACAATGTTAAACAAATTTGTTTTGAGTTAGATGAAGAGAGTAGATGTTCTGAAAATTGTATGTTTGTAATAGAGCTTTCAACCTTATTTTTAAAGTTTCATAGACTTGAAAGAGAAATGTGAGGACAGTTCCTTTGTTTACATCCCTTGTCTTGTATTTCTTTTATACTGGTTAGTCTTTTTTTTAACAACTTATGGGTGGCATTCTGGACTTGTTTAACTTCGAGATTTTTTCATGATTAAATTACAGTTAATCTTTATCTTATGTTAGCCATCCTTGCACTAATTTACTGCATGACGTGTATTTAGGTTTGGTAACTATCCATATACAGCATTGTAGTTACCTTTTATTCTTTGTGTTGTATTAATCAAAGGCTTGAAACTTGCATCATGGCTCAAGTTTGATATGGTAAAGACCTTATGAAGTTCTTCAGTATTTATGCCCCTTTCTGTTGTTTTTCTATCATTAGTGTGTACCATTTACTGGTGTTGGTTGATTATCTCTTTATTTTGTGGACGAATTATATGTTTCCCTCAATCAGTTCTTTTTAACTCTTTTAATCTCTCTTGGGCTATCTTATGCAGAGAAAGTTGATACTTAAATATGCTCACAAGTATAGACTGGGACTTTGGCGACCAAGAGCTGAACCTGTGAAATCATAATGACTCCAGGAGTTAGCTGCTCCTTGTTAGGATTTCCTATGATCTGAATGCAAAAGAATCCAGTCTTGTTTTTCAGTGATCACATGGTTGTTGCACAAATTTTATGGCAAAACTGCCAAACATCTGTGTGTTTATTTAGGTTAATTGAAGGATTTTTTTTTCCCTTTCTTTTCTTGGTGGTCCAAATTGGGAAGACACAATTCAGATCAACATTACGAATTTGAAGTTGGATTTTGTTGAGAAGTGTTAATTGAGATTTATAGCCATAATGCAGATTGTAAATGAAGCTCAAAATTCAGAGACAACTCAAGACCACTTTCGGATCTCAGTGGAATTAGCAGTACTACAGAACCCATTCATGCATATACAACATACAGAGTCTCCAGTATGTACAAATGCCTCAAAATGCAAAAGAATTCTAGCTAAATATAAATGTTGCTCTACCTAAACCAGCGACAGGCTTTTTGGTCATATAACTGTGGCCATTCTCTCCTGGCTTTGATTGGAAAACCATCTAGTCTTGTGCTGCAATTATCACCACAATAATATGTTAACATCAAAGGAAAATTCTTTAATAGAAAAGCTACATTTAGAAACTAAGCCAGTTTCTTCATCTTAAACCCACATACATGGAGAAAGAGCAGGTAATCTATGACAGCCAGTTAATGCTAGTAATGAGAAGGGAGCAAAAGCAAAAAGCAAGAAGCAGTTAATTAATTTCAAGTGTGATATGCAAGAGGCTAAAATGCTTATTGAATTCCAGAATTTCTCTGAACAGATTCCAAATGCATATTGTCAATATACAGTGGGCATTGCATTGATAACACGAGATCAAATGTGTTTTCTGATGTCCTAGGAATAACAAACACAGTCAATACAAGGACTACATAAGGATGATGGTCAAAAAAATTCTGGATAACATTGTCTCAGCAATTAAAATTTGAAGTTCGAATCCTTCTAAGCACATACACTTCCTCCCCCTCCATAAATAATTAAGAAAATACTCATGGACAATAAAATTTGTGCAATACGAATCATAAAGATAAGGCCTAAAGCCCAGGAGAACTGAAAGTTGACCACAAAATTCCATGCAATGGTAAATATGAGTGGTATTATACAAATTACATGGTATAGGACACATTATTGACAAGTAGATATGCCCATAAAAGAAAATCTTATTTAACACATAAATGAACTAATTGCCCTTCAGCTTATACGTTGACAAAGACTATAAACTCATTCAAAAGACCGGATGATTTCTTTCAGTGATGATTCCTAGTTCATGGAACTACCATATGGTCAAACATGTTCCACGATTGACTCATTACCTGTTCGGGGGCTCTCAAACATATAACCGTGATTGGCAAGGACGGGTGAGATAATTACAACCTCTAATCTAAGGACAATCGGTTAACATCACCCTTTCCCCTAAAAGAGGAAGAAAGAAATGAAAGGAACAATAAGAAGGACCAGTAACACATTTTTTAAAGCACAAACTTGGGCTAGGAATTAGGATTTGTTCACAGAAAATCCATCTTAAAAAGAACTCTTATGAATGCCAGATGCATGATGCTTACACAGAATAACAAGATCAACTAGGTTTGTGAAGTAGTAGTTTCCTGCTCTCTATCGCAACAGCCCTTGAACCCCTTACCCTGGGTTAGACGCTGACATGCAGACTACCAAGACACAAGGAAGACTGACTTTTAAGAAGTACAATGAAGTCAGACAGGCTGATACAACTTATGAGATCTGACAGTGATTCATCAATAACACATTTAAAACACAGTTGGAGAGTTCCCAATTAAAGCATGGTTACATGACCTCCACAATTTTCTCCTAGGATATTAGAGATGTTTGATGCCAACCCAGTTAAATGATACTAGAGATGTTTCATAATAGAGTATGTTTCACTACCAGTAAATAATTACAAAAATAATCACATAAGATTGATATTTTATGGAGTTTCTGAAGAGATATAGATCTTTACCGTCATCTCAGATTTGTTTTCGTGACTATAACTTTCATTTGAAAATAAACATTGTCATTTCCTTATTCGTAAAATCCTGTATTCAGGATAATTTTGATTTTGAACATTGTATAATAAGAATTAGCAAATAAGTTATCAAACATTGCTAGTCTGATTTTATTGCTTGCTTGTTATTATGGTTTCCAAACATGCATATTTTACTTTCTTTTTGCCACTAATCCTTTATTGCAGAACATATTTTAGATTGTACTGATGTGTTTCTGAAGAAGTGAAGTAAGCACAAAATCAAATATGAACAGTCTCTAAGTTCACATTAATAACAATCATTCTATAAATTTCTCCCTCATTTGGATAATCGTATGTTTCAAAATATTATGAAAATCTAAAATCTAGGAACCAGATTAAGTGTATCTGGAATGGTAGAGCACTTAGTGGTGATGAATCATTTTCTAGGAAAAACCTAGTAACAAGATAGGATCTCCAAGTCATATGTTGAAAAGCACACAATCCAGAAAGGTGACCAATTGCTAGTGCAGGTTGCCCTGCCAAATTTTAGATCTTATATAATGCAACATACATGATAAAACACCAAAACTGCTGGACAAAATTCCTTAAGGAATGGATCAAAATTCTAAGTCAACACAGGGAAAGTAGTGCTGATACTATCTATAGAGCCTACAGTCTAGACTTCTACTTCCATCCAAGAACTGTAAGGAAAAAAAAAATTCATATTGCCGAGAACTCACAACTTGAAAGAAGTATACAGGTTCAATATTCTTTGAAAGAAGTCGTGCTGATACTATCAAAAGAATGTTTTACCTTGGCAAAAAATCACGATGAAAAAAATTATGGTAACAATCATAGCAAATAAATTACTCTTCATTGAGGATGCCTTTTCCTTTTTCACTTTATGCAACGTCTTCATGCGTTCAATCCTTTTACGCTTCAAGATTGCAAGCTCAGAAATTTCTTTGACCAACATCAAATCAGCAGCATCCAGTGAAGGGCCTCTAGGTGGCCGGGGTGGTTTTGAAGACCTTGTAGATTCTGGCCTTTTTGGACACTCGCAAGCCATTTTCTTTTCTGCAAGACATGCTATCTGTTCCTTCAGTTTACCTGGCATCTTTTCCTCATTTCCGACAAAACTCACATCAAAATCTGACCCTTTACCCTGTGAGCTGAAACTTTTTCCACCTTTCTCAGATATATCTGGAAACTGTACTCCCATGCATCCACTCAACACCCTATATAACTGCTTCTTTGAACTTGCAACACAAAACTTCGGTTTTTCATCTTCAGAGGTCTCACTTTTAGTATGCCCCCTCTCCAAATCAATTTCGGAACCCCCGCTTCTCAAACCTGACTGATCCATCACAGACTCAATTTTCTTCTCCTACCCACCCCCAAACCATACTTGCACAGAAGCTAGAATTCCAACACAATACTCATGAGACCAAAAATTTCCAGCAAAAACATCTGATATTGATAGGCACTTCCTGCCTCAATGTAATCAAACTGAAACAAAAGTAACTCCCCTGAAACCAACAAAATTAAGCTAACAAAATTACTTCCGTCCCATGACATTTGGCCATCACAGTATTACATTAACCCCTATAAATGGTATCGAAAGTCAACCTTTCCCCCCTCCAATTCGCAATTAATATTAACTTTGACAAGGACAGACACAACCTAGCTAAAATACTGTTCAAATATATCCTCATAACAGAAAACTGCACCTAACGCATTTTATAAATATACACACTCATCCTCAAAACTCCACATAGCATCCACAATTTAAAAAATTCCAAATTTTCCTGCTTTAGGAAAAAAAAAAAAGGTTAAGGGTTAATGCAGAATCCAATGAGAATCAGAAATGTTGAAATTTCACATAAATCAAAAACTCTTAAACGCCTAAACTTATAACCTTCTGCGTCATAACTTGAAGAAACAAATACACACAAAAAAATTCACACATTAAACAAAAAAAGAAAAAGAGAGTAAAAATTTATCTGAACAAATGGAGTAAGAAAAAAACTCACTAACATTTTTCACTTCAGTTGTTAAATATGAAAACAAAAGCATTCAGCCATGGAAATCTGGAGAGAAAGAGGGATCTGATATTCTCGGGTTGGAAGAAGGGAAATTTGATGATTTATTATTATGATTATGATTGAAAATATAGAGAAAAATGAAGAAAAGAACAATTCGGACGCAACGATGACGTTTTTAGCGGATTACGCGGCAGTTTTGTGAGCTTAGGACAGGAATATTTGTCTTCGGAAGTTTGAAGATTCCGAGTTTACCAAAAAAGAAAAAAGGGGGAAAAAGGGAGTGTTTTAGATGAGGTGGTCCCAATAGCACTCGAGTGGAGCAGAGAAACCTAAGTGGGTTTTGGGCCCAACTTTGAATAGACAGTTGGCGGAGAAAACCTGATGGAGTCAAAGTCTTCAAACTCAAATTATCCGAATTGTTGGGTTAGAGACTCTTAGGCCCATAAACATTGGGTCCATTTGCGAGCGACCTCTCTCTCACACACACACACACATATATATATATATATGGAATTGCTATAAAACGCAACTGGCGGAGCGCAACGATCGTTTTGGCTGCGAAATAAGTGGGCCTGAAGGATACATCCACTTATTTCGCAGCCAAAACGATGTCGTTTTGGCTGTTGCGCTCCTCCAGTTGCGCTTTATAGCAATCCAATATATATATATATATAAATACTTCTGTGTATTATGTAAGCATACAAATTCGTATGATACTGATAAAAAAATAACAACAATCTTTTGTGACGTCAGTTTTTTTAATCCATAAAGAGAAAGTCGAGGCACTGTGAGGTGTACAAATTGAAAAAAACCGATGTCGTAAAAGATTGTTTCTACTTTTTCTATCAATAACACAAGAATTTATATGCTATGTAGCATACAAAAATATTAATG
>JAOXNR010000030.1:10732571-10751137 GCA_028571225.1 Parsonsia alboflavescens
ACCTTGTATACTTTGATCTAATAATATTTACCTTTTTAGATCAAAAAAAAAAAAAAAAGGGACTACAGCGAGAGCAGGGCGAATCCAATTGGTTGCGACGAGAGCAAATGTGGTTCTGGATTGGTGCATCGGTATTGGGGAGTTACTCACCGCGACGTTGGCGCTGGAATGCGTGGAGTACTGAAGCCGATGCTTCTTTTTGACAATTTTTTTTTTTTTTGGAAACTAAAGTCAAAATAACGTCGTTTCACTCCAAAGTTTTTTTTTTTAAAAAAAAAGTACTGTCACCAAACCCTATATATATATATATAAATGTTATGGAATGCATTGTTAAAATTTTAACAGTCAAAGTTAACGATTAACTAATATTTTTTAATTAAATTTGATCCAGTATCCTTAGGATTTAGTTTATCCTTTTAAATTATAATATATAAAATATATTTACAAAAAATAATTTTTTAATTGAAGATTTTTTTTAAAAAAAAGATATTAACCGTTAACTCTAACAGTTAGAGACTTAACGGTGCACTTTATATCAAGGGTACTAATACACATTATAATATTACTCTCTCTCTCATTATATATATATATATATTTATATGAATTCTGTACCTGTTTATGTGTATATATATACATCATTAGTGAAACGATGTGCACCTATTTATGTGCATCTGTATGTACCATTAATGAAACAACGATGCACACAAATGTATATAAACAGGTACAGAATTCATATATATATATATATATATATATATATATTTATTTATTTATTTATGGGGTTTAGGTTGAACCTCATCCTTTTATGGCAAAAATAATTAACAAATGCAAATGGTTGTACGACTTCAACAAATTAAAAACTTATCTCAACCACTAATTAGACCCTCAAATGGATTTTTACAGTTAATCAAATGATGGTGACTTAAAAGGCAATTCATTTCTCAATATACGCCTCCGCAACACTTCGTCATTAAAAAATTACCAATAATTGAAATGTTTTACTCTAAATCAAATTTAATACCTCCATTTCAGGTAATAATTTTTTCTTTCAATTAAGAGAAAAGTAGTTTTCAAACCCCTACACAGTTTTGTCATTTAGAGCATTTGACATCTTGCCTCTCGATGAGACCAACTCTTAACCAATAGCTCTTTCAAAAATCAAACACGTACCTATTTGGATTAATGTGAAGAAAATTACTTGGAAATATGCTCTGCCAGAACCATACATTTCTTAACATTGCGATTAATTACACACAACCCAAATGATTGAGTTTAGTGGAAAAGGAATCAATCAAAGCATAGATGTTATTTTAGACTACTCATTATACAAATGACTTGGCCACCTTCATTTTAAGTAAACAATGAACAAATAAATGAATAATTAATTCATTAAATAATGTCAAAGAATCCCAAACTCAAAAAAAAAAAAAAAAAAAAGAAGGTAAAAACAGTAATTTAGAAAAGAAAAACAGGGAAATGGAGCAATAATTTTCTTCGTTAGAGAATAAAGATAGAGAATGAGGGATCGAAAGGAGAAAAAAGGGGGGAAATAAAAATGAAAAAAAAAAAAAAATGACATGTATACAATAAAATACACGAAATTAAAAACCTCCCAATTATTAACAGAAGCTTTTAAAAAAAAATTCAAAAAATAAAAATTGGTGAAAAAAAACACCTCGGCCTGGTGAATACCCACATTAGCTATGGCTACGGTTGGCCGGGGCCAGAACTGCCTCCACCGGGCGTGAGAAGCTCGGAAAGTACAGTCATGGCTCGGACTTGCATTTGTAAAGCCGCAATATAATCAGTGGCTTCTTCTAGAAGGTTTGGGAATGAGACTTTCTTGCAACCGGGAACCAAGCGGCTCAAAACACGCACTTTCCTTTGAAACACTGGTAACCGCTTCTTGGCTCCGGTTTTCTTCAATCTGTTATCTCCGGTGACCTTTGCTTTCTTATGTTTATGCCTTTTATTAATCTGACTGAGTCGAAAACTGAGTCGGCCGGTGAGAATCGCTCGACTCCAACGAGACTTTCCCTTGGCCGAGACTGCCAGGACCCTGTCGGCAGTCTCCCTAACTGTCCGGCCACCGATGACGGGTGAAGAAGAGCCTGAAGGACGGACTAGTTGGAGTGCGTCCATAAGTTTCAACGCATAGGTCCGTTCCTCCGATTCGGATCTCCATTTGGCCGGGTCGGCAGTATTGTTGTCGGTTTGTCCGACCGAATCCTCTGCTCCGATTTTTCTTCTTTTTTTGCTCTTAGATTCTCTCGATCGATTTGAATTTGCTTCGGGATTTGCAATGGAAGAGGATGACGCCATCATGGTGTGACAACGATTTCTTCAAAAATTCCTTGAATGAATGAACGGATTTGAATCCGACTCAGCTGATGAGGAGAGAGAGAATTCGGAATTCTGTCATCACCGAAAAGTAGATAATGAATTAGATTCCGCAGGGCAGATTGTGTAATATACTAAATCCGGTTATGTCTAAATTTTCTTTTGCACATATCAGAAAGAAAATGGAAAATCAATCAAAAGATTTCAAGGAGTCTTCGTTAACACACAGAATTTTATCATGAAAAAAAAAATCCAAAAGCTGCTTCTGTGGTTGCATATTGTCAGAACCTTTACATTCGGAACACACCAAAAAAAAATGCAAGCAGAAAAGGAAGTTGCGGTTACCTCGAGATTGATGGTGGTCGTGGTGGTTCGCGGCAGCGGCGACGGAGGTTGATGATGGGATTGTGGAAACTGAGTACTTGTAGTGGAGAATTTAGGAATGGTGTGGGAGGGAGGAGAGGAAGAATTAAAGAAGAAGAGTTTGGGAGGAAGAGAAGACTTTATTGTTGCATTGTAAAGCGGACAAAGCTACGGGCCGTTTATTTATTTGCCTTCCTCCTTTTCACTCCTGTTTTCGTGCGTCCAGGTTCTCACTCCTCTTACTCACTGCTGCCTTCTTACTGTACATTTCAAGGTTTTTATTTTTATTTTTTTCTTTTTTCTTTTTTCTTTTTTCTCTCTCTTTTTTTTAGCCCCTTGTTGATCATATTTTCAAAAATATCCAAATTGAACTCAGTATTTCAATTATACTTAATTTCTCAAATCATTTAAATTATAAACTCATTTAGATAATTGATTTTTCATTGAGTATCCAAATTGACACGAATACTTTATTTGAAGTTTGATTGAAACGGACTTTATTGAAAAGATCTTTATGTCCCTTGGACAAATTGATTCTCCAAAACTAAGTTAGAAGTTGAACAGATAATTATCAACTGTACTTCCAGAGTTTCAGTCCATTACTCCAAGTTCACCTGATTTCCACCAGTTCAGGTAGTTGCCGGTGATCGAAAAATCAACATATTCACTTCTTGTTGCTAGCTGAAAGTCAAAATCCTCCTTTTTGTGAATTGAAAACCTTCTCTCAAACAACACAACCCCAAAGGAACTTCTACTACCTTGCCTTTGCCGGAGAAGCTGCAAGGACGACTCAACTGTTCAATCGTAGCATCATTGCAACACTTCATTTCCACTATTTACAAGTAAGTCTTCCTTAAGGGCCTTTTTTTTTTTTTTTCCATCGATAATCACAATTATGCATTTGATAATGATAAATAGAGATTCTGTGATTATTTAAATTTTTTATATTGTTTGTTTATGGGTTGAATGCTACTAAATTTTAAATTAATGAAAAATTAATTTTAACTTAAATAAAAATTACAATCATCGTTATTATTAAATTTTAACTTAACTAAAAATCACATTTTTGTTAAATTTTAAATTAAATAAAAATTACTATTATGAACTTTAGATTAATTAAAAATTACTATATTATTATGACATTTTAAACTAAATAAAAACTAGATTTTGATTAATTTAAAATTACTATTATTATTAACTATTAAATTTTAAATTAATTAAAATAACAAATAGTTTTATTGAAAACATTCTTATTATTTTAACTTCACTTTTAATTATAATTTATTTTGGAAAAAAAAATTTATATGTAGTTTATTTAAATATAATAAATACCAGTTGGGTAAAGTTTTATAAAATTCATCCAAATAATATATTATTATAGGTTTTTCCTGCAAAATATTATGTTTTAGAATTTAAATAATATTTCCATTTGATGTTTTGGAGCTTATTTTATTTATTGTACTTAGGAATAAATAAAGCTAAGTTTAATTTAACAACAATCTAGTTTTTATTTTATTATTATTATTATTTATTTTAAAGATATGGATCCTAGTAGGGGGAGATGGACTCACTAACATAGTTTTATTGTTCCTGCCTGTAAGACCATGAGTTTTCATTATAAGTATTCATAGATAATCGATGTGATTGACTTGGTGAGGCTCCACGAGGTATAGAAGCGATTTAGGAGAGATCCATTTAGATACATGTTGGAGCTACCCCATTATTCATGACGTTTTTACTCCCATACTACATTTCATTCTCTTAGATGGGAGGTTCATTTCCGTAATGTTTGCCCCGATAAGATGTAGTTCCACATCAAAGATAGATTACATTGATTAGGACCTTAAGAGTATGCCCTGATTACCGAATTTCGATTTGGCCCGGTGGATGTTAAGATTATGGAGAGGGAGTTGACAAGCAGCTCAGCATATGAGCGGCTATTGGGGACCCATCCACTGACCCCGACATGAGCCTTAGATAAGTTTAAGGAGAAGGAGGTGGGATCTCTATAGCAAGACGATGTCCTCAGGCTCGCTTATGGCATCATCATCAAATACTAGATGCTAATGAGTGACTCTTCAGCAGTAATTTCGTATTATGTGCGTAGCATCCTCAAGGATTTGCTAGCAGTTGAGGTATTTCCCTAGGGCACCATTAGGTGGAGCATGACACGGTATTACCTCCAGAGAGCCGTTGATGTCTAGTCTCGAGTGCAGAAGAGGCATTTATATGGCAATGTCTGGGTAATATTGCCAATCTCATTCATATTTGCACAAGAATAACTTTATCAAAATTTATTGATGTTTTTTCTTTCAATTTAGTGATGGATGTATGTCCACTTCCCCATGCTCGACCCGGAGCTTCTACATCCCGTGCTACACGGCACCCGAGGTGCCTTCTTCTCTGGAGTCTATTTTATTGGATGCAGTAAGCAGTCAACCTTTCTACTTGTGCCTCTTTTTTTTTTTAATGAAATCAACCTTTCATAAATTAAATTACTATGTAAATAGGCATATGTTTCATCGTCATACATTGAGTCAGATGAGCACGAGCGACAGATGCCATATTGGACTGATTTTGACGACCTCCCTTATATTCCACTTGTTGGTTGGGGGCTTCGAAACCTAGCTCATTCTGGGAGGTCATTCGACATCAGCCACGCCCCTCTTTGAATTAATAAATTGAAAATTAAAAATTCTAATTTTTTGTGTGTAATGTTTTATATCTTTCTTCTTTCTATTCACTTATTTATTTTTTATTTAGTCACCTGGTCCAATTGTTAAGGATGGGGAGGAGCATTCCGAGGAGTGACCTCCCTCTCTTTTGTATCTCTTTTTGTTTTATTAAATTAAGCATGAAATCTCAATAGTTGTTTTATTAAATCAAGCATGAAATCTCAGTAGATAGCTAATATAATTTCTGTTTAAAATTATAATATACTCCCAAAGGTGTTGAAAGGCCTTCTCACTTTGGTCCTAGTGCCGACTACATGATGTCCCAACTCAGGACTTTATTGACAAAGTATGAGAAGCGGACCAAAGCCTGATTTGTCAAGCACCAGAAATGAGTCAATGCTCAATTAGCGCAGCATGAGCAACTGATCCTCGCTCGACACACTACTGTATTATAGCTCTTCTTCGGGCTCAATAAGCGATTGGATGAAATGAACTAGCCTCATTTAGAGCATCAACCAAGATTGTCAAACACCTCCTTGTTCACACCAAGTTAGTCTACGCTCTACAATTTGAATTAGTTAAATAAAGTCATTAGTTATTGATTATATTCTAATCGTTTTTTTTTTTTGAAATTAGAAGGAGCAGATGACGGGTGGTAGGCTCATACAGATCCACCTACTCCAGTTGTGGTCCACCTTACCCCCAAAGTTAGTTTAAACACCTCTCTATTTTTTAATATTTAATATTTAAGTAAATTTTCATAGTTAGTTATGTTAATTAAAAATGGTTAATTTATTTTAAATAACAGTCGAAAAAGGTTGTTAGTGAGAGGGAGGATGTAGATCCACCTGCTCCGATTGTGATCCACACTACCCTCAAGTTAGTTTAAACATCTATTTATTTTTTAATATTTCATATTTACATTGATTTTTGTAGATAGTTATGTTAATTAAAAATGGTTAATTTATTTTAAATAACAGTCGGAAGGGATGTCAGTGAAAAGGAGGGTACATTAGGTCCACAAACTATTGTTGTATCCGACTCCGTTGTTCAGGTGAGTCACGACATTATTTGCTAAGTTAATTAGTAATTGTTTTATTTCATATTTATATGACTTGTTCAAGTGTCTTTAATTTTTTTATTACGTTCTAATAATTGGATTTTAAATTATTTCAGGAAGGAGGATGAGCAGTTCAAACCAAGGTTCAGGTTACAAGCCTCATGTGTCCCTTCACGGATCGCTCTTACCATATAGATTATGGGGTGCCAAAGAAGAAGCTTAGAACAAGGAAAGGGAAAGAGTCAAGTCCAGTAGGCGTGCCACAGAAGGGAATGGAAGCATTTTTTATGGACACTCCAGAAAACCTTATGCGCTTGGATACTTTCTGCTTTTTGGGAGAATTAGAGAGGTATTTATTTTAAATCCATGAATATAGTATAGTTTATTCGATGATGGAGCCAATGTGATTTATTTTAATTCATATACATGTTAAGTATAATATATGATTAAGTCTCTAGTTTGATCCATAATTGTTTAATTCATGTAAATGTTAAGTAGAATATAGTTTAATCCATAAATAAGTAATTGTGATCATGGTTGTCAAACTCGCGAATTGACTCATAAACTCACACGAGTTTAAGATTTTAGGGGGTATAAACGAGTAAAATCAGATAAAATCGAAAAAGGAGGTAAAATCAATCAACTCGATGAAATTGCCGAGTTTGACTAAGTTCACCCATTTCCCCAGTTCCAGCTGAAAATTAAATGCTCCAATTTAGACCCATGACCTGACCCAGTTAAATCCCTTCAATTTCGAATTAGGAGTTATCTCATCTCATCTCATCACATCACATGAAAATTTCTTTTCTCTTCAGCTCTTCTACTGAGTCATCGACTTCTTCCGATCTCTTTTCTTCTTCTTCTTCTAGAGCTCTCTTCTTCTTTTTCTTCTTCTTCCAGCCTGCTACTACGAATCCAACCGAAATAGTTATGCCTCTCCATGACTCTATTCTCTGGAACCCAACCGAAGGAGTTGGAACCAGAAGACTCTCCGTGACTTTGTTCTCTGGAACCCAAAAGAAGGAGCTGGAACTGGAAGCCTCTCTCTCTATATAACTCTGTTCTTTGGAACCCTACCGAAGGAGCTTGAAGTGAGGTTGAATTCTACATCAAAAGATGAACTTGCAATCTCCACATCATTGTGAGTGGATTTATCGTTTGATGTTTGAACTTGCAGCTTTTTCGTTTTATCACTGTGAGTTAGTTGTGTAATTTATACATGTATTTTGTTTACCTGGGATTTATCTGTCTGAGACTCTGATTATCTAAGATTTATTCACTAACAGAAATTTGTTAACTTTATTCTTTACTTATCTTTCGTTCTTCTGCTGGTTAATGGCTTTGCGGGATATTTGGAATAAACAGTGTGTTTCAAATTTCGGATTGTAATTTTGGTAATTAACACAATAGAAGAGTAATTGTAGATGATTGGATTGTTGGAATAAACAGTGTGCTTCAAATTTTGATTGAAACATTGAAGTTTTAAAACTTCTCTTGGAAGAATATCATTGAGTTTCTATTGTAATCTTGCATCTTTAGAGGCCTTGGGAGATTATCTATAGATAGAGGAACATATTTCAGCATTTACCTAGATAATATTTTTGCATTTGTTTAAGAACTATTGTTTGGATTACTTGATCACATATTTCTGCACTTGATAGCTCATCTTAGGATTGATTATCACCAGAATATTTTTACACATATCTTGACTCCTAACTGTATCATAGAAATGGAATAATATTTATACTTATTTAATAACTGTATTCATTTTTTAGTCGGGGAATATGTTCACTCCTAGTTTAGTTCAAGTGATGATTGGGTATATGATGAACCAACTTAGAATTGGTTTGGATTTAGTCCAATGGGTGAGGAAGAACAAGTTCAGGTCACTGAAAATGACAAGTACATGCCTGAGGTTTAAAATATAGAGAGCTCAAGCTGGTTAGATCCTAAAGATAATTTGGATATTCAATTTGATGATGATGATAATGGTGAAGAACAAGCAACTAGTGATGATGATCTTGTGATGGACTTTCATGAGTCTTGATTTTGATGATTAATGTTTTTTCTTATTCATCTAGTTTTTTATGTTTTCATGAAACTTGATTTTGATGATTGATGTTTTAAACAATGTTAGATGAATTTTAGATTTATAAAACTTGTTAGTTTATTGTAATTTTATTTGGAATTGCTTATAAATATGAATTTTAGACTTTTTTTCTGCTATATTATTGGGATATTTATTTTATTGTGATGATATCTAAATTATTTAATATATTTATTTATTTGGAATATAAACTCTACGAGCTTACGATCCGAGTTTACAGGACCCCCAACAAGTTTATTTAAACTCTCAATTTTAAAAACCTTGATTGTGATTATTTTGATGCTAAATGGTTGGATAACAGATTAGGGAGCTTCAGAATTGGTTGACTTGGGGAAGTAAGATTTTTCTATATTGAAATGGTGGAGGATCGGATTAATACCGTGGAAGGTCGGAATGGGTTACCTGAAGGTTAACTCAACTTTCAAGCATCAAGCATATAATTTCCGCCTTCCATCTATATAATTAATAAATATTATCATTTATTTTATATTATTATTGTTATTATTATTAAATTTAAATTAAATAAAAATTATTATTATTATTATTATTATTATTAAATTTTAACTTAAATAAAAATTAGTATTACTATGTGTCTTTTTTTAGTATGTTAGATTATTTGATTTTATTTATTTGAATCCCATTAATATAATATTACTTAATTCGTAATTAAGTTTATGTGTCTTTTTTTTATACGTTAGACTTATTCAATTTTATTTATTTTAATTCTATTAATATAATATATCTTAATTCATAATTAAGTTTATGTAACTTTTTTTAGTATGTTAGACTTATTTGATGTTTTTTCTTTCAATTATGTTTTTCATGCGGTAGACATTCGAAGAGGGGAATCCACTCCTTTGATTGGAACTTTCTGAAAAAGGTTTGGGATTGCACGTAGGAGTTGAAGAACCCTCATTCAATCAGTTCATCTGAGGACTCCGACTAGCAACTAAAGGGCAATCGGAGGCCTACCCTATGGAGCACCGATTTGCCATCGCCCTGCCTTATCTATATGTAAGTATAAAATTTATTTTTATCAAATTATTTACGTTGCTGCTTACTATAGAATATCGATTTTGACTAACTCAACTGTAGAGTATGCTCCAAGGCATTTTCCTTTCTACCTCTGCTATCGAGAACATTGATACTTATAAGCTCGACGATGGTTCTATCGGGTGGGTTAGGAGAGTTGGAAAAAATGATGAGGTCATATGGTGGGAGGTTGAGAAGGTAATAAATATAGTTATTATTTAAGGTTTTTTTGTAAGTTATATTTTTTATTAATTAATTTAATATTTACAATGTATTTGTATGTCCTGATACTATGATGCCACCAGAATCACTAGGTATTGCTGTAGATCTCTCTGAAGGGAGTGAAGGTGATTTTATATGATTCAAAGCCATCTCTAGATACAGTTGTGAGGGCCCGTAAGGAAGAGCTGATGGAGTTGGTCTGTAGGTTGTTGCCACACCTTCTAGTATAGGCCGGTTAATTATTCCATGATAGGAGTTGCTATAGCTCCACCTACCAGGTTTGACTATTATTTTATTGGCATTAAATCCCTCCTAAATCAGCTTGATTCGACTAGCTATACGACATACATTGCGTATTACATGGTGCAGCTGCTGAGGGGGCATTTTAGGAAGATGTCCTTACTGGATGGCATTTCACATACACCCCAGCTCATTAGGGACAAAATGGCTTGGATCACACTTCCATGGAGCAGCAGATTATAGTTTTTAGTCTCAATAGTCTTTATATTTGTAAATATTTTGTACACTATGTAAATTATATAAATGAAAATGAATTTATGTAGTTGTTTTATTTATATTATGTAATTAAAAAGAATATGAAAATAATTACAAATCATGAATTATTTCAACACCGACATCACCTTAAAAAAAAAAAAAAAAAATCCACACTCTCGTCGAAGATACTTACATTAACATTAACAACTCTTCGACGTTTCTTCAAAAACTTGAGATTGTTGGGTAGATACTGGATTAGATATGAGCACTTCATGAGTTTTGTCATTTGATATTGTAACTTCTATTTTGGACGATAAAGCTTCTGTATTAACTACTTTTGGACAAGTTAAAAGATTGCACCCTTTTTTTTTTTTTGGCATATTTTACACGTTTTCTTCTAATGGTGTTGTTTACTTTAAGAGAATAACCGACCTTCTTGTGGTCTTCCTACCTCTTTTCTATCAAAAGGGGCATTGAAAACAACATTTTCCAAACCTGCAATTCTATTCAAACTCGAACACAATGGAACAGGCTGTATCAAAGGTGCATATGTCATTTTCAATATTTTTGGGTCAAATAAATTTTCATAGCATAGAGTGTAGTAGTAAGCCCCAATTTCCCTATAAAAGACATTAAGATGGATGATAAAAAAAAAAAAATGGGATTATGATTTTAAATTTATTTTCTAAAAATTATAATGTAAACAATACGGATAATATAGAAAATACCTTCCTGAAGGTCGGTTTGATCTTCAGGAAGGTCATTTGAAATTATATCAAGATTTTTTCAATACTTGGAGACAACAATGGCATGTTTACAAAGAATTCCTTCTAGTTCCCATTTCTGATATCCACAATAACATTTGCTTCTTGTGGGAGGTTAGCATCGACATACTCCTCCCTAACTCGAATGGATGTGGTATGGAGTCTTTCTTGGTCAACCTTCACAGTTTCCATCTCAATTCGTTCCATAGCAACCTTGGTAATAATATTAGGCATTGTAGCAACTGCTTCTCGACGTTTATTAAATCAACCCTGACACATACCCCTATAAAACTTGTGAGCAGATGTAATAGACAACTTCCGAGCTTTTTGGATCGCTTCATTGAAGAACTCCACAAGATTGCGTGTCATTCAATTGTATCGATTATTCAGACAGTAAGCACGTGACCAACCAGATCACCCTACCTCAATATCCAACCAATGATGAACTCTAAGGTGTATATATTGAATATCCCCAAAGTTGTAGTTGCATTTTTGCTTATCATAGGCATATGCAACACTTTTGAAAAGCACTGTAACACAAGGATCTCTGCACTTTATCTTTAAGTTTTCATTCAAATGTTGAAAACAAAAGGCATGTGAAACCTTGGATTACACTTTTCTCACTACGTGTAATATGTCTTTGTGTCAATCAGATACAATTACCAAATCATTCTGCAATTCGTATGCAATTCTTACTCTTCTTAATAATCACTCCCATGAATCATTGCTCTCCTCTTCACCAAATCCAAATGCAAGAAGAAAAGTTTGTCCATTCCACCTGCACAGACAGCTGCATAAATTTGACCCTTGTATGCGCCTTTCAAATGTGTTGCATCTATGATAATGATGAGTTTCACGTACTTGAAACCCTCAATCAAAGAACCAAGTGCACAAAATGACCTCAAAAAATGCTCCTCCGACAATGCTATGTTGGCCATTGTGTCAGGTATTATACACTCCAAGAGGTAGAAGTATAATGGAAGCTTTTTAAATTAGTCATATGAAGTTTCACAAATTATGTCCTTTGCACTCTGTAAAGATCTCTCGGCTTTAGTGTATCCTAACTTAAGCCCATAATTCTCTTGCATGTCTTGAATTACATTTTTGGGGACGTGATTCACATCGATGATTTTACCAAAGTACAAATGACCAATTGTTGATGCACTTACATCTTTGTTTTGGCCTTGCTGTATAGTTTGAATGCAAGTGTGAGTCGGGACAAATTTGTGAATCACCCATATCTGGCATCCAGCTCCACACGGAGCATATATCATGAAAGTGCAATCTTTTTGATTCCTACATCATGTCTCGAATCTTGTTTTATTCGAATGTACCACATGATAGTAAAATCTATTCTCAAGTGAATATTGACCAACCACTGCAGTCGATTCATCCTTGCTATTAAAAATTGCATCCTTCCCTAGCGAACCCACGAGTGGAATGCTTTCATCTTCAAAATAATGCATCTCTTCATTCTCACCCCAGTACACATTTTTTAATTGAGTAGAAAGGTTGCTATAAATTGCTCAAATGGAACTAAGTGTCTGACCCCATAATTGTAGTTGTTGGGGAGTCGAGGACGTCATCATCAACACTGTTGATATGTTCTTCTTCATAGTCATCATCATCGCTGCAAATATTTCCGGATGGTCCGAGTTCATCGTTTGGAGGTGTTAATGTCTCATCCAAATTCCTTTCATATGTCATCCCCTACATGATCAACACCACACTGATGTAATCTTTCAATTTTGTTAACAACCACCATTTTAATATCAGCTTCCCCCTTCAAATACATGTTCCCGTATATATCTTCAATTTCCATTAATTTAATACTTCCATCAGATAATCTGGATGCAAGTGCAATTTGTATGTTGAATTGGTTCAAATCAATCTTTATACAGTTTGCCATAATTCGCCTAAAATCTTCATAATTGATGTCGTTTGGTACGACTATGGGACTCGCCCTTCCATTTAGAGAACCATCATGAATAGCAATTCTGATGTAATCCATTTCTACAAAAATTCAAAGAAAAATGTATTAAGGAAAATGTATAGGAAATAATAGGTAAAAAAGGAGGAGAAATAACTTAATAAAACAATAGAGAGAGAGAAGGGTCTAATTATCCTTTTTTTTTAAAAAAAAAAAAAGGTGTTGAGAAACTTTCAAAAAAAAATAAAAGTTCGAAGGTCGAAAAGCAAGTCTGGAAGGTCGGAATTTGGTCTGGAAGGTCGGTTCAACCTAAAAAAAAATTGCTTGAAGGTCAAATCATGCCTCTGGAAGGTTGATTTTTCTTACCAAAAAACGAAAAAAAAAGGAAGCAAAATCTTGAAGGTCAGACTTGAACTCCCGAAGGTTGGTTCGACCTTCGGAACTTCGGCAGCCAAATCCAGTTTAACCCAACTCGAAACACTTTGCAAGGTCCTTTCTTTCCTTCCTTACACCAAACAAACAAACACCAGCACCAAAAAATACTTCAAAATCAAAACACAAGCATCAATCACCATAACAACAAAAACGAAAAATTATACCTATCTTCTCAACTTCGAACACAACCTTGGTCTTGTGAAGGAAAAATAATAATAATTTTCCCAAATTCAATGCACCACTGAATGGGTTAGTTTCAACAAGGAGAATGGGTTCATTTCAAGTGAAACTTTTCTCAACTTCCACCAAATGAAACTTCATCAATGATGGTAGTTGTTATCTTCAATTCGGTTTTACAATAGTGCAATGATAATTGGAAGTGTTTTGAATGTTGAGGAGTAATATATGAACTACATGTTAAAAGCGAATAAAAGTTAGTTTTTTTTTTTCTTTTTAATAGGAAAAGTAAAAATAGGTATAAATTGAAAAGTTGATTTTAAAGTTGGATAAGAAAATGCTCTCTTTATATTGAATTGCTCACTAAATTTTTTAAATTATACTCCTTCTTTCGAAATTTAATATCTCATGTTCCATTTTAATATATGCGGAATTGAATGCTTCATTTCTAAAAATAAGTTTTTTTTTTTTTTTTTTACATGAACTTCCACTAACACTTCCTTAATTTAAAGATTTACAAATATTAAATTAAATGTCACGCTATTATGATAATAATGCAAAGGATATATTGGTAAACTATATCAAAGTCAAACACACTCCATAATTTTTAATCAAGTCAAAATGAGACATTCATTTCCGGATGGATGGAATGTGTCTTTTACATTAATTGAATTTTTTAAACCAAATTAGGAACAATTTAATTCAATAAATTTAACCGTTACTACTTCAAATGAGAAATCTTTAATTGGTGATGACACCGGCGTTAAACACACTAATACTAATAAGAGAAAGATTAGTAATTTATAATAGTAATTATTATGTTAAGCCTTTAGTTAGCCTAAATTCTAATTTGTTAGGCACTATTGTTGTAATACCGAGATGTGCCGGGGGATTGAATATGAATGTCCTTTGCGATAGAGCGTAATTAGAGAAGTTCCATATTGCAAATATTTAAAAAATAGTATTAACATATTGAAATATTAGAAATTTTCCCTCTTCATCCATAATTAAATATTTATTTCTTAAATTAATTAAAATTTTAGTAAGAATTTAACTTGGGAATAAATAACATTATTATTTGTGCACATAAAAAATAACATTATTATTGAAAATCAAAGATGATAAATAAGCAAACTTGATTCATTGTTGTTTTGTGTGTGGCAACTCAAGGAAGGTGGGGAAGGGGGAAAAGGAAAATAATTTTTTCTATGATGATTGTCTTCTTTCTTTTACAATTTGTGCTGAGAGTGAGTAAACAGCTGCCTAGGCTATTAGACTTCAGTATTAGGTCATATCAGGAAATCACATGATTATGTTACCTTTCTCTTCAACCAAAGTGTATGGCAATATCCCCTTTTGTAATGATTAAAAGTCATGTGAACATGTTTCATATTAAAACATGCTTCCACCATTTAGATTTTACCTTTTATACGTTCAATGCATATATGAGTAGGATCCATAAACTGTCCTCCCTCGGGTGCATGTAGCGGCTCCCTGCAACTGCACCTGAATTTTGTCTGAGTTGAATACCAATTCATGAATGTGGTTGTCTCTTGTCTTCGGATAAGTTTGTGACTTTTCCTTCTCTAGCATCAAAATTAGATAATTCTCGTATGTTAGTTTAATGGTAAGCGATAATATTGGAGATCGGAATATCTTGAATTCAAGACATGTCTAGATTAGATGGAACATCATTGTTGATCCTTGAGGAGAGGAATATAGTACGAGTAAGCAAAGGAGTGTGTAAGAAAAAAAAAATTAGACAACTCTAACAATGAAAGGTTGTGACTCAATAGTTGGGGTGAGGCTTTTGTAAGAATTCTCCCAATTGGAATAGCCGATGTTCTGACCTTTAAAGTTTCCTTAATTAAACAACAAACTGGCAATGGAACTCGAGAGCACCAGAATGTTGTTTTCTGACCTTTAAAGTTTCCTTAATTAAACAACAAAGTTTCCTTAATTAACTGGGTGTAGAACTCAGGAGCGCCCACAAAGTTGTTTTCATACTTAAATCATTAAGCAGGTTGAATCATATTTGCTTACTCTTATGGCAAATGAAAAACATATAACTTATAAGCAGTAGTGGGTAGTTGATCACCTTGGCTTACTTGCTAAGACAAAAGGGCATGAGAACAAAAAAGAGTAATTAGGTCAACCTAAACCCTCATTTGGTGTAATGTAATAATTTCTTATTGTTGTTCTTGTAATACTTATAAAGACTTAGAAGTGGTTAGTTGACGCTAATTTTGATTTATACCAAAGGTCACTTTCCAACAGGAGAATTCTCAGCATCAAACCTACAAAATGTGCACAATAGGGAGAAAGTGAAATTCCACACATTCATTCATCATTCACCTGATCAAAGGCAAAACTTTAGTACTTACAACCCTCCCCACACAAACCCCACAAAGTAAAAGTGGATATTTTTGTGATCTTTTGGATGATTGAGGGAGAAGAAGAGTATTTACCGGTTGAAGAAGTTTCAAGAAAAGATCAAATTAGTACTCCTATGATAATGCTGGATATGCATTTGTTTGTGAGGTTTTTAAAGTATAAAGACTTCATATATATATATATATATATATATTGTGCATTCATTGATGTACTAAGGAAAACATGGAAACAAGATATGTCTCCTTTTCTTTTCTTGCAAGGTTGTTAACACATTGAAAAAAGAAACCAAAGTTGGATCAATTTATATATATAAAATTCTAAATGTTGATTTTGTGGGAATGCCTTCTTGGATAACAAAGTAGTACTGGCTTATTCATTGGTTTCTCATATGGGGTCAGTGGACTTTGTTTTATTCTTTGCAATGATTAGAGGTTGATGCTCAAATATATAGAAAAGAAAGAGAGAAAAAAGAAAAGAAAAAAGAGAGAGAGGGATTGAGAAAAGGAAAGCATGTGGTTGTTTTCATGGCACATTTTATCAAGTCTGGCAATAGCTTTGGTTTCTTATGAGAGGTCTCCCTAGGCTCACATATATACCTTTGAAGGCTGTGGAGTGGTTTGATCCACATTGCCTTACGATGCAGTACTACTTTGTTTGCCAGCTTTTCTTTTATCAACCATAAAGAGTTTATTCCAATATGGTTCCTCTCCCCTTTGCATGTAGTCTGTGCCATAACTTTTGGTTCACATTTTATATATATATAGTAATACTATATTGGATGACAAAGCTCAATATATGATGAGCTCTTGTGTATAGATAATTTATGTGATTAACACATGATTAACTCTATATAATTATATATAAGAGCAAATTATAATTTGAATTTTATTACTTACTACAACATTCCTAATACAAATATATATATATAAATATATATATATATATATATAAAAAGTATATTTATGCATGTATATGTGTATTCTTTCTTTCTGTACGTGGAAGAGTATGCAATTATGCTAAATAACATCAAATCTGTATTATTGGAAGGATCTATGGACTGATCCCACTTCAGTTTGTGCGTTTTACATATCCTTTCTTGATCTTGATATAAGGATGCCTGAAACTGAAACACACTTTGGAATTTAGATAGATGTAAATTTTGTGATAATCTGATTAAAGAAAGGATTAATGGGATTTGTTGATTCATTTACATTTCATGTTATCATGCTATTGTTATTGGTCCCCCCCACCAAATGGATAGGAAGAAAATGAGATATTTGACCCTTTAAACTTTCAATAATTCTACTAGGAATGTTAAACCCCTGTAGTACTACACAGTACATACGACCACCATTTAATTATTGAATAGTCAAAATTTAGCAAGATTGATCTTTGAACAGAATTCTACTATTGAATCATTTGTAGTGAGTAGGGTAAATTCAAAGTGAAAGTGTCCATGTTTATCCATCTATAGACTATGGTACTTCTCCTCATTCATCTGTAATGTCTGTTTCTAACTGTTCATGTGAAAACTCTCCCTCTTTATTTATTTATTTATATATATTTACAGAATTGTTCTAATATGCGTGACACCGCACAAAATTTTTGTATGCACTAATAACCCAAATGAGGTTGTTTAAAAAAAAAAACAAAATCACTGTGAGAGCATAGTATAGAGGAGAGACCAAAGCCCAAGCACAACATTACCACCATCACAACATCACTATCACACCACTATAGAAGTACAAGATGAAGTGAAGGAAGAAGCAATACCTATCGATAGTAGTACTCCACGGCACCGATGCACCCCACCGGTCGTGTCTGCTGTTGCTGTTGGCTTGCATCTCAAGAGGGATGGTTGATGGTGGATCTATCGACTTCGATGGAGAAAGGCAGAGGGAGCGGCAACAAGTTCACCAGTTGAGCTTTTCTCTACTTCGATGATTTTTCTTTTTTTTTTTTTTTGAAACGAAACAAGGCTGCACCATGTTATTTAGGGATGACACACATACTCAATCATTGCAGCACCATAAATATTAGAATAACCGTATATTCGCATATTTATATATTTTCTACTTGAAATTTGAATTTTTTTTTTTTTATGATTAAAATTCATGACCCTTTAATAATTACAAACAATACATTGATAGTTTCAAATACTAAATAATCAATGATGCACCGCACCCGCAGCTTCTTGTCTCATCATATGCATTGGTTTAAACATTACTTCAATACAAAACAAACCGGCGGGGTGGTGGTTCTATTGGCAGCGGCATACTCATAATTGTAGGCTATAGGTGGAGTACTTGTCTCTCATCCATTGTGTAGACATTCTTATGTCCTAATCATTTTCTTGTTCTTTCTTCTTCTGGCCGATGAGCATTATTGAGTGCCCTAATCTTGTTATATCCTTCATGCCTGACAATAAAGATTCCCTTCTAATTTCTTTCTCTTTTCTTTTCGTTTCCTTTGACTTCGTAAATTAACTTTTTTTTTTTTTCTCAATTATAAATCTTGAATTTCCCAAAAAAATATGTTAATTCTTGTTTTTAAGGCAAAGAAAAAGATGGGG
>JAOXNR010000030.1:10760779-10780490 GCA_028571225.1 Parsonsia alboflavescens
CGTCTTAATGCGTGCTCCAACCATTACCATAACGGAATTTTTGCTTCGCTTGGTTGGCTGCATGAGTACTGTAGCAAAAATTCCATTACGGTAACGGTTGGAGCGTGCATTAAGACGCACTTACCGTAACGGAATTTTTGCTCCGCTTGGTTGGTTGCATGAGCACTGTAGCAAAAATTCCGGTACGATAACGGTTGGAGCGCGCAGGAGCGCGTCTTAGCAAAACCTTTTTTATATATATATATATATACATATATATTTTATATTTTAAAAAATTAATTAAATCTTTTTTTCATGTTTATTAGTTTTTGTTAAAAAATCTCCTCTCCCATGAGAATTAATAGTAACACCCATTTATTTTCTCGAACTTGAGACTTCACAGTCTCAAGTTTTACTGTTTACCAATTACCATTAAACTAAAGAGATTTGACATATCTTTAGATTTTTTTGATAAGTATTTTTCTCTAGTTTTACTCTTTTTCAATGTGCATTATTAATTTAACAAAAAAAAATTCATAAAAATATTAAATTTCTAAGTTTTTTTCTCCTTTTTTCGACATTTCACTTATCCAGGAGAATGTTGGTGGGATTCGAACTCAAAATTTATGACCCTCGCGCTCGCCACTCCACCAACTGAGGAGTCCTTAAAGGGACAATTTATAGGTTGCTAGTGGTTTTGTTGATTCTTAGTTTATTTGATTATTTGCCTGATTTTACGTAAAAATATAAAATTCATTTATCTTTATATTTTTTCTAATATTATAAAATAATATCTTTTTTGTATAATTTTTAATTATATTATATTAAAAAATATATATTTATATATAAAATATAAGTGTCCATCTTGACTTTAAAGACCTAGCTCCGCCCGGACTTGAAAAAGGTACAGAAATCTTATCGCATAAATCCTCAAGAATAGCTAAAGAGAGTTTTAAGGAGTCGCAATCACGCGTTGTCTGATGCTTTGAACATTCTTGTGCTTTAGGGTTTCTTCAAGGCAACTTCATTAGAATATAAATCAATCAATAATCTCAATAATGATTGGGTATCAATTTTTAATTTCTTTTTAATTTAATTAATCTCAACAAACGATCACTTCATTAACAAGTTTGATCGATCATATCTCCCACACGTCTCTCTTGCAAGATAAGGACGAGGAAGCTTCATCGTGGTCATGATCGACCTTGAAAAACCAATATGTGCTACCTAGCTCCACGATGCCTTCCTTATGGTGATATTCCAAGAGGGCGGCTAACATGTCTTCTGTCTTGTTCATTGATTTTATAATATCGTATGTATAATCCTGATTTTTTTTTTCCCCTTGTGTAAAATCGTTGATTTGATACTTTATAAAGTTACATCCACAGTTAATATTAATATTTTGTTCTTGGTTTTTTTGGGAAAAAAAAAAAAATCTAAGTATCCAAACAACTTACTGATCTGCTAGTTAACACTTTAGACCATATTCGGACGTATTTGTAACTACTATAGCATGTGTTAGTCACATGATTATAGTTACTGTGGTAAGGAAAAAATGGATACCTATCTTAATTTTGAACATAACTTTAGGTATCAATATAATGATTTTCCATGCAAAAAAAACTATTCATGACCAAAACATGCTATTTTGACCAGAAATATATCGAAAATGTAGTTAGAGGTATTAATTCATAGGCTTGTAAGTTGCTTGGGTACTTTATTGACAAAAAAAAAAAAAACAACCACGGGATGTTACCAATATTCACTTTAAAATATAAGTTTAGGTATCAATTTGATCAGTTTTCCTTTTTCTTTTTTAATTTTAAGTTAAAAATTTTTTTTTTGTGGGATGTAAATTCCTAAAGAGATATTCAATTTTGAACTAAAAGAGTTTTTGAATAATTAAAATTTAAATATTTTCCAGACAATAAATATAGATTCTCGTTATTTTGTTGATTGATTATTATTTACTCGTTTATTATGTCATATTGATGTAATGGCAATCTTGAAAACAAGGTGGCTTAGCATGATCATGCTTCTGGGGAAGTTGTGAGTTGTGACTGATAGATCCTGCTTTGTGCCTTCAAATTAGTAGATTTTGTCCACAATCCATATCTAAACCTAGAAAGAAAAAGTAAGAAAAAGGTTTAAGGACAGAATGTATCCAAATAATCAGAAACCAAACAAAGAAGAGTTCAGGACACAAAGGGTTCCCAACAAATACCCCACAACTCAGCACTTTTCATTATTTTCTTTTCTTTGGTTGATAAGAACACTGTCACCTCACATGGGAAGGACAAATAAAATTTGACATTTCCACGCAATGTGGATTTGAAATGGCATGTCCAAAATATCTGAATCCCAACTTTTTTCCCAAGATTAAAAACTTCCAAATTATCATCAAATTGACAAGGGTTTCGTGGGTTCTATGCAAATCAAGAAATCTTATTTCCAACTAATTGACTTCCAAGAAAACATAGGGAAAAACATCCATGACAACAGATGATAAATTTTCACGTAATCTGAATGCTTAAGCCACACCTCCTCACGTGTGGGCTTGGGGTGAGCACAAATCGAACTCAGGATCTCTATTCTAATACTATGATAAATTAACATCTGCTCTAAAAGTATAAGCTAATAGAAAGAGGTTGAATTTAATCACTTGACATCAAAAGTGCTTTCGAAAAATGTATAATATAAGATAGATAGCTATGAGTCGAGAACATCTAAGATAGAAAAGTGCAAGTTTTGCTGGAGTTGTCAACTCAAATCTTTGCTTCATAAAACAAAGAGAAAAAAAAGAAAATTAATAGATGAAAGCACTACGGAAGCCCTTACTTTATCCCTTGCTTATCACCGAGACAATGATGACAATCAAGATTAATAATCACTCTAGCAAAAATAATCGAATCGCATTGGAGGGTTTTCACAAAGACTCTAGTAGGTGACTTGCCATTAGAGACTTCTCCAATGATTATGGCCATACACAACAAGCCTGCTTAAGCCTCAAGCAGGCATGTGTTCACCACACATTCACCTACCTTTTCAAGAGATCAAACTTTTGTTGCACACAATTAATGCTTTTCAAGAACAAGGGCAGGAAAATGCCCCCACAGGAAGACTGATCCCTATGACCAATTACATAAGATTCAAAATATAGCACTTTTTGGTTTCTTTGCAAGAAGGTTGGAAGGGGATTGAAGTGCAGACTTTTACAAGAAAGTATATTACATATACGCTTTCAATAGATGCAGCATCCAATTGCATATGTTTTGTTATTTTGACAAGACTGTAAGAATAAAATCTGTAGTGATCATTGTTATATGTTATATATTGTATGTTTTGATTCAACGAGCAACCAATTCCTGAAAGCTACTACTAGTTGTCTTTGGCTTCACAAGATATGGAAGTGTGATATTTGCTGGGGGGGAGTCTGGATTCACCTCTTGGAAAGGTACCACAAAGGTCAAAGATTGGTATAGGCAAACTTCATCTTCCTTGCAGTAGTACACCTGAAAATATGTTAAATTTCAAACATAAAGTAGTATGACAATCGAAATGTCTTAACCACTAAAATTTAGTTCATTCTCTGTTCTCATCCCTCCTCCAACAAGAAAATTTGCCAGTCTCTAGTCTCATTTACTTAGGTCCAAATATTTTCAAGGTGAGTTTAATCACATGTCAAATCGGATTATGATAGGAAAAATTTTCTACCACAGAAGCTCTACGATAGCGTAATACTTGCTTTTGTGCATTTATCAGCATGAACAAGAATTAGCTAATTGATGCACAGTTAAATCTATTTGGATAACCAGAGGAAGCATACCTTGCAATTAATCCTCCCATTAGAGGGTGAGGGGGAGAATCTTTTAAAATGTACCTCAGCAGACCCATCCGAGCTTAGATTCCCCTTCAGGGGTTGAATTATAGCAGCATTTTCTGGCTCAATTTCAATGCTATATTTACTACGTGCCTCCTGCATTAAGAATTAATATGCCTAAGTGTGCAAGCATTTCAATGAAAAAGGACTCTTGTACGATAAAATTGGGAAAACATGGAAAAAATTAAAATAAAATAGGAAAATGAGGCATTACAAGAGAGAGAGAGAGAACCTTTGAGAAATGGTACCCTTCTGGTACTGATATTTTGAGAGTTAGGCTACCCTCATTGGATGAACCACCAGGGACTACAATGGTTTGTGTGTCAGCGGATCGCCTTCTTAGTCGTTTCAAGGACCTTGATTTTGGTACCGGAGGAGGAATTCCTTTCAACTCTAGTGTATGTATCTGAACCTTTTCCTCTTTCAGATCTAAGTATCTGATCAAACTATTATTTGTATCCGCTATGAATAATCGTGCTGCAAAATAGGAATTTTGTCATGCAGAGGCAGAAACCTTTTCTCCTTGCCTCTTAGAGTAATGTAGGGCAGAGGAATGAGCTGAATTGCAATTTCACAAACAGAAGAACTTCATTGCAAAGGTAAATGACATGATCACTAAAAGACCATGTCTTTTTTTAATTCTTTTTTCCATCTCCACATTTACTTTGGTAGGGTTAAATTTCTGCTTCCCAAGACCTCCCACTCAGATACCATGTTACACAATGATATTAAACAAAGACAGGGCAGTACTGAATGATTTTTTGACTCTAAATGTAACATAAACACCATAGGATAACTTGGAATTGCAAAGCCATTATACAGTCATGAGGTTGTCAATACTAAATCCCTAACCTACCATGCCAATAGACTAAAAAAGACTTGAAGATAAGCAATTATATCTATCACAATGACCTAGTCAGAATAATGTCAAAGGCCATGTTATATCCATATGATTTGCTTCTGCAACTTATTCCTAAAAATGCCTAGATAATTCCTGTTTTCTCTCTTTATAATTTTCACAGCATTCATACACGGGAAGTTTATAATGACACTGCACAACTAATTCCATCCTTTCAGTTAAGTATCACAGTTTAAGAATATATAATTTGTGAGTTGCATTTACGTTCATTCACCATGTCCTTACTCTGCATCAGCAAGTACACACATTCACAAAACAATCTATTCACTTATCCATGAGGAAATTACATGTACACAACCTACAAATTAAGCCAGAAAAGGGAATCACCATTTTCTGCTTCAGCAATACCAGATGGCTCTGAAAGCTGCAAAAGACATTAGATCATAACTAGATGTCAGAATAAAATGTGAAACAAAAATTAAGCATTGGTACCAGATATGTACATTTGAGTATACTCCGGCGATGGTAGTTCTTATGAGAAATCTTTCAGTGTCAAATTCATCAATCAACTAAAAACTAGGATACAATGAGTCACTACAACAATCAGACATTACCATGTAGTGGTATGGCATGTAAAACATCTTCTCTGACATTATTGAACTGAAAAATAACATAGTATCATGTGCCATGAGGATCTTGTCTCTTTTTCCCTCAACTGGAAAACCAAGTAATGATATAGTTCAAATAAAATCTCAGCTGAAACTTTGAGCTGCTATAGGAAAATGCAATATGGTTACTTTAATTCTCTATACAATAGCCCAATGCAAAGAAACTTTGCAACTAGTGGTGTAAGAGTGAAACTTAGAATCTCAATATGTTTAGCATTTTCTGTGAGAATCAGATTCAACCATAAGTTGCTGAACAAAGAGTGCCGCTATGCATCATTTACAATAATGCCTAGGCTCTACAAAGAATATGAAAACAAAAAATCCAAATTTTGAACCTGAGCTTTCAAGGCTGCTCCATCTCGAAAGCCAGCTTCCCCTGTACCTGCCAAGGTACTAACTCGTCTAGAAGAAGGATCCAGCTTCTTGATCTAATGCCAGAAAACAAAATTAAGCAACACAATTAATACAAAAAATGCAACACAAAAGTATGACAAATTTGTTAAGAACATAGTCTCTTTGTATTATTGCTGAAATGCTTAAACTTGTTCTAAGAAGGTTCAGTCTGAGGAACATATAATTCTAAATTTATGAAACCCAGTTATTCATGTTTTTGTTATTGGCTTGTTTTTATAGCAAGTAGGCTCAAATCCATGAAATATCAGCTGCAAATGCAGAAGAATGAGGCTCCAATAGCTGGCAATAGTTACCAAGATGCTAACATTAGCACTGTGCAATAATTATGCCATATTCAAAACACAAGATTTAGCTGAACATATCAATTAAAGAAATCAGAACATTTTATGGTTTTCCTACACAACCAATATAGGGGGAGAAGAGTAAGATGCCCATGTTCAATGACTGGGCAAATAGAAATGTTGTCAGTAGCCTGGACAGCTTTCTTCAGTGTTCTAAGACGTAGTTAAGAGTGGTAAGTACTATTGCACCGTCTGAATTCTCTTGGGCTCCAGAACAACAATTACACAGATTTCACTTGGTACACATTAACAAAAACAAACAAATTTTGGACAATCAGCATCCAATTCTAAGTTGACCTCTCAAAGCATAGCACCATCTTGTCCAAGAATCAACCTCAATACTGAATTAAATATGTTTAATGAACTTTTATTTTGGGCAATGCATGAATACAACATCTGCATATGCTTTGTCTTATGTCAAGATGACAGAATTCAATGGAACAGTTATCCCACCTTATGATTATATGAATCTACAAAATAAATCTGGCCATCTTTTCCACAAAACACGCCTAATGGATGTTGAAGAAGAACTTCTGAACCTACTCCATCATGGTCTCCAAACTGCAGGGAAAAGACATGACAGCAAGATGATGCAAAAACATAAAAAGTTAAAACCAAAACCAGCATGCATCTAGAAAACTTCAAAATGCAAAGTATACCCTAAACAAATTGTCTGAAAAAACAGGATCACCACCAGCTAACAATCTTGATCCCCCTGTCTTTAGGTCGAGAGCTCTGATTGAGCTACTTTCACTATCAGCGATAAAAGCTTCCTTCAAGTCTGAAATTGTTCACATGAACAAACATTGTTCATTTCCAGAACAAGAAGAAAATATGGATCCAAAATTTTTTTTGTGTATGGTAAGACATTGAAGTGGTCCAGACATATTACCATTAGACAACGAAATTCCAGAAGGTTGTGCAAACGACGTGCCTGTAGAACTTTAACAGAAAAAGGATGAAAGTAAATAGTTAAAGATTCAGAAATGCAAATTTCCAATCTGTGAGTTCCAATATTAACACAGCTTATGAGTGATAATGCACAGGTAAGGGCATAAGCTTTGTTTTGCTGAATACTCGTACTATGATATTTGAAATTATAGCCCTCCAGAAATGAAACAGTGATAGAATAAAATTTCATTATTTCAATATAATCAGATTATCTCTGAAATGACTAGGTGTCACCTGCAACTAAAGGTTCATATGATAAATGTGAATAAAGAAGGAAGTGAACAAGGCTAATCCTTTTTCAAAAATAAAGCGGGTAAGGTCCTTGATCTTCATTTGACTGTTAATCAAGTGGCGAATTTTGGAACTCCTAGAACTGTTTGGAACAATTTGTTACAAGAATTAGATCACAAGTATTCCATTAACACATTAATGGCATTTTTGTCAATTAGCGTTAATTTTTGGGTATGTCTTTAATTTATTTTTTTTCCAAGTGAAGGCAAGTGAAACAGGAGCCTGCATAAATGTTGGAAACAAGGTTGTTAGGAGCAACAAAGCTTTATGTTGTCACATAAGCTGAAAGGCATTTTTAGCTTCACTATCATCAACAAAGGATCCCATGACCTGCAATGTCCATCATACAAGAAAAGGAGAGAAGAAACATCATTTGAAAATGAAATAGAATTTCAAACTATATTCGCTCCTTGAAACCAAGAATTTTAAGTAAAGAGTTGTTTCTGGTAAATTTTGACCTGCTCCAAAAGTTTAACCCAATAGAGAGACTTTGAATTTTAACCTCTTAACATCCCCCTCATGTGTGGGAACATATATTCTCAGTGAAGGCCCATCACATCGTCAACAACAAACAGGATAACACAACAAATTTATCAACAACAAGACCCTTGGATCTCCCACTCTAACATCATGTTAAATTTTTACCTACTCATAAAAGCTTTATCTGGTAGAGAGGCAAGTGCAGTGTCTCATGCTTAATCCCTAGAGATGCCTGATAGGGTGATTTCAAAACAAGGTAAACTATCAAAAGAAAAGGATAGATATTTGTTAATGAGCATCTGACAATATCAAAATAAACTTTGCTAAACACTACTTTCATCTATCTCAACTTCAATATCAGTGAAAGTTTAACTTAAACCTTTAACTCAATGCTGAAGTTAATATGAAAATTTGGATTGACAAAAGGCTTAATAATATTGTCAATGTCACTAAAGAATACTTCTGGACTAACTTGAAGCTTTTCTACATCCTACAGTGGCTGGCTACTGTATGCACATTTACAAGTTAGCATGATAGATTTAGCAATCAACACACATACCAACACATCAATGGGTACAGCCATTAGTTGGGCACCCATAAAATAACGCTCGCAGTTCATATTCTGTCTCATTCTAGAACAGTGGATCTTTTCGCTTGCCCTTATGTTACTACCTAATTGTCCATGATCTAGGAGTTCACATCCTGCAAGATGGTCACAACAGTCAAACAAGGGGTTCCAATGAACACCATTCAGATAGGGTAAAGAAAAGGATAGCTTTAGCTATTGGATCTCAGACATCTAGGTCACTAGATTTCATATGCCTATTCTATTCAACTCAGGCCGGAAGATTTGCCCTACTTTGATTGCAGGTGTTGATCACCGTTGCTCCATAACCCAATGTCATACTTAACTGCACCACTTGACTCACAAACCCCTAACAAAACTGAAAGAATGATGAGTTTTAGTGACTAAAGTATGTTTCTCTAGTTGTATGTAGTACGTTATTCAATGGTTTAAAATTACAAATGAACCTCACTTCTAGGTTTTTCTTTCCTCTCCTCCTTACTCTATCTGTTACCTTCTCTGTATTATTTATGTTCAAGAACTATGTGGATTGAAGTCTGGGATCACCACAGGAAACAAATAGCACAAATTATGATATCCGCAGTATGTTTATATACCAAAAGAAATTGCATCAGTAGGGGGAAACTGTAACTGGATGAACAAGATGCTTGCAAGCACATCAACATGTATACTACCTCGAACCATTCAGATTTCTCTCATAGCCATCCCCACTGAAAGCTTTAGTAACTCCACTTGATGTGTTATGTTCCCAGATTTGATGCTGTCCCGCCATTGCAATGTAAACAACCTCGTTCACAGGCTCAAAGCAGACATCCCAGGGAGAATTGAGGAGCTGAAAATCAGGAATAAGAATGTTCAGTACAGAGTATGCACATCTGAAAGATTTAAGTTGTAAAAAGAGTTTCTTTGTCAAAATTCTATTAATTCATAGAACTTGATAAGCATTTTCATATCCGAAAGTAATAGGCCCATCCAATGAATTACAAACTGTAAATGAAAATGTTTCAGAGAAGTTTAGTTCTCTAAATCTTGCCTGGGTATTCCCAGTTCCTCCTCCTTGGTAGTCAGACCCTTTAGTTCCATTTCCAGCAAGTGTGCCCACTGTCTCATTCACAAAATCAATCACCCTGCAAAAATGGATTTTTTATGTCTTAACAAGAATTTGAGTATACAGTGCAGGGACAACCAGAATTGTTGCAATGGAAGATCCCGAACAAGAATTAGTTCAGTAATCTCCCAATACTAACATGTGATATGAAAATTGGCCTATTCATCAAATATCATCCAGGAAAGAATTGGATGACACAAGTTACAAAAAATCTATGTTTTTTGTGTTTTTACTTACTTTTTGATGTATCACCTTGACATTCATACAACTCAGATTATACATTGATAGTTTATACCTTACCAAATTAAAGAATGCCTTCATTTTCAAACCAAATAACGTTTCAAATTGGACCAACTTGCCTATAAAATCAGGGAAATGATGGCTACTAATACTCAGATATTCAGGGAAGAGCTAGAAAATAAGATTTTAAGACTTAAGCAACCAAGAGTTCAAATTCAAGCAAAAATACTTGAACTCAAGACGCTAATTGCAGATGATCCACAGTCACACGTGCTACTCAACACTACCACTATACTTTGTGGGACAGCCATTCTAGAATTGCTGGTCTAGGGTTCATGAAGAGATAAAACCACTGGACTTTAGAGGGCTACAGGATGTAGGTTAGCACTTAGCTTCTACACTTGTGACTGGTAATTTGCTTTATTACTGATCCCAATGACCTTTAAAGAACACCAATAACCTCCCAGAGCTGCAAATACTGGACTAAAATTCGGAAGTCCACCTCATTGGTAATACATAACCAGTACATACCATTCGAACAGTATCATGTTTTATGGACCTGTCAGATTCCTAAAGTTCAAATTTTTCCCAGAAAACAAGTAGCACTAACTCACTTCTTGGACTAGCAACTTTGGTGGCTCTGGGAGTCATTTCTTCTCCCTCAATTGATAAAAACTCATTATATTTCTGTGAAGGTACAAAAGGTATTCCCAAATTCCTTAACAAATTTTCAGTTTATGGTTATTACCGTTCTTGCATTATACTTCAGAAGTTCGTCATCTCTCAATATAAACCCCCTTCCCATAAATCTCAAGAACAAAGGGCCAGAACAAAATGAAATTTATAACCATAATCATAAATAACAATTTGTTTCCAGTTAAGTGAAAGAAATTTATAACACCTTTAGTCACTCGATCAATGAGCTTCTATTATGGTCAATTATTCCCATATTAAGATAACAATTTGAATTTTTCAATCACCCATGTCTACATCTCAAGTACCTGCTTTAACCATATAGATTATCAAATCTCAGCCAAGGAAAATGAAGCACTAAGTGCATAACCCTTGGATAGCTTTGTTCTTTATGGGAAAATACTTGAACAAAAATACAGATGCAGCTAAAATAACAAAGAGAAAAAATACAAACATAAACAACGAATATGGTAATTATGAAAACATATGCAGAACACTAAAACTACCTTAGAGCATGATTTTCGGTATCAGCTACATATAGGAGGTTCGTCTTTGCATTGTAAGCCAGTCCCTGGAAGTAACATATGTTAGTGTCATGTTTTACAGATTAAAACTATATCCTAGAGAAATGGGTAAAGAAAGGTTTGGGAAGCACACATTTATTCCAAGAGAATTTGAAATTAGGTTCTAATCTAAGCATTACCTGTGGGCGATTGAAGGTGGCATCATCAAAGTTACCATCTAGGAGACCTTCTTCCCCAGAGCTGCCTACTTGGACTATGAAGTTCCCATCAAGGTCAGTTACTACCTGGAGCCCAGAAGTTTTAATACTTATATGCCAGGTTATATCAAATAAACCTAACCATCTACACATTTCATAAAGGCTATCAATCAAAATGTAAAGTTAAGACTTCAGAACATCATAGTTAAAATGAAAAAGAAAAGGTAACAACTAGAATTCAAAAACTAGATAGTCTGAGGATACATTTCATGGTTGAAAGGAACAACTACATTTTCTCAAGTATTCCAAAAGTGAAGATACCAGGGGTGTATTGGAAAGCAAGTTAAAGTAAGTAAAAGATGTTTTTATGGTAAGTAAAATACAAAATTGTCAAAAAAAAATCATTTGGATAAAGATTTTGATTTTATGGATGGATAAATGATTTGATTTGGGGTGGGTATCATTTGTTCAATAAAATTATGAAAAACATAGTTAAAATATAATTATTCATGTAGGGGATATGTGAAATTCAAATTATAATAATTTAAGAACTTATATTAAATGTGGAATACAGGAGGTATGTGTTAGGTGAAAATATTTAAGAAAAAAAGGTTTCTAGAAGATAGTACAGATGTACAAGTACATTTGGACAAGATACACCCTACTCTTAGTCTTAGCACCATTAACTTAGCAGCTGAAGTAGTCAACTGTCAACTAATTTAAAACAGAACCAAAGTCAAGGGCTAACAAAATTCCAAGGAACTGGGACAAAATTGATGGCAAAAACAAGGTTAGTCTATGTTACAGCATAAAGAATGCTGAGTATGTTACATTAACAATATATTCGTTCAGTTTATCCAATGAAATGAGCTTCTGACCAAAATCTCATAAGGTTTTACCCAAGAAAGGTAAAGAAAGATGTACAGTCTGCATTGATTAGACAGAGAGAGAGAACCCACTATTCGATTATGATTGCTGTCTGAAATGAACAGCCGGTTGTTGCGGACATCAACTGCCAGCTTACCAGGAAACTTTAAAGGTGATGTCAATAAGCGTGGATCATTGTCTTTCTCCAGTCTCAATGGAATTGGCGAGGTATCCAAGATCTTCTTTTCAGAATAGTATAGCAGAGCTGCCTCAATCAAATCATCAAGATCCTTGGAAGAAAGAAAGGCAAATGCTTTAGTAACACTTTTCAACATAAGAACCACATTCCTTAGATGCCCAAGGTTGCTGATCGGTGTCCGGTGGATTCCTCAAACTGTCAGCTAAAGATAATGATTCAACTGAGAACTGGAAGGAAATTTATTTAAATAGCTGTTGTGGTAAGATATCTCCATCACATTTAGTAGTTATTGTTAGTATCATATGCAACGTTCACTTAGATGTGGCTTACAAGGGATTAGATGGAAAATTTCATCAATACAAATAAAAAAATATGCATACATACATATATATATATATATACACACACACGCACATCAGGTTTCTTCTTTCGGAAAATCACTCTTCTTATAAAGATTGGGTGATGTAAACTGCACGAAAGCAAAGTTCAAAAAATGAAACAAATAGAAAAATAGTAGGAAATGAAGTTATAGATTGAGAAACAGGTACCTTCCGGTGCCCTTCACCGGCTAATTGTGCAATAAGTTTCCCATTTGGACTGACAAGGGCAAAGGTAGGCCATGAATTTACACCTAATTCTCTCCATAAGTTCATATCTCCATCATTTACAACCTATGGGTTGCAACGAGCGAGACTAATAAAATTAAACTTGCTCATGAAACTAAAAGCATGGCACAATTAAAAAGAAAGAAGAGTAGCAAATGGAATGGGTTCACAGTTCAGTAAGATTCTAGCACTCAACTAATTAGGCAATACCAGAAAAGTAAACAATTTCACGTAACATGAGAATTGGTTAATAAGTGTGCTGTAGGCAAAAAAGGTGAAGTCATGTAATATAAAATAACATGTCACTCCTCTTTATCAACTGCTTTAAGATGAAGTGGATATTTAACATGGTTTTAGAGAAATATGTCCCATTTTCCAATCTTTTTCCTCCAGTTACTGTGCATAATTGAAAATTTCACTAGCTGCCCACACATGAGGAGACATATTAAATGTATCAATTTCACTCCTCTCTATCAGTTTAAACTTCCGGATGAGGGGAAAATTTTAAATAAGTTATGGGTCATCAAAAGCCAAAACATGGGAAAACTAAATAGCTTAATGGCATACATTTTAAGGACAGTTTAAATCTATCATTGAATGCCCCAAAACTTTTCTAGTTTACAGAATAGTGTTATCGTTCCATGAATCTCAGAAAAATGCATTTATAAACTTCTTATGTGATGTTTTAAGGAACTATTCTTCTTTAACAAGTTCTCACATGTCACAAATTTTGTTGGTCTTAGCAGTATTATCTTGGGGACGTCGAAGAGTGCATTGAGCATTAAAATAATGAAGTGGGTGGGAGGCAGGCATACAATTGGTATTAATAGGGAAGAGAATAGGACGTCATCATGGTGTTGGTTTTTGTAATTAAGTTATTTGTTGCATGTTCTAAGTTTACTGATACAAATTGAGCTATTTCTTTTATTCAAGCTCCAACTCACATATTACACAATAACTTCCAAAGATAAATGAGCTTCATTGAGTTTTTTCACAAACTATTGGTTCATATCTTGCCCTATCTGTACCAAAAAAAAAAAAATGTCCAACTTATCAAGAAGCATAGAGACTTGTATACTTAGACAAATTACAAATTAAACTGTGAATTTCACAAAAATTAAGACCATCAAATATGTATGTGTTCCATGTTGATTAGGATTGAATACCATTAAGACCTCATGGTTTCGAATGAACTTAACAGAAAAATGAGAAGATTCAGTCATTTAGAAACATATATACATAAAAAATAGAACGAACTCTACAGAATCAATAACTCAATTACTATATATGATTCTGATGTCCTGCTCAAAAAGCACGAATTAATTGCTTACTGGATGAGAAATATTATAACGCAGCACAGCATTTCGAATAGCCTCCAAATCTTTCTCATTATCAAACTTTGCTGAATGCACCCCTACAACAACAAACTGGATAACAATTTTAGATATCGGTTGCTATAAATCTAGGGTGCAATATCCAAGTGCCAAAGCATGAAACCAGAAAATCAGACCAAGTCATTTAGGACAGAATCATTTTCTTTTAACAAAAAACTTTCTCTAGCAAGTTCCCTGCTGCAAAAATATTGGAACTCCTGAACGTCTAATGCAATTTAAATCATTCGGTTAACAAATAAAGGTTAATGCTGATGATAACAAACTTAGGAGATGCTAAAAGAAATGTTCTGTACAGCAGTTAATCATTATAGTTATCCATTCATGACAGTTTATCACAGTAATGCTTTTCCATTGCGAAAGGAATAATAAACCAATATAAAGATTTGAAACATGGTTCCACTTGACCAATTCTTGGCAACCACCATCAAAGTTTCTTCAGCAATTTTCCTTTCTGTCATGTGTAAGGCAATTTAGTCAAAGAACACACTAATCAAGCATTGGTTGATTACAACTAGCTATAACGCAAGTTATTAGAATATCCCACATAAAACTTTTTGTGAATTACTGAGCTATGTATTTGAGATGTGGAAATTTTGTAAGTGAATGCAGTTCTGGCAAGAAAGAGGATTTATGCAATCTAAAGGGCAGTATAGAAAAAAGAAAGATGGCACTGTTGTATAGATGGATATACTTGATCTTATAAATAGTGTATCAGTGAACTAATTTGGATCAATCAGAGACATCTAATTCTATATTAGCTAGAATATATTCCATCTTAACTTTCCCTTCACAGTAGTTTCAAGGAACTAAATCATTTGAGAGGTATAATGATGAGAAATAAACATGTTAAATTTCCGCCTCATCTAAAAGCTTTTAACAAAACATGACAAAGAAAAAACTGAAGTAATTATATAAGGGAAATATTAGGATTCTTATTCTGCAGAAATAGAAAAGAAGTTTGAATTGAGAGAATATATCTTACTGGCTTATCTTTATATTTCTTCTCCAAGAATTCCATATCTGGCAGCACATGCATACAATTAATACAGCAATATGTCCAAAAGTCCAAAAGAACCAACTTTCCTTTTAGATCCTGTCAAAACGTCATGTCAGGTTGAGCATAGCATACATTTAGAAGTGCTTATAAGAAAATTAGACCATGGAGAAAATATTTCTCACCGCAAACTGTCACTAACAAACTGATTGTCATCTGCTACCACAGACATAATCAATGACTAAAGGATACAAGAAAACTACATTTCTTTCAGTTTCCTTAAACAAACAATTTTTATTCATTTTATACAGTACTTTCTTTAGCCATTACATCCATACAGTGGTTGACATGTCTTGTAAGAAGTAAGGGAAAATGAACAAAGCATACTAGAAAGAAAAAGAAAAACACAGAGTGATGAGTAATATGACCACCATAAAGAATCAAAAGCTACCACAGACAAGGGAAATATAGCAGCATCAGAAAATGGTGGGGGAACCCTGAAAGCAAAATAGTCAAGAAAAGTATTAGGTCAGAAATAATTTACCCTGCCTAGCTGAAGAGGAGTTGAATTTAACCATTCAAGCTTAGATGGAAACTCTGGCACAACTGTTGCCATTCCCCTGACATATTGTGAGACAATACATGAAAATAGATTAGGAAAAAGTCCCAAAAGGACTTAGCCATTCATAAAAAGGATGAAGAAAATTTGAAGGAACACAGAAAGTTTATTCAGAGATGCAAATAATTTCTTAGACTGTCAATGATTCCATGATAGGAAGTTTGGCAAAAGATTCCAGTAAAATATACTATAATACTGATATGCTGTAATCAACCTGGTCTCCAAATCAGATATGTAGTTGAAAAATTGTTGGATTCTAGAGGAACTTGTTTCACCTGCAACTAATAAGAAGAAAATTAGTGCAGTATGTATTCTGCTTTATTTAATATGGCTACCACAACCAAACACCATGAAGAAAAATTATAATGAAGAGGCTTCACGAGACATCTAACCATCCAAAAGATATTCCTCTATGAATAGGGTAGAATACAAAAACAAATTGGAAGGAATCAAAATGAAATAGAGGACTATGAAAGCAGGACAAAAAAATCAAACCATTTGTAGTACAAACATATTAAAAGCAATCTAAGACCTTCAGTCTTCCCAAATGGAGAACCGATACAGAACAAAAGATTCCAGATAGCTTTTGGGGATGCATATTGCATTGCCTGCAAAATTCAGCAGCTTCCAAAGACATAATAATAGTTAAGGTATGGAAGAAAGCCATAACTGACAAATGAATATCCTTAACTATACTAGTCATACCTTCCAGTTGTTAACAGTGAAAAGAAGACAACAGACGGCTGCACCTAAACTTCCATATCTGAGAAGATCTCGCCTTGAACCCTTCAACCTGTTCATAAATTATCTCTATTGCCTCAAAAGAACACAGTTGCAGAACCTACTTTCATTCTGATGAAGTAATTTGTTTATTCATCATACAAAAAGGATGCAATTGCAATGGATTTTCATCGACAATGAAAGCAAAAATAAAGAAAAGCAACTGTAGCTAGATAGATCAGTTCCGGTATCCGACCAACGTAAAAATTGTATCACATTTCTAGTCTTGCTGCTAATCAAGCTGTTATTTCCTTACACATCAAGACATCTCTCAAGCAAAATCTGACACTTCAAACTACAAAAAATTGATGATCCTGAAAGGGTGAAACAGAGGAAACTCAAGTGTTTCTATCTCATGTTAAAAGAGTTTCTGCAGGCAAAGAAAAATTAGAGCATCTCAAGTAACTAATGTGGAAAAAAATGAGAAGAAGATGACATCTTGCTCTGGACGTCATTCTTGGTTTAATAAATTCCCATTTAATGTGGATCCAGTCATGGAACTACAAAAAGTCGGGATGGCGAAGATGATGCCATTATGAGGCTGACCAAGCTGTCCTGATTGACAGAAGAGAAATCATCTCCATCATTGAAGTAACATTGTCATCATCTTTTGCATCCGTCGAATAGATATATGCATCTTCATAAATCATTGGGATCTTAAAGTCTCTTTATTAGTTGTACTTATACACCTTCGCCGAATGTACAGGGAAAATGTCCGAAGACAGATAGAGGACCCTTAGGAAGTCTTTCTTCCCAGAAACAGGTAATGCTTATAGGAAAGACATTATAAACCCAGAAAGATAGTTTATAGGTAATGCTTATAGAAAAGATATTATAAACCCACAAAATCATTAATGGTTGCACTCCAGATACCACATATGAATTTCTGTATGTGTTTCTGTGTGTGTAGTCTATTTATACATACTTGCATACAACATCTAGGCTACAAAATAGAAGATTACTGGTCTGGAAGAACTAATTATACTACATCAAATAAGCACATAGCGCACAGAAACTCAGAGAAGATGCTGGTATCCAAAAAAAAAAGGATTAGAAATGAAAGCTCAAAAAGAATTTTATAGTTAGGTAAGAGGTCTCATGCATGCAAACAATATAGCAGATTGGAGTAGGGAAAATGTGAGAAACAATTAAGATAGGTCTTCAAAGTCTAAACATCTAGCTTATGCCTCCTTTCTCAATGTTCTTGATGAAAAAAGCATCTAAAACACAAAACCCAGGTTGCAGGGAAAGAGAACCAGAAAAAAGATTGCCAGATTGGTGATTCCAAACATGTTTTTTGTATAGTGTTGTTTCAGTTCATCGTTATTCAGTTCCCATTCATCATTTTGATTTTCCCATGCTAATGTTTCCACTTTTGACTCTCTTCCACATCAAAAGTTCATTTGGAATGACAACTGATGACCTAGGATGATACCACTCAATTCTTTCATCTCAGCAATCTGGAGTGTTGATGGAAAATTTAACTGACATGATTAACCACTCTTACCCTCCAAATGAGTAACCAGCATCAGTTGTAGAATCCTTATCCTGGAATAACCTAATCTCTGCTCCATTGAACATAGGTGGAGTTTGTGTAGAAGGATTAATAAATTGGGGCCCCTCCATCTCCACATCTGCATCGGTTTGCTATCATCAGATCTCATCTTACAACAAAGCTGACAACCACAATCCAATTAAAAGATTTCCAGAAATTGAAAGAAGCTCTAACCCCAATCTCTCATAGAAAGCCAGAAGCTCACAAAATAAATTAAATAAATAAGAAAGTAACAATTCTCATAAGAATTGCAAATTCCCCCTTGTCATTAAAACACTATAACATCATATATATGGCACATCCATTACACGTGTCTCAGTTGCAGTTTTCCACAAATGACAGAAACCTCACATTATAAATTTCCAAAAGAAACACTTCATGAAACTACATACTATGGCAACTAGAGCCACCACTGAGGATATCATCAAGCAAAACACTGCCTATATCCTTCCTGATCAGTGACGGACCAGCAGCTTGCAGTATATCATCAGGTAGTGTGGTAGTAACAGCTATGCATCTACATAAGAACATGCACAATTAAAGGAAAGAAGTTCAATTCAGAAAACTGCCATTTGAAATCAACATGCAAAAGTCAGCATATATTAACCAAGGCAATGTACGTAAAAATATGAATATAAATCAGGCATAGCAGTCCCAAATAATCAACAATTTAGGAAGGGAGATACCACAACAAACTGCAGAGCCTGAAAAGTACCTCATCTTCGCCGCTTTGGCAGCTTGCACTCCAGCTACAGCATCTTCAATCACTATACACTACAAATGTCAGAAATGTACATCTTAGTCATAACAATTACAAAAAAGCAAAAGAAAACATCCACAAATATAAAGATGCAATCATCTCAGCTGCTGTCTTCACCACAACAACAAAAGTTATAAGAAATTATTGTTAGTAAAGAATTAGCCAAATCATTTGTCAAGGGAAGATGTGAACAAATTTCGAAGCCATGCCTTCCATTCTGATCTAGGAAATGTTGGGCAAGTGCAATTCTAGTTTTGGATATAAGATTAACTGATTATGGCCCCAGTTATCAAATAGGTGAACTTACAGCCCTCAGCCAAAAGAATATTTTCAGAGAGCTGACATCAATAGCTAGCCATATTTTGATACAGTTTGACCTGTTTTCCTTATGTGTGTGATGTGGAACAAATTATTATTTTGACTCTCTGTGAGCTTTTCAGAAATATGAATAACTTTCAGTAAAGAAAAGCTAGAACTAATATACATCAAACTTTGGGCAGACAGGCCTTTTTCTGCTCACCATGACATACATTTATAAGCTACTACTAACAGGATAGCACAAAAAGAGAGAGACAGAAAGTACTTACTAGAATCAATATTAATAAGATTAAGCATACCTCACTAGGTGGCACATCCAAAATTTTAGATGCAGCTAAAAATATATCGGGGGCAGGCTTAAGATTCTCAAACGCATCAGCAGACACAATAGCATCAAACCTGATTGGGG
>JAOXNR010000030.1:10780590-10794591 GCA_028571225.1 Parsonsia alboflavescens
GAAGCAATAACATGGATTGTAAGGTCAAGATAACCTGCAAAGGTCATGATAAGAATCAAGGAAATTATACTTATTGTTTTTCATCTCAAACTAGATTGTAGAGACATAGACCACGGCAATCTACTTAATCTCAACTTTACTATCCAAATCAATTAAGTTTGAGTTTTATTTCGCTTCGTGTATATACCATCTCAAACTAGTCGTCATGTTTATTGTAATTCTCTGATGGAGATACTCTTTTTTGTACTTGTACATCCAAGTAAGGAGCCACAAAATGCAATCTCCAATCATTTCAATATTCTAACTATCATTATGTGCATGTGTATGGAGGAATGTATGAATGAAGTCCTTAAACTGGAAAAATATATGAATGAGACAATTAAATAAAAACTAATTCTACATTCTCAGTGTACAAATCCCATCCCATTATTTATTGTCTTCCTCTGTTTTCTTTTTCTTTTTTTGTGTCCCTTTCTCCTATTATTAATGGTTGAATGAACTATGTTACGACCTAATTTGAATTTCAATATTTTCATTCATTTTGGCAAGTTTGCAAGCATTTTAATAACATAGAACAAGCAAGCAGTGAAGACTGTATCCATAAGATGTAATTCTTCTAGATGATACTTACCTATATATGTATCTATGCACATGTTCATTTGCATGCATATATAAAAACAGAAGATTGTATTGCTTGCAACAAATCCAACTCAAATTATAAAAGAAACAGCCAATATGTAAAATTGATTCAGTTTAGTGGCATGAAAAAGAAGATAGAGACCAAGATCCGAAAATATATAGTTTATTTTAGTTGCCACTGTTCATTCAGCTTACATTGACAATGACAAACCAGCAGCTGCTAGATTTGCATCAACTTTAACACGGTCAGCACTAGAAGCCACAGCAACTTTAAGACCTTTGCTTTTACACTGTTGCAATATATCATTGATTAATTAAATGACATGACAGAAAAGTCAGAAAAATTGCGTTATTTATATGGCTAGCATTCATACCTGTTGAATAAGTTCATAGGCTCCAGGAAAACCAATACCAGAATTTGGTTTGGCATACTACAAAAATGTTACAACAATGGTCATTTCACATTTGAAATATTAGTGCCATGATACGTTTCATTATAGTTGAAATGTATCAGTTGAATAACCTTATTTAAGTATATCTCAAAAAACCTCTTCTTTGCAGCTTCAGGATTGAATCCCTCAACACCCTTGACAGAAGCAACTCCTCCCAAAAAGTTGGCTTCGCCTAATAAATTTGCAGAAAGCAAAAATATAAAATAAAATAAATGAGAGAGAGAGTGAGAATAATCTGTTATTATACAAGGTAGCAAGTAATTGTAAATGTTATCTTATGGTTTCCATCACAATCAGGCATTGATGACAAACAGGTTGCACAAGCATCAGCTTTTTGAAAGAAATGTGATCAACTCAGGCATTCCACAGAGAAGTAATTGAGCATTTCATCTACAAGCCGAGTCCAGAATTCCATAAGACTAGCATACTTCTCTGAAACTGAATATCATGGCTCGTGTATAAACACATGAAATGCTAGTTGAGTTTAATCTAATTCTCACTTTAAGACGAGATACTACAAGAAACAACATAGAAAATCATAAAGCTTGTGACCAAACTGCCCCAGATGCCATCATTAACAAAATTTCCAACAGAAACTGTTGTAATTATAGTAAGAACTTGAACAACAAGTAGATATTCCTTATACAAATAAATCAAATAAAAACAACATCATTTTCCCTAGGTAACCCAATTCTGAAATAAAAACCACTATAGCTAATAAAGGTAACTAAAAACTAGTGTGCTTCTAAGAGCAATTTCCATTGCAATGAATGCTATATCAGCCTCCTATCTTGCCCAGATAAATTTGAAATTCACAATCACTTTTCAAATACAATTAATAGAAGGTACTAGACAACTAATTATACCTGTGCCGGTGAAGGGCGCAAAATCCTCAGTTGTAACAGGAACTCCCATTTCAGCAAAAACATCCACAGCAGCCATTCTTGAGGGCTCTTCACTGTTGCAAAGTACTCCATCCATATCGAACAATACTGCTGATACCTTCCCCCATTGGCCTTCAGTATCAGCAGCATCACCATCTGACACATTCTTTTCTTCTAATTTCACGCACGCCTTTACTGAGATTCCCAGTTTTCTTTGTCGCAAAAGAACGGATTTTGAGTACGGTTTCAATTGAAATAGAAAATTGATTGATTTTGAATTCAAGAAAAAGAAGTTTGCAAGGTGGGCTCTTGAAGATGAAGCAGAAAATGCAGGTGATACTGCTCCCAAGGCCATCGTGTGTGTATGGGCAGCCATTTTTGCGCCACTGTTGCTCTGTGTTTGAGTGGCGGGGAGAGCTTTTCAGTTATATGATATGATATGATGGATCAAGATTCACTTCGTGGAGAGGAACTTTGGTTGTAGTTTGGGAAAAGCCAAAAAATGGATTTTCTGGGTATGAAATTTCTGACAAAAAAATATATTTTTTTTTTTTCTTATGATGACTGGAGGAGAAAAAAAATGAGTATAAAAATAATCTGTCTCATTCTCATTTAAAATGGAGCAAATATCCATATTTTTAAATATAAAAATACATATTTATTTCCGTATTTAAATTAAGAAATGTCTAATTTGGGTCAACTCAAATTATATCTCCCAAAAAAGTTAAGAGGCTAATGAGGCTAAAAAGGCCCGACAGAAAATATAAGTTCTGACATTTTTCTACCCAAGAATTTGGTTAAAGAAACCTACTGCACATACATCAGCAAATTGCCCAAGGCAGTCTATTTAAGTAAAGACTTAAAAAAGGGGCTCAGAAATCTTTCTTTTAAAAGGTGAGACCCAAATATGAAGAAGACGACAGAGGCACAATCCAAGAAAAAAGAAGGAGAAGCTCAAAAATGTGGCCTAAAGGGATTCAAATTGGGCAGAGGAACCTTAGGATAAGAAGCAAATGACTCCAAAGCCTAAAGGACATGTCCATATTGGATAAAAGAGTCTTAGGTTAATACAAGGACCAAATTATCCAAAAGTCTCAATTGATTGGAAGAGCATTCATTATTGATGCTATTTAGGGGATTGTGATAATGTCCCAATTGTGATAATAAGTCAACCCGACTTACATCTAATTTAAGAATTCAATAGATTAAATCTACATTAACCCAAAAACCTACTTCAGAGGGTAAGTATATATTCATAATGAGTGACTTTTTATTAATCATACTTAAAGTGTACTAATGCATTCTATAATATTACTCGTAACATTACCCCCACATATATATATATATAGTTTGAAGTCTTGAAACAACATTTAGGTTAATTATAATCTAAACTTCATACCTTGGACCTTAAATCATCATATTCCGGCTCAAAAGAATATGATTATGAATCTTTTAAAGTATATTTGTATGTTATTCTTTATTATATTAATAAAAACTCAATGATTCAAAAATTTTATAAATGATCTTTAATCATTTTATTGAACATATTTATACATTAAATTTTTTAAAAAAAATAAATTAAACCTTAAAAATACGTGCATATAAATGTGTGTTTTGGATGCTCTTGTTTTATAGACCTTGAAAAGTACTCACGAGGATACAACCTACTAAGTATGTATACATATACATGGAGGTAAAAATGGATACTGGCATAAAATCTATAAACAAAACCTCCAAATACTTGAGAAGGGCACAGGACACTGCAATATGATAAACTTGCAGTCATGTGTGACAAACAATGATTACTCAAGTATCCTATTTACTAGAGCTATCAATTGGAACTAGTTCGATTTAGTCCAACCCAAATCCCGAGGATTAGAAAATTTAAGAGTCAGGACGGGCCCATTTTCTAAAAGATCATCAAAATCCTAACCTAACTTAACTCCACAAGAGTTAAGGATCAGGTCCCGTAGGGTCAGACGGTAGAATCAGCCCTTTATTATTATCTTTTTTTTAATTTTAAACTACTCCATCATCTAATTTATTATGTCTCTGCTTCTTCACATCTTCAGCCGAAGAAATTGTTCCTAAATTCAGCCTCCTGCATCTTCCGACTACCCAAACTTCCTTGTCTAGATCGACTACTTTAATGCTCTTTCTCGAGCACCTCAACCTTCCGATCAGAAATGCAAAACATCTCTGCAAGACTTTGTTGGATGAATTTCACCATTTTCTAAGGAGATAATAATACTAACTCCTGGAAGTCAAAGTCGAACTCACAGTAACTAGTGGAAATGAAGAGACAGACAAATTCGACAACGGATCTAAAGCAGAGCGCCGTGAGTCATGACTACTGGATCTGACTCTTGAGGGTTGGATTGAGAGTGAGAAAAGGAGAGTTCAAAGTCGAGAGACACGGACTGAAGAGTGCTGGCGAACCCACAGTGGGAACTAAAACGGAGAGTTTGAAGTGAAGACTTTAAATTGAAAGTCTGAAATGAAGAAAAATTGAGAAAAAGAAAAAGAATAGAAAGTAAGTGTGTTGCTGTGTGTAAGAAAAGAAAAAGAAATGAATAAGAAGTCAGGCAAGACAAGAGACACCCCCTCCCCTAAACGGTCAAACCCTAGAAACCGTCTTCTTTCTCAACTCTCGTTGGTCCTCGACCCTTAAGGGTCGGGTTAAAAAACCCTTGTAGTTATTGGAGTCAAAATTTTTAAATCCAACATTTCAAAAATGTGGGATAGGATCCAACCGGTCCCAAGGGTCCAATCCCAATTGACAGCTCTACTATTCCCATATAGCCTAATTCTTCTACAATATTTAAGGAAAGACTTGGGGACACCGGTGGAATGGGGAGCACAGAGACTATAGATTTCGAATTCAAATCCAATTGGGGAATCTCCACCAAACCAAATAGTTGGTTTTAGACCTTTAGATTTGAATTGGTTTGGCTTTAGTTTTAAAAATCTTCAAATCGAAAAATTGGTTTGGTTTAGAAAATTTCCACTTTCAAACCAAATCAAACCAATCGAGATATTATATATATATAGTAGTGATATGGAATACATCTTATTAAGTACTCCAATTAAGTTTGTCAATTGTTAAGAAAATATAAAATCTTTTATAAAAAATTATTTTTAAAATTAATTTTTATAAACTAAACCCTAAAAGGATAAAATAAACCTAAGGGGTACTGGATTATATTTTGTTTTATTTTTGAAAAAAGATAGTTGACATTTAACTTTGACCATTAGAGACCTACCTAGAGCACGCCATAAGGTATGCTCCATTGCACTCTATAGCATTATTTTCATGTGTGTATATATATATATATATAAGCAGTCGTGTGTAATTTTTTTTTTTTTGAAGGCTTTTGTGTGAAATAATATTGTTTTGGGCTAGAAATTTTTTTGAAAACTCGGCCATGAAACAACGTCATTTCATGTCCTTGTTTTTTTTAAATATATATATATATATATATATATATTGCAGAGCAGGGTTGCTTTGCGGCAGCCATCAGGAACGAGATCCAGGGCATAGCACCCTTACCATCGGTGTTGGGGAGTGACGCCAATGCTGGGGTGCGTCGATGCCGAAGTGCTGGTACCCAATATCATCATCATTGCTGTCAATTTAGATCCGATCATCGCTGATTCAGATCGAAATTCAGATCTCATTGTCGGTGCTGGTTTCCATCAGTTCTCGGCTTTGCTCTGCGATGGTGCTCTCGCTCTACCCATCGGTTCAGTGCCAGCATCGATGGTTAGCTGTTGATGTCGGTGCTGCTCTGCTTCGTTCCATGCTGCTCAAATTTTTTTTAATTTTCAAAATCAGCCCAAACCGACGTCGTTTCCCATAGAAGCCTTAAAAAAAAAAAATTCACACATGGCTACTGTGTGCAAGTTAATCCTTAAATAAATAAATAAATATATATATATTTTTCTATCTTACAATTTAACTTTTAAATAAAAACGTAATTCATTTCTACTATTCTCTCCATTACGAAATATAAATTAATAGTCATTGTTTTGCAAAAAATTAAGATAATTTTTTTTTCCTAAAATGTCCTTCTCTAATTATCCTTTCAAAAATTTAAACACCGTTTGAGTATATCATTATAGAGGTAATATAGAAAAAATACTTTCAAATACCTAATTAACTAATAATACTGATTTATAATTAGTGAAAAAAAATTAATTAAAATGACTTCCATTTACTAACGGAGGGAGCATATCACATACTCTTTGTATTCATTATTTTTATTTTCATCTATTAATCTAGGTTGTAATACTAAGTCATTTTTTCTTTTATATTTGTCACCCCTCATTTAGCAAACCTATTCTCTTGTTCTAAAAATTATTAATCGATAGATAATATAATCAAACTCTTTAAAAAACCTTTGAATAAAAACTATTTTTATGTTAAAAAAGCTAATAATAATTCATTAAGATGTATATGAATAAAAACTGATACTACAATATCTATTTATATCTTGAAAAGTATATTAATATGTTATAATTTAAATTCTTGTGTTATATTCGCCGTCCATTATTCTATCATTATTGAAAACTAGATGTATTTTACATATTTGTTCATGTATTTTCTTTGTACAATTTATTAAAAGTAGAGGAAAAATAAAACCAACCAAACCAAATCAAATCGAAAGCAAATAGAACTAATCGTTTGAGACCTTAAATGATTTGTTTTGGTTTCAAAGACTCCAAACCGAAATATTTTTTTCAATATGAAAATTACTAAAAAATCGAATGAAATCAAACCATGACAACTCCTAATTATAACTTAAATAATTTATTAATAATATTTCAAAAATAATATAAAAAATTACATTTCATATTTCACATTATATCACGGAAAATCGGTAAAATTAGTCCACAAAATTTTAGATTTTGATGGCTTTGATCCCCATTAGTTTTTTTGAATTGCTTTGGTCCCTAAAACATTTTCGAATTGTGGAGTCAGGTCTTTTTATCATTTCCAACATAAGTGCAGACTCCGACCAAGTACAGATTTAAAAGTTGTTCCAAATTTTGTTTTCAAAACAACTTTTGAAGAACATCTTTTAGATCTTTTCTTTTTCAAATAAATGAATTTTTTCATATAATTCAATGCTAAAATCATTAAAATCATCATTGCTATCTATTAAAAATATTTTTTTAAAAGGGATCTTGCATTTTATGAAAACATTCTCAAGTTTTTTTTTTATTATGTTTTCTTTTTCAATTTTTATGAAAATAATTATATTAATTTTTTGTGTATTTCATATTTTGTAATTTTTTTTCGAGCAAACTTTTTAGCACGAGTTAATTAGGTTTTTTTTTTATTAAAAATTAATTATATTATTAATAAATTTAATCAGATTAATAATGTACTAAATTTTATAACTTTTTTTTTATTCTCTCTGTCAAATGTTTTTATATAAAATTTGGGGATTATATATCGAAACAATTTTTTAAAAAAATATTAAGGATAATTTCAAAATTTTGTAAATTACCACAAAATTTATTATAGAAACAAATTTAACAAACAGATTTTTTTTTTTCTTCTGTTTCATAAAACAATTCTAACAAAACAGTTATCAAGAACATAAAATCAAAAACTGAACCAAACAGCCTTATAATATCTTTCCTCATTTTTTATTGCGAGAAAAAACTTTTGAAAACAACATTCAATGAATTAAATGATATTTCAAAGTAGGCACAAATTAAAAGTTATATGTTCATCAAACTTTAAATATATGTGTATATATATAATGAAATATATTTAAGAGTAATGTTAGTGTGTGCAATATTGTGCACACTAACAAGTGCAACTCTTAATCAATTAATGGTCAAAGTTAACGGTTAGTTGTTAAGAAAAAATAAATCCTTCTGTAAAAAATTATTTTTTTCAAATATTTTTTATAAACTAAACCTAAGGGTATTGGATTAAATTTTAATTAATTGTTTTAAAAACGTAAGATAGTTGACCGTTAACTTTGACTATTAGTTGATTAACGGTTGTACTTGTTAGTATGCATAGTATTGCACACATTAACATTTTCGATATATTTAAAATGAAATTCAAATATATATATTTATATATATTATTTTATATCGATATCAAATTTTCTTTAAAAAGTGCTATATTATGTAATGATTGTCCTTGACTTTGATTGATTTTCTAAATATTCTTAATAGGAATTAAAATATTTAAGATTTAAATGACAGCATTTAAATATTCAAATATTTAAGATTCATTGATTAAATACTGTTCCCAGATTTTGTCAACATCATTACTTAAAACATTTCTTCAAGTTTTCTCAATTAAATCACAAGAATGTTAACTTTTACTTTTCACTTCTGGATGCATTATGTTATATGTGTAATGAACCTGTAGAATATTCATTTATGTTTTTACTTTTAATATAGAAACATCAATTATAGTACATTGATGAAAATATTCATTTACAAAAATGAAAATATCTGGTGGTTTAAAAAGAATAATATGACTAAATGCACTAAAATAAAAATTTTTTACAATGGATTGTTTTGCTACGTAAGATAACATTGAAATACGTTAACGTATCCATTATTATTTTATTTTTTAAGAAAATAGCTTCCAAGTTCATATAGAAATAAAAACTACGTAAAAGTAAACGGGAATAAAAAGATAGTATTTATACGATGAATATCAATTAATGATTAATAAATTAAATAATTTCATATAGTCACTTACCAAATTTATCATTTCCTCTTAGTATAAATAAATTGTACAATATCATAGGTTTGCAAATTTCACAAACTCATCACAAGCCATCCCTCCCCCTCAAGCAGAAAATCTCAAAAAATGGCACACCACCAGGAGAAAACCAAAGTCCATACAAGGGGTGACGAAGGGCTTAGCCATGATGATCCTCCTCAAGTCTTGGACCAGCTGATCCCAAGGAAGAAAACTAAAGTCCATGCAGATGCAGGAGCTGTTGATGAACGGCTTAGCCATGATGATCCTCCTCCTCGTGAACTCTTGGAACTGTTCCCAACCAAAGTCCATGACGATGATGATGAGCCAGCTCCTCAAGTCCTGGACCTGTTTCCATGGGAGATGACCAAAGTCCTGACCAAGAAGGATACGCAATACTATCCTGGCCTTGAACTGAGCCATGAATTTGTCCACAACCGTCTCTTCAAGTACTGGAATGAAGAAATGGTTCTGGTTCTGCAGGAGAAAGACTGCGTTCCGGTGAATGTTTATGACATGGATACAGAGACTGATCATGAACTCGTTTTCCAGAAGTGCTTCAATGAAGATAAGTATTGGTTTAGGGAAGGCTGGACTAGGCATTGTGTTGTGCGTAGAAGCTTGGCTCCTGGCATGAAGATTGGCTTTTATTGGGATGAAAGGACTTCATCCATGCGGTTCTCTGTTCTGAACTGAGTTTGAAGGTCTCCAGATTGCAAGTTCTTGAGGAAGATTAGGGAATAGTCATATGGGTTTTAGATTCTTTCGAAAAGAATCCACAAAAATAAAATGTTATGTCTGAAGTGCTATGTTTTGCAGAACTTGTCTGCCTTGTTTTAGTTTTTTGTTATGTGGATGTTTGATGTTTTAATAGAAAGCTTTTTTGCATCAAGGGGGTAGAGAGGCTGAACTTGAACCAAGGTCAATTCACCTTGTAGGGGTTAGAGTTAATTAAAAGGGTCATGAGTTTGGGTTAAGATTAGCTGGACATGATTAAGGTTAGTTGATGAATGGTAGCCGTAAATCCGAACCCTTATTATTATTATTATTATTATATGACATATTACCTATATAATTTATTACTCTATTCGTAATGTCACAATTTAACTTATATTTATTTTAATAAAAATTTCATTAACATATTATATTATCAATTTTCTTAATAATCCAAAATAAAATATAATATATTCATTTTCAAAGAAGGAAGGACAACTCTAAATCTATCAATTTTATCCTCCAATTTAGTTATCACCATTATCTCTATTTTTTCCATTAACCCTAATTTTCAATCAGCTAATTTTACTTCTTTGGTCCTCCAAATATTAACATTGAAATAGATGTATTAATATTAAAATAGTGAATCAAAGCTTCTCTTTCTGAAATCAAAACTTCTCCCTAAGAGATTGATTTTTTTAATATTAAAATCTCTTTATATACAAAATAACTTATTAAAAGTCAACTACAATTGATAGTGTTTTTAAGAAATGCATTTTTTTTTTTGAATGTTAAAATTTCTTTATATACAAACTAACTTATTAAAAGTAAATTAAATTTGATAGGTTTTTTAAGATTTTTTTTTTGGATTGAGTAGGTCGTGGGTTCTTAAAAGGTTAGAGTTGAAATTAAGCTTAAAATTTAACAAATGTCAACTTATAATGACATCCTAGTCAAAAGAATTTCAATAAGAACTTCTTGAATATCATGCAAGAGTTTGATATTTTATGTGCAAATTCATCTGAACAAGGGCACAAGGAAAAATGGACATTAATGGACATATACGGTACAAAGTTTAGGGCAGGCACCACAAAAACCAACAGAATCCCAGAAAAAGGTACTAAACAAAAGCATAAGCCTAAAATTTGGCATGAGCATTTCTATATGCCCTTCATAGGGATCTTAAAGAGTAAAAGGACTTAATCAAAGTTATCCCCAACATCATCATGGGTCTAAATACCTTTCACGAGGATGCCTTTGGTTCCTTAAACTCATGAATCTGGGCAGCAGAAAAACCATCCCAATTAATCTGCAACATGGGATCATCCGTTCGAGAGCCTTTCAAAATTTGAACAGTTGATTCAACCAATGATTCATCAGGCACGAAGAAACCTGCAGTATCGGCTTCCAAAGTCACATAGTAGCCATCATCTTCAGTCGTTGAAGCAGTGCCGAAGTTGATTATGCTTGGAGTTGAATTACACAATAACTTCTGCCTTTTCTCAATCTTTTCATTCCAAATCTGCTCATAGACAACCATATCCCTGTGAAACCTTTCCTTGTCGTTTTTGCTTGCTTCAATATATTTCTGTCAAAATTAGACCATGTCATGAAATCCATAATGAGACATTAATTAAAGATCATCATTTTAAGACAATTACAGCTTTATAGCAAGTTTCTCATTCATCCACAAATCTCAAAACATTATAAGATAACATCAAAGAAGTAATATATACCAGCCGATCACTCTGGGAAAGATGCTTCCATGCATCAGTTGCCATTTTTCTGAAGCTCATGTTGCTGCTGGAGCTTTCCCCATGAAGCTTTCTTAATCTGTCACATTCCATTTTAACAAATATTTGATACGCAGTCCTTGGTTTTAGCGGAAGCTGAAGGTCTTTTAAATCTTTGTCATCAAAATGTATGTGAACATTTGATTTCTGGTCTGGTGTACTAGGCCCTGCCCACATTTCAAATTTTATAACTACTTTTACTATAAAAAAAAAAATTAGTTCTTTCCACCAAATAAAATAAATTAAGCTTTGGGATTTCAATGCATAGTTAAGCATAATCATTAATCAATCAAAATCAGTTTCAAACAATTTAAAGAAATATAAGTGAGAAGAGAAACTAAAGTACTCCTCAAGTAACACAAGCAATTACAAACCTGTTGATGCGCGGTTGATATCAAGAGCGCCCTTTCTCTTTGCCATTTGATCATCATGAGGCGAATTGTCACAAGGCTTCCGCTTCCCTAGCGAGCATTCATGGCAATTTCCATAATCTGAATAAAGGGACTTTTAGCTTATCATTTTGACTTCTGAATTAATTAAGCAGGTACGTTATTAGGAACTCTATGCAGTTTTACCAATTACAGACCTGTTGATGCTTGAATGATGTCAAAGACACCCTTCTTTTTTCCTACTAGATCATCTTTAGAGGAATTATCACTAGACTTTTGCTTCCCCAGTGAGTAATCTTGGTGACTTCCAATATCTGAAGAAAGACCTGCACACGAAACCTATGTTGCTCAGACTAACAAGGACAGTGCAATTTTCATCTTCGACTAGGCTGCTAGAAGAATAATACTCCCTCTATCTCAAAATATAAATCATCTAAGGATGTTTCATTTGTCTTAAAATATAAGTTATTTTGAAATTATCAAAGCATAATTACCTTGTTTTTTCCATTCTTACGATAGAGAGAAAAAAGGGGTTTTTTGTTAGCTACATACATTTGAAGACTTCCATATGAAATAGTTAGCCTTATATTGTAGGATAGAGGTTGTATTAGTTGGCATAATGGATCAAACCTCATTTCTATTTAAATAGTCTCAAAATGAATCATTGCTGATTCACCAGATCGTTGATAACGTAATATCCAAATACCAAATCTGACTTCTATACACCCCCAAAAAAGGAGAACAAACTCTTGGTAAAGTCAATGAAAAGACTTCTTCCTTTGACCTGAAGAATTCTTCCTCAAATTCCGACCCTCATCTTTCAAAAAACCCATACAAATAAAGCCATATAAGTAACCTGACAACTTTATTAAAGGCGTACTCTTTCTATTACTTTGCAGAACTTGGATATCAAAGCAAGTAGTTCAAAAGAGCATCTATGGACAAGGAATAAAGAGTTGATTGACAACCTGCAGGTGTTCTTGAGAACTTTGCAGGAGTGCGGTAGTAATACATTTGCTCGTATTGCAGAAGGAGAATTTCATAGACTTTCTGGACTTGGACTGGCAACAATGAGACCTGAACTTTAAGATTCAATGCAGATGCAACTTCATTCCACTTACCTTCTTTCGAAACCTGAAATTGATGGACAAAAGAAATGGAAAAAAAAAAAAAAGAAGAAGAAGAAAATGATCACTATAGAATTCCACAAAGTGAGTTGCATAGGAAATTTCTGAACTAATATGGAATTTTTATGAAAGACACTTGTTTGTTTAGGCATGTCCGCATAATTGCATAACCTTTACTAAGTTCCATCAATTCTACTTGGAGATAAGCATCAAGCTTTGAAAAAATCAATTACACCAATTTCAAATAAATAATGATGGATTAAGAGAAATTAAATATGCAAATCTTTCAATTACTGAAAACTTATTACTTATTTGCCAGTAATTGAACTAAGTTTAGAAGAATCAAATGTGTTAAAGACGTTGGAAATTCAGGCAGGTAACATGTACTAAATACCATGTTGTTAAGCTGCCAAGTTAAAAATAACATTCATACAAGAAATCTTTTGCCTCTACAACTAATTGCTTCAACCTCTTGAAATGAAAAACTATTTAGAAAGGAAAATTGAATCTCAAACAAGTAGAAAGGAGAAGAAAATTTTTGTTATAAAAGTCCCGGTTTTCCCATTCGTCCCCTGTACTTGATATGTGGTTCTTCTTCATATCTGAATGTTAAGGCATTCTATTGATTCGAGGCATACATCCTTCACATTTCTGTGTGGTCTTGCCGAATTTTTTGTTTTTATATATAGTTTCTAATTAACCTGTTAATGGTATATAAATATAGAGTAATGCTTCAGGGGGCAATGGAACTCAAAATTATGGTGAGCTTCACATGGTCATTACATGGAGTTGACATGTAATTACACATGGGAGCTGACCATAATTTGAGCTCCATTACCCACAGCATTCCTATAAATATATACTCCATGTAATTACATGCACAGGTGCCCTCCATAGTTATAGTTTTAGCTCAATTGTAAACTGTAGCATTCATTTTATATATATATATATATAAAAATATATATATATTTACATATAATGCTATGGAGTGCTACACCTTATGAAATGCGACTTAATATCGAAGTTCAGTGTGTTGAGAATAAAATCTTCTATAAAAAATTATTTTTTAAAATATTTTTTATAAACTAAATCCTAAATAAATAATCTGAACTATAGGGACACTTATTAAATTTTATTTTATTTTTTGACCATTAACTTTTAGCGAGATTTCACTGGCATGCTCCTAGCTCTCTCTCTCTCTCTCTCTCTCTCTCTCTCTCTCTCTCTCTCTCTATATATATATATATATATATATATATATATA
>JAOXNR010000030.1:10794691-10882342 GCA_028571225.1 Parsonsia alboflavescens
CCAACATCTTTGGTTCTTTATCAAGGTTGATACACAGAAACTCAAAAAAAAAAAAAAAAAACTGCGAGTGAAGGGAAGAGAATTGATGAATAAATGCCAAGATGTTGTCCTTTTATAAGGTAGACAATCCTTTCCTAATTCAACACTAATCCTAGTTATAATAACTTGAATGAACTCCATCAATTAAATCAGATTCAAGAAAGGACTTCAATCTAAATGATTGACCTTCAATCTTATAAAAAATTTTCTTCAAACAATTCCTTAATAGAGATAAGGCCACGTTCTTGAGCAATTAAAGAAGTTGTTTGATAAAGATTGCTTGATAGAGATCTTTTGAGATTTTTGTTCATGGAAATTGAATTGAATGAGAAGATATGTTTTTAACAATTTTGCATTAGGTTAATATCTTGATAAAGTTTTTAGTTTCTAAAATATATATAACAAATATATATATATATTTATTTATATATTTATAGAATAATTTAGTTTTGACTTAATAGTTGATCGTGAGAGGCCTGAAGTACTCCGGAAGGTGAGCACCATTGTCAAAAATTTTAAGGATCTAAACGATTAAAGATTTAAGTTGGAAGATAAACATAGTTAAGGATGAAACTTAACAATTTGCCTATATATATTATTTTTCATTTTACAAAGAAAACCATATATAATTTCTCGGTTTTAAAATTTTTGTGTCTCATGTCATACCATACCTTTGAAGCTTTGATTTGTCTTTATAGGTCAATTTGTTTTTTGAAAAAGAAGAAGAAGAAAAAATATATTTTTTGAAATTTGAATTAAAGTTTAATTCTTGATGATTATGAATGTTTTTTAAAATAACATATTTACCCTTATTAATTAGTCATGTCAAACATGTGGGATTAAATAAGCAAAATTTTTTTTTAAAATAACATATTTGCCCTTATGTGCTGGGCATGTGACTTGCTCCGCCGTTGGAATGGCCGGAGAAAGGTTGTGTGGACCATTATGGCAGGTCATAAAATCATGTGAGACAGTTATGGCAAAAAAAAATTCTTGATACCATTTTATAGTTTTCCTAAACTATTGGGACCAAATAGGCGAAAAGCCCTACCATTTAAAAAAAAATGGCACAAATAATTAAGATGGTATGTAATCAATTTGAAAGAAGTCGATTTTAACAAAATATATAATGATACATACAAAATATAAATATATGGATTTGATAACTAAATAGAAATAAAAAAAATAAGAATATAATAGTCTTTATGTAATGTGGTTGTGAAAGTCATAACAAAGGTCATTGCAAATAGGTTGAAGTTGTTTATGGACCAACTAGTATGGAAGAATCAGAGTAGTTTCATTCTCAGGATTCAAGCTTTAGATAATATTATGGTGGTTCTGGAGTTATTACATTCTATGAAACTCAAAAAGGAACGTAGGGTTTGTGGTCATCAAACTGGACCTTGAAAATTCCTATGATCGAATTGATTGGGTTGGTTTCTCCAGCAGTGTGGTGGAACTCATTATGATTGGTATTTCTTCTACCAATTTCTTTTTCTGGTTAAATGATGTTAAAAGTTTTCACCCTTTACGGGATATTCAGTAAGGTTATCCTTATCCCCTATTTATTTACATTATGTGTGGACGTTCTTGCTATAAATATTAATAAATGGAAGGTTGTCAAGGTTAGTAGAGATGCACCCATTGTGTCTCATATCCTTTTTGCTGATGACTTATTTTTGTTTCGAGAGGCTTCTATATCAAAGGTTCTCTGTATGGAACATATACTTCAAAAATTCTGCAAGGCATCTCAACAGAAGATTAATTTTGCCAAATCTGTTTTCTACTCTTCTCCAAATGTTTAGGCTATGACACAAAATGATTTGGCTAACAAAATGGTTATCTAATTCACGAATAATCTGGGCATTTATCTTAGTGTCCCCTTAATTCACACTCGAGTCTACGAGAACACTTGTAATTTTTCAGTGAACAAATTTCAGAAGAAGTTGAGCGGTTGGAAGAGTAGAGCTTTATCTTTGGCTTCCCTTGTTCTTCTTATTCAGGCAGTCCTAAATTCCATCCCAACTTATTGCATGCAGACCTCCAAACTTCTAGCAAAACTTTTATCTGATTTGGAACAGATTTGTCATTCGTTTTTATGGGGTGATTTGAATAGTCAGAAACACATGCTTATGGTGAACTGGAGAGATATTTGTAAGGGTAAAGTTGCAGGTGGGCTTGGCCTAAAGTCTCTGAAACTTCTGAATTAGATATCTTTAGCAAAGCTTGGCTGGCTTTCACTTAAGGAGAAAGGCAGACTCTGGGTGAATCTTTTGCTGGCTAAATATGGGAATCCTTTAATATGGATCTCTGGTGTTAAGTCTATTTCTACATCTCATACCTGGAAGAGTGTCCTTCATGGCTTTCGTTTGCGTCACTGTAACATTGAATGGTCACTTGGTGATGGGCAAACCAGTCTTTTCTGGGTAGATAGATGGTTAACAAGTAACCGTCTACAACAGTCTTTGATTCAACGTCTTCCACAAATAAGATAGATTTCGATTGGTGAAAGAATATTATCATCAGTTAAACAACTAGAATATGGATCTCTTGGAGCAATTACTGGACAGTTCTAGTAGAGAAGCTCTTCAACTTGCAATACTTTCGCTTGATGAAAAAGATACTCCTAGATGGAATCTTTCTTCCAATGGTCTTTTTTCCTCTAGGTCTATCTACCAACAGTCAGAGAAGTTGGATCCTTCCTTTGATCAAAAATGGAAGTCTATTTGGCCAAGTGAAGCTCCCTTTTGTTTTTCATCCCTTCTTTGGTTAGCTTGTCGAGATCGACTCAAAATTAGTGATTTGTTATTCAGATGTAAAGTAAGTAGTGATGCAAGATGTAAAAGATGTCAATTTCATGCAAAATCCACCATGCATGCTTTATGTGATTGCCGGATAGCTAGAGAGATATGATCGTCACTATTATCTCCTCAATATGGTGGAGTGTTTTTTTATAAACTTCATGTTTCTATCTAGATAGATAGTAATCTTTGTCAAGAATGGGATAAGCCATAAATCGTTTCTTCATGATACTTTATGTTTCGTATTGCTTGCTATTATCTATAGAATTAGAGAAATTCTGATTTATTTGATGAAAATTTCTGTTTACCTAGTCATGATATCAACACTTACTTTATCTTAGCTAAGACAGTTTTGCTAGATAAACCCATTATGCGTAGTGTATCTACAACATTGTAACACCTCTTTTTTGTTTTAATGCAATCCCATCCTTTTCTTCGGAATTTCTATTCCATCCAATTTCTGGTCAACCAAACCCGTATTTTGCCTAATTACCAAAAAAAAAAAACAAGAAAGAAAACATCCTACTTTTGCCATTCAGAGGAAAAGAAAAAAAGAGAACCCGCTGTTGATGCACTGGAGAGAATATATACACGTAGGCTATAAAATTAAGGCCTTTAGTTAATCCAGTTGGTCTTTCGCTGATTTTTCCCTGTTGAATTGTCCGCTCCCAATTCGACATTTTTTTCAAGATAAGGAGATTCATACAACTCAATCTGCAAAAAAAATCGTCACCCTCAAAATGGGAAAAAAAAAAGAAAAAAATTGTTCGATGTTACTGGGATGAAAAAGATTTGTATTTGCGTGGGAGATTTTTCAATTTTATTGATTAGGAGATACATAACGAAGAAAACCCAGAAAGAATCAGTCTTTTTCTTGAAGTTTTCTTCTCCGTTCTGGAACTGCCCCGTGGGACATAGATTTTCTGCAACAACCTGAGGGGATTGAGGAGGCTGCATGAGTAGTCCAGAAGAGGAAAGACAGGAGTCCTTCAAGGCAGTGTACTTGGAGAGCAACAAAAGGGAACAACTTCAACGACCATGGATGTGGGTGTCATTACTAATGCTCAGCCTATTTCATATACCAGTTTCAGCTTCGCTTTCCGGAAAGCTTCTTCTCCGTCGCCGTCTAGTTTTAGAATACGCACTCGCGTCACTTCTTGTCGATGGTTGAACTCCTATATAATCCCTCCTAGGTATGTGTGGTTGATATTTTACTGGGGTGTTTCTCTTGGATTTTGTTCTGTTTTTTGATGAAACCTGTTGCATTGTGGAGATATGAGTTGAAATTGGGTCACGCATTTTTTAAGTTTTAGGACTGCAGACACAATTGGGTTCTTTAAGATATTAGGGGCTTGATATGGGAAGGGAAGTATGGTGATGGGCACTAAATTAATGGTTTTCCATGTTAAATAAAACTCAGAATTTTGAAGTGGAAAATGTGGCCGCAAATGCATTTAAACAGAATTCTCTCACGATGTATGTAGGTGCTATGGGTGTGGAACTAAGTTATAAGTACCTGAATTAAAACACAGCTTAATACAAAATTTCCTTGGAGAAATGGTAATGCAACAATACATCAAATAGTTCGGCTTAGATGTTACTGCAGTCATTTGCTCTCATTTTGCCCGCACTTAGGAAGCTTTGTCTTGATCTACATATGTTAATGTGAGCAATTATGTTTTGTTTTCTATTGTTCTACATAAAATTTAGAAAAAAAATGTTGATAAAATAATAGTATTGAGGATATGATGATTGATTAGGTTTCTGATGAAGCCACTTGGTGATTCAAAATACAATTAGGAGTAAGCTAGATTAAGTTGGTTTTACCCTATAGTGAAGATTGTATTGGAATTTGAACAAATATGAGATCATCAGCCTTTCCCCAAGTGGAGTTTTATTATCATCTTAATCATGATAACATTAATTCTTGAGTGGACTTGATAATATGGGGCATCATTGTTGATTGAGCAGAATATACTGATTTCAGGCTTGAATTTTTCAATTCAAAGTGTTCAATAACGGATATAGATGTTTTGGACCCCATAACGTCTGATGAAGAAGTTCAGGAGGATCTTGCCACTGCTGATCCAAATTGTTCTGTTCCAATTGTTCATCTCACATCTGATGTACTGGAGACTGATGCACTTAATTTGCTGGCTAAGAGCACTTACATAGACACCCTTTTGACAACATTGCCTGTATGGGCATTTTCTTTTTTTGGTTCTGAATTGATTAAACTGTGGACTTAGACTTGTGGCTTCTCTTGACAGCTTGTAAGACTTCTTCTTGTCACTTTTTAGGTGCTATCAGAAGAAGAGCAAAATATCCTTGCTGCAACTCCAGCTCATCCAGCTGGATTGATTGGTTAGTTTGCTTCATATTCTAGGCATCTATTCTTATGTTTTTGCAATTATGTCTATTACACTGAGAAAACAAAACTTTCTTGAGAAAAAGAGTAAAAATCTTACTTTTGGTTTAAACATTTGATGTTCAGGACCCTTTATATTCAAGCTGCCCACATTTCACATATTTTTCACACTTTACCATAAACAAAAGTTCTCATTTTTTAAGATAAATAATTACACTCTAAAATAGAAATTTTGGAGGAGTTGTTGGTATAACCAACATCCTCTGATCACTGCTACCATTTTTACAAAAACATAGAACAGCTTGGGGGTTTCTAAGTAATTCCTTCTCTTTCTTACTGTGTGGAATGAGGAAGGAAACTTAAAGACCAATTTGTAACTTTGCAAATCTCACCTGATTTAAATATTCACTGGCTATAATATTCTATGTGGAGACTGTGCTCTCGGTCCAGAGGAGTGTAAAATAAAATTGAGGTGGAACACATATGATATTGTACTTATTGGAAAAATATGAAAAGACTTTGCATCTGAAGAGCTTATGTGGTAGAATGTCAGACTGAGTCCAATGTCATTTATACATGTGCCCAAGAAAGCTCTACTATTTAGCTGCACAATGCCTTTCTAGAGAAATAGAGATCAATCTAAAGCTATCTTTCTGATCTCAAGACTATATATGGAAAGACCACAGTTGATCTCCAGTTACTTGAATGACATGATGGTAGATAATGCTGTGTATTAAAACAAATTACTAGATTGGCTGGTTAAATTCATCTTGCCAAGTTTTACTGACCAGGTAGGTTAAATAAAGAATCTTGATCTAAATGTATCTATTTTCACAATTTCAGGGAAAGTTTGCTTCTGGTTCTGGTGTATATTATTTGTAGTGGACCTTAGGTGTAGCATCTTTACTGATACCAATGGTCTTTTCAAACTATTAGTTTTAACTGTGCAGGAAGAACAGAAAACCCTTCATTAATATTGTCTCTATTTTTATAAAATTTCAGCCCCAAATGCCATTCATTCTGAAGTACCAAAACCCTTTGTAGTATTCTGACATGGTAGCATTACTACAGATACTCCTTATCCCTTTTCAATGTGCTAGCATTGTTGAGCAGGAAAATTGATAAGTATGTTCATATTAATATTCACTGTGAAATATATTGCAACTCTTGCTTTTACTGAGGCGCTTCACCGACTTCCTATTTAACAGCATTATATGCTAATTGTTTGGCTGGGAATTTAGTGGAACAGCTTTGGAGTTTTGCATGGCCTATTGCTATTGCTTTACTCCACCCAAGCCTACTTCCTGTGGCTGTAATTGGATTTTTTACTAAGGTATTTACACAAGCCACAACTTGAAGAAAGGGATAAAGAAAATTTGTGGACAACATATGCAGATATTTACTATGGTATCCATTTTATCTTGAACAGCTTGCAGTAATTGTTGGAGGACCTCTAGTGGGAAATCTAATGGATCAATTCCCGAGAATAGCTGCATACAACTGTTTGACTGTTGTTCAGGTGGTCTTTTATTTCGTCCATATCTTCAGCAGGGTGATGAACATTTTTCTTAAAAATATTCTTTTTCTAACACTCCTCTCCTCTCAGGCGGCTGCCCATTTATTGTCTGTTGGAATGATAATTCATGCTCACACCACTTCTTCCACAAGAATGTCTTCTCTTCTTCTTCAACCTTGGTATGTAGTACTTGTCATAGCAGGGGCAGTGGAGAGACTCTCTGGATTGGCTCTGGGTGTTGCAATGGAGCGTGATTGGGTTGTTCTGGTTGTTCAGACTCCCCTTTCTTTTTCTTGAAGTTCATAAGCTCCCTACAAACACTTCCATCATTATATTTGGCTAATTTCATGGTTGGATCTTTGATTTTCCAGTTAGCTGGAACTAATAGACAGCTTGCTCTTGCACAAGCAAATGCCATTATTAGCCGAATTGATCTCCTATGTGAGGTGAATGTTTATTCTACTACAAACATTTGTCTTCTGTTTGTTGTTAACTATTATTGATAACAGTGCAACATATATTATGTGAATGTGTAAGACTCGTTATGTACAACCTGAATCCAAACCATGAAAAGGTTTCACCTGAATCGAAGTAAGTTTGCATAAATCAAACTTTGGTTCTTAACATGACATTCGATGCTGAGACATAAATGCTTCTTAATTAAGCAACACCATCTAAGCCTCCATTTGAGCTGACATGGTGATGCATAATTTCAACATATTCCCACATCCACCCCAAAATTTTCACCAATGCATCCTGCTTTCAAAGTGTCCCACTTAAATATTTTTAAAGAAAAAATTTAAGAAATATCGCTTTCAAACTGTCCCACTTTTACACTAGAAATTTCATATTTGAGGAAACAAGTGCAAGTTATTAGAATTTGGAAGACATTTATCAAATTTTTTCTTTAAAACCATGAAAATGGGGATATCAGATCCTTTGGTGTAAGATCGTCACAGTCTAATTCTTTTTCTTATTTGCACAAGTTTTGATTGAATGTCATTTTTTTAAATTTCTTCACCATATATACAATTTGCAGATTTCTGGCGCTTCATTATTTGGCATTCTCCTGTCCAAGTATGAACCAGTGGCATGTTTGAAGTTTGCTGCTGCTTTAATGATATCCACATTGCCTGTTACAGTACACTCTTCATCTTAGTCTACCTTCTGCATTCTGTGTTCAGATTGGCGCTATGGTAACCTTGTACTGTTTGACCTAGATTTTCCTCACATGGATAACCAACAAACTTTCTGCTGGAGTTCTTGAGCGCACCAAGATTCCACCTTTTCCCCAAAATTCAACGATTGGATCTCTGTCTGATGTCACAAATATAGGTAGATTTTTCTGATCTAAATTGTTCTGCAAAATGAGTGCCTATTTCATTTTGTGCTTTGAATTTCTGAGTCAATTGTTTCTGTTACAAGTGAAATCAGGTTTGCAAACTATCCAGCAAGGATGGTTTGAGTACATTCGCCAGCCTGTTCTCCCAGCTAGCCTTGCCTACGTGTTACTCAATTTCAATATTGTTCTCTCTCCTGGTGGATTGATGGCAGCATTCTTAACACAACAAGGTATTCTATGGGCATATAATGCCATTAACTGCAAAGTTTGGGTATTTTTCCTTTTAACTGAAGGTATATTTAGTTGTAATGCAGGATATCATGCTTAGTAAAATTTTTTTTTTTTTAAGGGAACATATCTGTTGTTCTCACACTAATGTTTATCCTACAGTAACGTTGTTTTGTCAAAGTAATTGTGAAGCTTCTGTGTATTCAATTTCTTTCACTACCTTTATCTTCCTTCATTTTTTGTTTTATTATTTTGTTAGATGCACTAAAATAGTCTTAGTATGTCGTCAGGATTTTGGTTTTTGTTTTGCAGAGTTAGTAGGCTGACTAGCTGAAAAGGCCTAGTTCAGATCAAAGTGATGCAATTTTGTGCAAAAATGTCTGCTTTTTATTTGAATCGGATATGTGTGCTTTAGAATTGGGGTTTATCTCTTGTAATATAATGGTTATTTGTATTTCTTTAATTTCAAATCAACAAGTGCGGGATATCATTAGATTCAGTTTCATGTACTTATACAATGTAGTTTTGTTGCACATGTTTCAGGTTTGAATCCATCTCTTATTGGGGGCTTCAGTGGGTTCTGTGCTTTTATGGGTGTCGCAGCAACATTCATCTCTGCAAGATTAATCAAGCAACTTGGCATTTTGAAGGTTTCTCTTTCATTGACATTTACTCTTGACTACTTCATATGCAGCCATATTGTGTTGTTTTTTTTACATTCTAGGCTGAAATCTTGCGAACTCCCACCAGGCTGGAGCTGCTGGCCTAATTTTTCAGGCATCTGTTCTTACGACAGCTGTTGCTGTGTATTGGACTGGATCTCTTTCTCATCAGAACCCCCTTCTATTCTTTTTGTCTTTGATTGTGAGTTCATCTTTATCTCTCTTATATGCTTGTTAGAATATTATCAGGTAGATAATGTTTGATGTTGCAACTTCTCTTACCAGGATGATTTTTGCTGTCTATTTGTTTCACTCTATGTATTAGGGGTTGATTAAGATTGCAAACTGTCACATGATGATTAAGAATTTGACAAAAGAGTGTTTCTTTGAGATTTTATTAAATATCTATTTCTCACTTCACAGATATTGTCGCGTTTGGGACATATGTCTTATGACGTTGTTGGGCAACAAATTCTTCAAACTGGAATTCCTGAATCCAAAGCAAATCTTATTGGGACAACTGAGGTTTCCATTGCAAGTTTAGCAGAGTCTATAATGTTAGGTGTAGCAATAGTTGCAAATGATCTATCGCATTTTGGATTTTTGGCTATGATTTCACTTTTATCAGTGGTATCGGCAGCATGGTTGTTTTGTCAATGGTTGACAAACCCAACAGAGACACAAAGAAGCCTTTTTGCATTTGACTCTCCAATGTGATGCCAAATGTAAGTAGCAAGACATTATTAGATTCATTACAGTGGCAAGCTCATATTTTGTGAGTCCAACAGACTTGTGTACCTGTAAACTAGTTTGTAATAATACATTGGTTGCTACTTTGTCTTCAGTGGGCTTTAATTGTAAAATAAATTAAATGAAAATTAACGTGTATAAGGATGCCTGGAAGTGTATTTGCACAGTCCAAAACCAAGAACTAGGACATTCTGTTGGAAGATGATCATTTTCCAAAATCATAGAAGTTAATTGCCTTCTACTGCTAAGAATGTGAATTTAGCAAAGACATCATTAGTTTATTTTGTATGCTGACAAAGTAAGTTGATTGAGTTCTGATAAGGGCAGCCATCTTTTGCATTCCTTTTCACTGTATTGGTGCTTCTCCCTTGTAAGTGTACCTAAATATGTGCAAGAATTTGTAACCCATGATCTTGTCACTTGGAACTCACCCCCCTTTTTATCTTGCAGCTGTTGCACAAGCATTAAAGCTGGATAGTTGACCTGAAAGCAAAGCTCAACAGAACAGCTATTCAAAAGAAGTATGAGGTATTAATTTTCAAAACCATCTGGTTCCACGCAGTAAGTATTAGAGGTATACTGTACATTCCAATGTGATAGCATCACTATTGTAGCATGTCTTTATTATGGCAACCAGATATACCTCATTGTCACCATCAAAATGGGAAAGCATAGATAAGATTTTACTAGAGATGGCGAAGTTGTACATCCATCTAAATTTATAGAACTTGTGTCTATCATATTGGAACTCTTATCAGTTCCTTGATGTCATCATACAGTGGAACTCTTATCAAAATTGTCCCTTTCATAATGTAGATGGAAATATTTTTTGCATATTTTGGGATCCCTTTTATTGCATAATTTGGAGACGACAGATTTAAGTTCTTGTTTTCCGATGAATGCCAAGTTCAAGACGCCTAACTTGGTAGTATTATTTTAAAAGGTTGTCATAGAAACTTCCCTCTTAGGCACCCATTTTGAATGTAGCTGAACTAGAATGACTCAAGAAATTGACAATCATCTGCACATTATAGAACTGATGGAGCAAGTAACATTATTCACCTATGTTGAAGAAAATTTGAACAACCTTTTCAGCTCAACCATAATTTGACTATAACAAAAGCCATTTTTGGCATTACTTCTGATCTGGGCTAGCTGAAATTTCGAGCCAAGTTTTTCTGCAATCAAGAAAATGTACACAAGTGAAAGTAATGCTGCTAATCTGAGACATTTTCTGTAGTGGATGAGTCAAGCTTGTAGATATGGTATACTGTGATGAGAGCTTTTTCTGCTTTTCAAAGTTCTCTTTGGAAACTTGTTCTAGTTAGTACAGAAGATAAAAATTGAAGATGAGTTTCAGTGGTCTTCCTTGGGATATTTTGGTTGAATTTTTACTAGAAAAGAGGACCACATAATAGTTTTCAAACAGCCTGTGCTAAAAGATCTTGCCCTCAAGTCTCACTTTATGACCACCAATCAAAATGTTAGTACACAGTCTTGACTAGATAAACGTCAAGAATTCTCTCCATTCATTGCAGGAAAAACCTGTATCCCCCTCAAACCTGCAACTTTCTTTGACTTACAGTACAAAGATAGATATAATACTCAAATGCTCGGGAATTCAATCTCAATTCTTGCTTCTCAACCATTTTCAGTTTCCTGTTTCATATTTTCAATCAATGATGACGTTCTTGGTTCCGCACCCCACCCAGCCCCCCAAAAAAAAAAAAAAGAGCCCAGATAAAGGAGGAGAGACAGAGTACCAAGCAAATCATGTATACATCATATGACATCTTAAAAACGTGAGTTGGGGTCTCCCTTTCCAGAATCCCTTAGCTGGCCAGTACCTTTGTAACTTTGGTCGTGCAGACAGCAAATTTTGGTGCAGAATTGCTTTCTTTTGGCTCTTCAAAGAGATATTCAAGTTTCAATATTGCATTTTTTTTTTTCTTCACACTATTCTTGATACAGTGCGTATGAATTCAAATCAGATCAATTCATCCCTGTTTGGGCACAAATACTAAGTCTACGTTAAGAAAAGTTGGCTATCCTCTGCAGATACAGAACCCACTCCCCCCCCAAAAAAAAAAAGGGAAGAAAGAAAGAAAGAAAAACAAGAACCTACAGAAACCATTGAAAACCCAAGCATCAAATCAACAGGCACTGTTAATGAACGTGAAAAACTTATGACAAATTTTGTCCATTTTCATGACTGATTGAACCTTATCAATAGAGTAGTAGTACTACTACGTCACTGGTGCGAGTGTGATTAAAGAACCCTTCTATTGCAAAATTTAAGTCTGAAAGACTTCTATCGCTGGCACTGCAGCATCAGCCTCCCTTTACTTGGCTGCTGCTGTGGAGGTCGATGTCAAATAATGTGAATCAAAAACTTCTGGTGGAAAGATGAAATCTTTTTCGGTACTACTTTGAGAAAGGAACCCTTTTTATTGGCGAAATCCCCAAAAATAAATTTGACCAGCAAAAGAATATGGAAACCAAGGCAATCAATCCAGGGAGTATAATGCAGGAGGTGCTGCAATACCAGGGGTCTATTATGTATGTGATTGTTTTGGGGTTTGGCTAGCCTTGGAGATGGTTTCGTTGGGACAATCAAGAAAAATATTCCTGCAGAGGGCAATGGCTTTGAGGGTCTATAGAGTTAGAACGGAATATAGTAAAGGGTAGGCAGCACTACTCCTACTACAGGATAGTGAATGAGACAAACAACGCCTGCAGTAGGCATATGTAGAATTGGGTGAAGTGAAGATTGACTCCTATTGTGTTATGATTTTCCTCTTGAAGATTGCTTCTTGCAACATCATCATGAATGCATGTTGCAAAGGGAATGAACATATGCATATGTGACGGGCTCGGTTACTTTAGTACATCTTTTACGTCAATAAATAAAATAATATATATTATTTAATAAAAATCAAATATCATTAGATACATATATATTTATTATTAGGAGTGCATAAAATCATGATAAACAATTCAGAACTTTTTTTTAACATGTGTTGAATCTCATCAATTTAAAAATAAATGACAGCATAATGATACTAAAAAGTCTCAGTGTTATTTTTATTCTACCTAAAATGCATTATTATAAACGAAAATTAGTAAAATGATCTGAAGTTCTTTTTTTTTTTTTTTTTGTCGATCTATGTAAACATATTCTTATGAATCCTATTATATGCTTATCTCCTGATAGTATTTTGGACGCGGGATTGAAGTACTGGTTTATTTTATTCAGAGTTACTCCAAAATTGTAATTAAAATTAGTTGATAAAACTTATATGTATAAGTATATTTTAAGAGTTTTTAATTTGTGTAGAAGAATATTAATTTTGAATCTCTAGCAAGATTACAGTGGGAGTTCGTTTAGTAAATTAGTGGTAGTAGTATTAACAAGGTCACGATATCATATTATTTTTTTTTTCCTCTTCCATGTTTGGGCTTACTTTGGAACCGGGAGGGTCAACGGCACGGCACGTACCCGTCACGCTGTTATGTGCCTAAAGATTCCAAAAAGATGCACCCACCACTCGTTCCATCCCTCCAACTATTTCCAGTTTTTTTTTTCAATTTTTTTAAATTTAAAATTTGATGATGAACAATAACTAATTAAAAAATACTTATTTTAAAAAAATAGTATTATAAAATATAAAAGTATTTTCATCTTCTTTCGTAACCCTAATCTCATTATTCTGTGGCATATTACTCGTACAATTTGCAAGTGATATTTACAATCGAATTTGTTACTTTGTTTTTATAGTTTGACCATCAATTTAGTCATTATATTTTATGTTTTTAAATAATTTAACCGTTATATTTTATGTTTTTAGAAAATTTAGTCATTATATTTTGTTCGGATTGAATAATAATCATTAATGTAATCAATCTTTAATGAAAATGTCACGTAGCTTTCAATTTCACTAAAATTTTTCATGTAGGTTAAAAAAATCTTCGTCATTTTTGCCAAATTTTCCTTTTATTTACTTATTGATTCAAACATAATCTGAATTATATAGAGTAAAATTTTACATCGAGTTGAATTGATAAGGAGAATTCTAGTGACATAGTAAGCGATATGATATTCTTAATGAAAATTGATTACGTTTCTAAAGGTTATTCAATTAGAACATCAAAGAGTGGTTAAATTGTTTAAAAACACAAAGTATAATGACCAAATTGACTAGTTTTATAGTTTGATGATCGAATTGAAAAAAAAAAAAAAAAATTACAAGTTCAATGGTTACATGATTATTTAAGCCGTTGAGTTTCATATTCTCTATTTTCGTACTCGCTACTTGTCCTTTAAAGAAAAAAAAATGAAATGTAGTTAGTTTCCTATCCATGAAAATATAAATTTCTACATTGTTCAATTCTTTATAATTTTATTTGAATTGGTTGATTCTTCTAACTACAGACTCGGAGAGTATAGAGAGAACGATGTATACTTTAATCGCTGACCCTATGTAATAAATATCTGGCTTTCCACTTCCAACCATTATATACCACAGTAAACCGTATAAAATGTACATCGTTTTTACTTAACCAAGAAAAGGATATCTTCAAATTTTGGTAGTAATTTGAAGGGTGGGTGTAAAATGGGAGGGAGAGAGAGGGGGGGCTTGAAAAATTGTGTCATATCAAAGAAGTGGGAGTGAGGCTGTGAGTGACTGCCATTTGCATGCATATGACCTGCTTTGTGTGTGAATGTGTAACGCTACCCGCAAACAAACATTATTATATATACACACACACACACACTTACATCAAATCTCCTGATTGTATCCCTTCGATTTGATGCATGTCTTTCTTTCTGTTTTCTTTTCTTTTCCCCGTTTCTTGTCTGTCAAACAACAGAGAAATGAAAGGAAAAGAAATATGAAGGAGATCATTTTTCTTTTCTTTCCTTTTTTTAAAAAATAAATTACTGAATATTAACATTATCTCTTTTTTATTTTAATAATGGAGTTATTGTATATTTCAAATTCAACCTTTTATCTTTTGGAAGCTTTGGTCTTTAACATTTTTTTTTAAAAAAAAAAAAGTTTTTTATATCCTAAATAATTTTCAATTGAATATTTTAGTCATTTTGGTAGAATTTTTCAAAAAAAAATCATCCAATTTTGAAGTCAATGATGATTTAACCAAAATTGAAATGACATTATTGTCTAGTGAAATGTGCTCGAAAATCTAATTTTACAAAATCTCGTCAATAGGATCAAAATATCCAATCGAAATCATTTAGAGATGAAAAAGACAAAAAAAAAAAAAATTAAGGATCGAAATTTTTAAAAAGGTGAAAAGTTGAATCATGAGATATACAATAACTTATATATAATATTCACAGTTCCTATTTTATATTCCGTACAGTTTTTAAAATGTAAGTCAAAGAAGCACCATTAAAAATATTTAATTCTTATAATTAGAATCATCCCCCTAATTAAACCTCAAGGGTGATCGAATGGTTCAGAAGTGAAGCTGGCTTGAGAGATGGGGAGACATGGGAAGAAAATAAGAGAAGGGAGGATAAAAGATTTATTATGCTCGGGAGTTTGCACAAGAGAGAAGTGAGATAATATTTTTACTGTGATGGATGATCCCTCGGAAGAAAGAAGGATAATCTGAATAGAAGAGATGCTTTCTTTCTATTTAAAATGTTAAATGTTTATTTAATCCCTATGATATTATTACATACTTTTAACTTCCGAGTAAAAAAGGATATTTTTGTAAAATTATAATCTTCCCTTTTTTGCTTAAGCTCTTTACTCAGTGAAACGAATAAGGAAAGTATTTTCTTTTCTTTTCTTTTCTCAAACTCTCAAATGACATTATAAATAAAAATACCTCAAATTTCTTTCCATTTTCTTCTCCTTAAAACTCCCAAACTGAAAGGTAAAACTAATCACTTATATTATAAGCTCAGAGGGAGGGAAATAGGAAGGCAGAGAGAGAGAGAGAGAGGGGTGATGAGTTGTTGAGTGATTCACGTGAATCAATCCACAACACCGCCAATATTGGCATCAAGACTGAAAGAAAGAAAAGAAGCCTAAATAAGGGCAATCTCTTCATTTCATTTCTATTTCTATTTCATCATCATTCATCAGTCTTCCCTTCTTCTCTCTGCACGCACTCCCTCATTCGTCGCCTGCCTATGCACTGCTTTCACTTTCAATCATGTGTCCTCTTCTAGGCATTGTTTTCTACAATTGCCTATATATTAATACAGCTACTAGTTATATAAACAATAATATATCTAGAGTTTATATATACAGATAGTGCCAGTACCCTTGAAGCCACCCCCACCACCCCACTCCCATTCATTTGATATCATTCTCATATTGGCCCTTTTCTTTAGTTTCTTCTTTGAGAGTCAAAAAATACTAATTCCAGAGTAATTTGGCTTGAATACTGTTTGAGAGATTGATGGGAGATTAATTTGTTTAGAAATTTGGAGGTTTTAATTATAATAAGGTTCATAAGGGAAATTTTGGAAGATATGGATCTATATGATCAAAATAAAAAAATAAAAGAATAAAAAGTTATAAGACTAAATTGATCATTTTACCTAAAATAATTGTCACAGCTAAGATATAGGGTTAACTTTATTGAAAATTTTAAGATTACAATTAATGTTTAGGGGGGAAATAATTTTAATATTTAAAAAATGACAACAATTTTAATATATTGAAGGATGCATATGAACTGATAAAGATGTCATTGTTGAGATTCAAACCTTGCCAGTCGAAAGGTCTCCTCCTACATCACTCCTACCGTGTCAGCTCATCTATAGCTCTAGGGGCAAATCAATTCCTTTTCTAATCCTTATCAAAATGGTTTATGGAGTAATAAATAAATATGAAGAAGTTTAGCATCTTTAGTCCTCCAACAAATTTTTATTTACAGGTTTGGTCAATAAATTTTATTATTGACTTTTTTCATCCTCAATCCCTTTTTTTGACTCAATCGACGATGGCCATTTTCAGAACTTCATATTTTTTTAATTGCATCTTTCACCCCTCAAAAAAAAAATACCAGAAGTGAAAATTCATTAGATATTTTAATCAAGAAAAGTTTGTGTTGAATCTGAATTTTTTTTTTCTTTTTTGGTTCCCATTTTAACCTATCTTTGGGTAGAAATTAAATAAACAGCAGAAGCATGGTTGCAGTTCCCAAAACTAAAAAAGAATTTGCACTACACAAAGCACCAAAAGTCCCAAAAAGACCTTGAGAAGAGACATTTCTAGATCCACATTTCTAGACTACCTAGAAAATTGGGTGGAAAATGGAAATGCCCAAACCTCACTTCCCCCGTCAATCCCAAGATTATACTACTATATTCCGGCAAAATAAAGGGAAAATTGGTATTGGATTGTATTTTGATCTAAATACGTAGCATTAAATGGGTTAAAAACCTATTCTCAATTTATTCTTTGTATATTTGATTTATTTCTCTCATTTAGAAATTAAAACTAGGGATCCCTTCGTTCGAAATTGAAATTTTCATTTTAATTTTCATATATTTTAATAAAATTAGTTAACTTAATTCATTTTAAACTTAATAACATCAAATTCTTAATAAAAAAAATTAACTAATTTAGCAAATAAGATATTCATTTTTTATATAACTCAAAATAGAAAAGTAAACATTTAATTTCGGATTGAGGGTATAATGGAAAAGTTCAAAATTTTGAATAAGATACTCAAAGATGGAAGAGTAAAAAAAATACACTAATAAATATATTTCCTCTCTTTTCGATTAATTTGTCACTTAAGGGAATAGTTTTCATTACCACTTAAACATTAAAAAAAAAATTCCTATTATAACCTTTAGTAGTAATCAACTTTTTTTTAAGCTCCTTATAAAACTACTTGATTACTTCACGACTTTTTTTTTTCAATTATTACATATGAATAGAGTTAATAGGAGTAAATGAATCATGTTTAAAATGTCGGTTTCAAGCTGTGGAAAACCTAGGCCCCAGGATTAGGAAGGGCATAATTCGATCAATCGTTTTTTTCAAAAAAAAAAAAAAACTTTTATAAATAATATTCATTTTTATATTTAAATATAAAAGTAATTATTGCAATTCATATTTTGTAAAGTTTGAAAAATTAATTAATTGTCTATATAAGTTGTTATCAAACAATCATTTAACAATTTATAATATTAATGTTGAAATTATCAAATAAGTAACAAAGATTAGTTGAAAATTTTATATTTTTTTTACGTCATAATCTTGAATTGCGATTTGCTCTTGATTATTGAGATTGACAAAAAATAATGCTTCTTAGGATATAATTTTTTTTGAAGTAGAGTTATGAATATATGAAGTTTCTTGTTTACATATTATATATAAGAGTTTTGGTTCAAAATTTAGAAATTAGAATTGATAAAAGAAGTTTCTTTTTTAAAAAATAAATTATTTTTAAAAGAAAGTATTTTATTTATTTCCAAAAACTGTGCTTAAGGCCTTAAAATTTTTTTAGACTAGACTAAAAGATATTAAAGAAAAAACTGGATTTTTTAGGATTGGTCAAAGATAAAACTTGGAAAATTTTAGGGTGTGTCAATTGATATGAACTTAAAATTTTAAATAAAATATAGTATATACTACTAAATAATTTTTTTTTTTCCAATCTATTCCATTGACTTCAAATCTTTAAATACATTTTTGTGTAATATTATTTTATATATTAATAAAAAAAACTTATGTGAAAAGAGTTTATTAGATTAAAATCTAAAGAGAAAAATATTGATAATTACGAGTAAGATTGTCTGATTAAAATTTTTTTAATTATCTTAATATGCGTAAAATAAATAAATAAATAGAAAACTTTAACCAACAAATAAATTGAAGGAGAGCGGACACACGCGTCAGCCAAATCTCCAGGGAAGAGGTAGCGTGCAGTACCCCATCCCCACCCCTAAACGCGCAGGCTGGGTTCTGCTGGCAGAAACATCTCAAACAAATCAACTTCCTATCATTTCCCACGACCCTTTGCTTTTTCCTCAGCTTCATCATTTTCAGCTAGACGAGGTGTGAGTGAAAAAGTAAGCAACAATTTAATAATCACAATAAGTGAAAAATTCGAAGAAAAAAAAAAAAACCAAAAAACAAAAAATCCCACGACTAATTATAAAAGATCATCACTTATCGCATGATCAATGGATTGAACGATGAAAGGTTTAAAGTTTGAATATATCAACCCTCTCGTGAATTAAGTCAATCAGGATTGTTTAAATTGATTTATCTCTGTGTAATCCTTTGTTGATTAAGGTTACCAAAAGTCATTCACCATAAACATACTTCTTCCATCGTTAAATATTTAATTAATTTTTCTTATCATTAATTAAATATTTATATGATATTTTTTCTATTTTATCCATCTAATGATGTATACTAAAATGATGATCAAATTTTTAAAAAGTATTGAGGGGATATTTTTTTAAAAAAATTATATTAAATTTTATAAAATGATGATTGATAATTTATATTGAGTGATAGAGGGAGTAAATTTTAAGATAGGGATTGTGAATTTTCGCGTAATCCAAGATATCATCACTCACTCAAACTCCTCCTGCCCCTTCTCTATCAAATATAAACTTGTTTATCCATTATCCATGCATCGCTCTATATTGCTGTATATACTACCATGGAATATTATGGAAAATGATATAGTATTGAAAAGGAAATTAATTAGCATTCAGTAAATGCATGTGTCCTCTTCAGCAAGACACTTCTGTTTTTGTTGGTGTCACAGTGATTTGGACTTGAAAGCGCCCATCTTTTCATGTCTATTGTTTTTTGACACTGATAGTTGATGTGTCACTTGGCTTGTTCATGTCCTCTTTTGACTCTCCATTTTCCTTTTCTTTTCTTTTCTTTTCCTTCCTTTTACTTCCTCCCTTCTTCCCACCATTTCTATATCTCTTCACTTCTTCCCCCCTGTCAACCCATGTGCTCACCCAGTTTGCCTCCCTTGAGCTAAAGAGAGAGAAAAAAGAAATCAGTATTACTATACTATACTGGGTTTAATTTATATATTCTGAGAGAGGAAAAAAAAAAATATTTATGCAATATGGGATCACTTGGAGTTGGAGGTGAACGGGAAGTTATTTCAAGAAACAACGTGAAAGCAATATGGTTCCAGCCAAAGTTTAGCGGCTCCTGCAGACCTTCTGAAAGATGGGGGCATTCCGCTTGCTGTTGCAATGGTTTTGTTTATGTCTTTGGAGTACGTATTTTATTTTCTCAGCTAATTAATCAATTTAATTAATTCTGAATTTTATTATTTTCTTCATGGGGGCAAACAGGTTTCCGCACCTTCTACAACGGTTTTAGATCTTTCCTCTTTTGTTTTTTTGTCATCTTTCTGTAATTCTTTTTTCCTTTTTCCTTCCTCTAAGCATTCAAGTTTTCGGGTTTAATTATTTCTTGAATGATTTGAAGTTGGCACTTCTTTGTTCTCTTCATGCAAAAATTATTATAAGTAGTATTCCGAGCATACTTCATTTAATATTTTTTTGTTAATAATATAATTTTTTGTGAAATAATCTTATTTTTTTTGTCTTTCTTTTGTGGCATTATGATCAAAGTACATGTGTAGATAGATATTTAAGCTTTTTTCTTTGATCAGTTGTAATTAAAATGATAGATTCTTTTTTTTTTCTCAAGTTGTAATTATGAAGTTGTAGTGGATTTGTCTTTTCTTGGTCTTTATGCTTCTTTCCTTTTCTTTGGTCTTCTTCAAGATAAGGATATATGCATCTAATTAATCCTGTGTATTTATCAAGCACAATTATCACCAACAGTGATCTTTTGACAATTTACTTTAGTTTTTAGTATATGAAAAGGTTTTTACTTTAATCATACTCGTACGGTTCCCTTTATATAATTTACGAGTATTTCTTCTTGTATATATCTCTACTTTTCTCATTTTGAGTAAGTCAATACATTTTTTTCTTTATTTATTTTAATTCATGTGAAAAACCGTAAACGGATCGGAGGGAGCATGTATTTTTGCTGTTCTAGGGTAATTAATAGTGTATAGTTAACACCTGACCTAATTGAATTTAATAAAAGTAGAACTCTGCGGGCACCTCCGAGCTATGCATTTTAGTGAGACTATAGTAATTCGGGATGCATTTCAGTCAAGCAGTTTTTTAAAGTATTTTTTTTCTTTAAACAATTTCAGGGATGCTGTGGAGGTATGCATTTCTGCGATGTTCTTGTACTAAATCTGGACACAATGGCTTGGAATATTCTCGCGACAAGAGGGCAAGGGCCGGGGCCAAGGGATAGCCACAGTGCTGTAATAGTTGGGCATAAGATGATAGTATTTGGGGGTACTAATGGTTCTGAGAAAGTTAATGAGCTGCACATCTTAGATTTACAGTCTAAAGAATGGTCAAAACCTGAATGTAAAGGAATCCCTCCTTCTCCAAGGGAAAGTCATTCTGCTACACTTGTTGGTGAAGAGAAATTAGTGATATTTGGAGGAAGCGGAGAAGGGGAATCGAATTATTTGAATGACTTGCATATTTTAGACCTTAAGACTATGAAGTGGACTTCCCCCGAGGTTAGGGGAAACATTCCCATTCCTCGGGATAGTCACAGTGCAGTTGCCATTGGTAACAAGCTCTTGTTGTATGGAGGGGACTCTGGTGATCGGTACCAGGGCTGTGTCGATGTTCTTGACATGGAAACCTTTACTTGGTCATTGGTATGTGAATTCATGTATTGATTATCCAAATTTTAGTAGTTTCAATACTACAGAATGCACCTATCTGTATTTGCACCTTGCAAATACACATGGGTGCACTCCATATAGAGTGTACTAGTACATTTTGTCGCATTATCCTTAACAATACATTTCCAATTTTGTTCATCAGCTAGATGTTCAAGGTACTTCACCGAGTGCTCGAGCAGGACATGCTTCTGTGAACTTAGGGACAAAGGTAAAAGTCATTTACTAGTAGGGATGGTTTGACAATTGAAGTTGATTATCAAATTAAAATCTTTAATTTGAGATTGTATTGTTATCAGATATATGTGATTGGAGGGGTTGGTGACAAGCAATACTACAATGATGTGTGGGTTCTTGATGTTGTCACATGTTCATGGACTCAACTTGACATTTGTGGCCAAAAGCAGCCACAGGGGAGGTTTTCTCATACCGCTATTATCACAAATTTGAGCATAGTAATCTATGGAGGGTAATGCATTTTTTAAATCCATGACAGTTTTAAATTTGATTCAAGGGTTAGTTAGTCCTTAGCCCTTTGATATTCTATTTTCTGCTTCAGGTGTGGTGAGGATGAACGTCCACTGAATGAGTTGCTGATCCTGCAGCTGGGAGTCGAACGTGCCAATGGACTAGTCCATAATCATAATGTGCCAGTAATTTATCGAAGCTCTGGACACCAGTGTAATCAAGAAACCAAAAGGTTTTTGAGAGGAGGAGACAGTAATAATTTGGTAAGAGTGGATACCTTGAAATCTCTACATCTCATTCTCTATGAGACCATCCTTTTCGTGACCTTCTTGATTAGTAATTAAAAATCTGTCCTTTTTTATTTATTTTTTATGCAGCAGAAAGCCTTATTCGGGGACATGAAGGAAAACGTGGACGATGATGATGAACCAAAATCATCACCAAAGCAATCCCCATTCATCAGTATCCATGGTTTAGTTTTGTTAAATAACATGTTATTTAACAGAATTGTGACAATAAACCAACATTAATTTTCATTGTTTTGCAGAGTCTTTAAATCCTAAGAGGCGAAGAATGAATAATAATAGTTCAAAGACATACGGTGTAGAATCAGAGGCCGAAGAGCATTCCCTTTCACTCTCGCAGCATTCGTCCCCATCTCAATCTGATCAGGAGCAAACTCCTGCCAAGAAAGCCACTGATTGTGTCCGAGCTCCTCAGATGATCACCCCGTTGCTTCAGCAGCAAAATTTGACATGTTGCAGTTTCCAATCAAACCATCTTCACCTCAAGCAGCAGAGCCCCTGCATTGCTGCCCGATCAACTCCACGAAATTCAGATATATTCGGAGGAGAAGACTCGAATCAACCACACCATAGACATAAGGCGCGTATTGTGGCAGAAGAAGATCACAAATGCCTGGAAGCAGTACCATTGCATGGCTTGGTATGTTCAATTTTTCCCTTTTTTGTACCTATAGAACAGAACCAATTCAATTTAGATTGGCCGTATCAATTAACTTGGTGCTATTTCTACCATTATAGATTGGAGCTGAAGTGCATGGTAAAGTTGATGGAGCATTCGATTCTGGTTATCTAATGACGGCTTTGGTTAATGGAAAAACCTTAAGAGGAGTGCTGTTTTCACCGGTAAGCTTCAACTTCTTTGTTTTATTTTACCCCACTCCACCCTACTCAACTCATCTGACTCTATAGATCTATCGTTTTCAATTGTTACTTACCACCATGCTAGAAAGATTTCATTTAAAGGATTATGGTTTTACCATCTCACTTGCTGAGTTAAATGAAGGGACCAAGTCATGTGGGAAGAGGGCCAGGTCAGAGTCAGAGACCATTTGTGGGAAACCAAACGGTGGTCCATCAAGTAAATCCTCGTGGGAATCATTCTGGTGGTGGCCTGATGAGGAATTCTCAGATGCCAACAAAGTTGCAATCTACAGATGTCAGGGCAGTGAATCCTAGGAGTTCGTTGTTGTCGTCGCCGGTTGTTAGATCCTCAACAACAACGACAACAACATTAGAGACAGATCCAAAGCACAGAAGCGAACTTCAAGGAGTGGTTCTAACCCTTGGAGGTCCAGGAAACGGACGTGCCAGAGAACATTGATGGCCGGTTGTATCGTGAAGTACGTGCTGACTGATAATATATAATTAATAACAAAAATTTGTTCTTACTAACTTTTTGAGGTTTCTTTTGTACATTGCAAAAATAGTGCATCTAAAAATTGTATGATTATTATTATTATTATTTTCCTCCAACCATTTGAGTGCATCTCAATTACTAATCATTGTCATTTTGTTAAAGTAGATACTCTTTCGATTCGAAATTAAATGTCTTGTTTTTTATTTTTAGTTGTTTTTAATTGAATGTACTCTTTGCTGATTTAGATAAATTTTTATTAACAAAAGTGATATTATAATGTTAAAATTAACTTAAGTCGCATTCTTTTTTTCTTAGTTAAACTAAAATATTCAATTGCATCTAATTACGGATGGAAGAAGTATTTCGTTAATAAGCCATTTACCACTTTTTTATAATGTAAAGATTTTTGTCTCACCTACTGTCGATAGTATTGTTGAATTCAATTAATTGATCAATTTATAAAAACATATTAGAGTTAATTAGATGGATTTAAAATTGACTTTTAATGGGTTATAATAAATTCTTAGTGGTTTGATTTGATTGTCTGTTAAAGAAAAATTTTAAAATATATAATTGCATCATTCAAAATTGAATATTTATATTTTTATTTTGAGTTATCCGAAAATAAATGTCTCATTTTTGAAATTAGCTAAAATTTTATAAAGAAATTGATATAGTTGGGTTTAAAAATTAAGTCAACTAATTTTCTTAAAATGTGTGAAAGTCAAAATGAGATATTGAATTTCGAATGGAGAGAGTAATATATTATACTCCTTTAGTCCCTATTTATAAGTTATTTGTAGATATTTTGTTAATATCAAAGTAAAGCTTTTTTCCCAACTGTCCCTATGTAGAAGAGGAATATTTAAGGAGTGAAAAAATATTTTACGAAGAGAATGAGTAATATTAAAAAAAAACTGAGTAAAATAATAGAATGAAGGGAGTATAATTATACTATAGATAATATAATTTTAAAACAAAATAAAATTTTAATTAATTATTAACTGAACCAGACAACTATAATAAATGATAAAATATTATCTAATAATATACAATATAAAGAATATAAAAATATATTTTATAAAATCAATAAAAATAGAAAGGGAAAAAATTAATTATTAAGCGAAGCAAATTGATTATAAATTATTTGTTTGGTTCTGTTACCTGCTAAAATTTGTAATCAATCTATTAAGGAATTACTATAATCAATTATTGTGGTTCAGTTACAAAATTTAGCCTTAACTAAACTAAATCGATTTGCAAACAAGCACCCCTAATAATGATTAGATTAAGTCACTAGATAGTCTAAAAGGAAAACAAATAGTATAAATAGATCACAATGTTAATAATTGAAATTGATCTTTCATTGTTTTAACATATTAATTATGAAATAAAAGAGATGTAAGTTTTGAAGCAATAGATAAATACTCCTTCCGTTACTGAATATGAATTATTTTAATCAACTCTTGTCATTAATTGTAAGTTATTATTATTAATTAATTAGGTATTTGATGATATTTTTTCTTTATTATCCTTCTAATGGTGTATAGTGATATGGTATTCAAATTTTTGAAAAAGGATTGAGAGGACATTTTAGGAGAAAAAAAAAAGTTACTTTAATTTTTACAAAATGACTTATATTCAGTAAAGGAGGAGTATCATTTTAGTGTTAATACCAAGAAAGAACATTGGATATGATTGAATAAGTATGAATTTTATTTTTTTTAATTTTAATATAGAAAATATATTAATTAAAAGATATGAATATAATTTTTATTGATATAAGATTAAGTAATGTAACAATATGTAATAAGAGATTGGATCGTTAAAATTTTACAAAATCGAGTGAGTTATTCAAGAAAGAAAAAATAATAAAAAAAGAGAATAGGGGAACTGTAGGGCAGTCAAAGTAAGAGGTTAAAAGATTCCCTTATCCCATAAAAGTCACTCCCAACTCCAAACCCCCCACTGTGATGACGTGGGAAAAACAAGACACGGAAAAGAAAGAAAGGAAAAAAAAAAAAAGAAAACTGAAAGGAGCTCCCGTGCATCCCGCGGGGTATTGTCGTGAGAGTGTCGCTGTCAGCCGTCCGATCTGTCAACTGAGGGATCGCAACAAACAACGGAGGAAGGGAGAGATTCGGATGTCTTGTCCCAAAACCAAAGCCTCAATTGAAAAGATGTTTCTTTTCTCTAACCCTTTTTTTTTTTATATAAAAAAAAAATTTCAATTTTATAATTTATTTGCTTACGTCACCCAGGTATTTTCTTTCCTCTTTTCTTATTTTATAAACTAAAGTTGAATATTCCAAAAATACTCCAAAGCTGTTACAATTACAGGGAGGGGGGGCCCCGTGTTCCCGCTTACTAGCGTTGTTATTGTTTGCCACTTGTCACTTGCTTATTTTACAGTAATTAATAATTGTGCGGAGATAAAAGTCTAAATTGGAATCTTGTAAACACATTTCTACGATAAGCCGAATAGTGATGATTTGCATTGCATTAATCCAATAATAATTAAAATTTAATTTGCTTCGGTGTCGGTAAATTTCACAATGGCTTTACGTAATATTATTCCTTTTGTTTTAAAAAAATATATCGTTTCATTAAGAACAATTCTGTTTCAAAATGACTGTCGTTTATCTAATTCAAGATAAAAGGTGTAAATGAATTACTTATTTTTACAATTTCTTTGTCAATTTTTTTTTTAAACATTTTTCAATGCAGTTAGGATTTGAGAGCATAATTCAAGGTAAATTAAAGAAGTATAAACTTTTCTTAAATGAGTAATATTGTGATTATCTTAATTCTAGTGGAAAAATTCTTAAATGATATTTTTTTAAAAGACAGAGGGAGTATGTATTAGAATATTTACATAATTGTGTTTTCATGGAAGTGGATCATATATTTACATTGAAGTGTTCACTGAGGTGTATTCAGTCTAATTCACTCTATACCATTTTTGTATCTTTATATTAAAAAATGTTAATATGATGTGACAAATGAATTAAAAATGTTTAGTTAGCAGCATCATTCCTTATTTTAAGTGAATGGCCAAAAGACCCTAGGCATATTAATAGTGGAGGTGTTCAGAATCGATCGGTCGTAATATCAAATTGAATTAAATTAACATAAAATCGATAGTTAATCGGTTATGATCGATTTCAAAAATCAATATCCTTAACGATTTGATTCGATTATCGATTATAAAAAAAATTCTAATCAATTATAACCAAACTGAAACAACTCAAATATAATAATATAAAAATGATTTGGTTGTACTCAACACCCCTAATCAATAGTCTTCATAAGAGTCTAGAGTAACAATAAAGATACTCTTATTAGTCCAAGATACTCTCTTTTCAAACAATAGACTTCTAACCATTTTTGCTTATGCTGGTGCCTCTAAAAATTCTTGGATTTTATGCAATATGAGATTGAATGCTAGGAGTGTTTAAGCCGAACCTCTGACTTACCTTCCCATGAGCATGAGCAACCTAGAATGATAATTCCACACTTTAGAGGCAATGCTAGTCCATCACGCGACATGGCGAGAACCCAAAGTTTGCGGGGACTAAAGTGGACAACTCGCTTAAGTTGCCACACTAGTTAGCGGTCAAATCCTTATGACAACTCTTATAGGTCCATACACTCACAAGGATCTCAAGTGGACATAATCAAGTATAAAAGCTATCCTACATACCATGCCAAACAATCCATTGTTCTCTCAAGCATTTTTCCCATCTTCCAAGTTTCTCTCCTTTTCTTCTTACTCTAACTAACTTGAACATTAGTGTGATCCCCAGGATATACTCTCCGAGGTTTACTTTTTGCAAATTATTCCATCCAGAAGACCAAGGCTAATCCAACCCAAGTTGAAGATCCCATTTCTTGTATCATTACTTATTTGTATTTTAGTTCTTATTGGTGCAAATAGGTGGTTGGTCCCTCGTTGGCAACTTTTTCTTTTTTATTTTTTGTTGGATTGTTTGTCCTAATTCTTATCGGTGATTTTACAATTTTAATAAACAGTAATTAAAGAAAAACTTCAAGCTGAGATATGGATATCTCACTTTCTTTAAGTAGATTCAAGCCCATCGCAGTAAAATATTCTCACCGATCCAGCAATAACACCTTTGGCTTGTCCCCTACAGGATACAACATCCCGATCAAGTCGTATAACTTAATAATCTCTAGATAAAATATTAAGTCCAAAAATTCACCACGAGAATACCTTTCTTCAATTAGAATTACAACTCTAAACCTTTTTTTTTTCCCTAAAAACACTTATTTTTCCTTTCTTACTAACCTTCAAAAGAAGAAAGTCTCCTATTTATATAAGTGAAGGAAGCCCAACTTTATAAATGAAAAACTAAATTTAACATATCTTCCTTCAAGGAGTGAGTGGTGTTAATTAAAAAGATAAGAAAGAAGTTTTAAAAAGAAATGAAACATCTTATTAAAAACGTAATTTTAATATATAAAATTTTCCGACAATTCTCACATGAATTGCTTTGTAAAATTGGAAGCAATTTTAGACAAACTTGAATTGCGGTTTCAATCAGAATTCATTGGTTCATGTTTTTCTTTGTCAAAGTTCGGATTTTCCCTCTCAATTGGGCAGTTCTTTTGGTCCAAAGTTGGAGGATGATGCTGAATCCAATTGAGGCAAATTTTGTTGGAATATTTTTAGAAACTAATCTTTAAAGAATGAAATAAAATCACAATTAATAACTAGACAAATTTAAGAATGAAATATAAAATTTAAATATATTAATAACACCCAATTCTTAATATTAACTCTAAGAATATATGTTTATATTCTAAATATCAAGATAAAATTGATTAAAGAAAAACCTCTATATTATTATACTCAATTAATATTATATCTATTAAATTATAATTCTTATAGAGAACCGAAGTTAACTTCACACAAACATTTAATAATTATAACACGTAAATTCAATTATAGAGAAATAAGTTAGAAAAAATTACTTACTTGTTACTGCTGAAATATAATGTAACTTATGGAAGAGAAAGTTTGAATTTGATCGAGTCTAGTACTTTGTACTATCCCCTTAAGACAGATTTCGCTCCTCTCATGGTACTTAGAGTCTTCATGGGAGTTTACTTCTAATGATAAAATGATCATGTCTATTGAAGAAGAACACCAACAACAAGCATAGAAAACCAAATATTGTTTGAATACTATATAGAGGAGTAGAGGATAATTTATGGTAGAATGAAGAATAATGCTTTTGGAAATGATGGATGTTGAAGAAATAGGAGCAAAGTTTTGAGAGCTTCCTAGTTTTTTCCTGTATATCAAAATGGCCGATGGAAGTTCATATTTATAGACCTGAAGGGGACTTTCCAACCAAAGTACATGACTCTAATTATTAATAAAAAATTATTATTACCATTTTTTTTATTACAAAAAGAAGCATGTCTTAGATTAAAAGACATTTCTCATTTCATAAATAGCTACCTCAAACTACTAATTACTTATAATATTAAATTATATAATTTTGTGTCTTTAAGAACATCCTAGTGGATAGAGTGGTGAGCTCGCAGACCATAGTTCTCGAGTTCAAATGCCACTAACACCCTCCTAGATAAGCAGAATGTCGAGGTGTATGAAAACTGATCCGGACATCGCTATAAAAAAAAAATTATATAATTTAAATAGTAAGTAGCTCACTCATATTGAAATTTGATATAGCTCAATATTGTAGATTATGCTAAATCGAAATTCAAGCTAAAATTTCCAACAAATTTTGATAACCCTGTTTCAGAAGAATCGAATTCTTTTATCTTTAAAGAGAGGAAAAGGATGTTGTGGTTATTATTGATGAAGCAACCTCTACTTGAAGTTCAAGAAAGGCAGTGAAATGGCTGCTGCCAAGATTTGCATGCTTTCATTACTTTGGTGTTTGAAGGCCCTGATTAAATTTTGAGCATTTAATAATGAATTTCCATAAATATCCTCAATGATTTGGATATTTTTCGTTCAAAAAAGACTAACATTACCTATTGTAAATGTGTTTGGATTTTTTTTTTTTTTAAAGAATTAAACGCATACCAAATATAAATTTATTGGGGGATTAAATATCCCAATTTTTATAATATTAAATATTTAATAAGATTAAACAATTTTTAGAGTTTTTTTTTTAATTAAAATATTATGTATAAGAGGTAGATCAGTTCTCATCCTATCTTCCAGGGAAAATAGATACCTGCAATCCAGGCTTAGCCCAAACACACAAGTGGATCTGCAATATTATCATGCCATGCTGGAAATATGTGTCAGCCCATTAGAAACTACTGGTATTTTTCCATTTCGCTCCAATTCGGGTCCTCTCGTGTACCTATTTCTATTTTTTTGTTTCTTCTCCTTTTTTTTTAAAATAATAATAATAATAAAACCTCTTCCCAACCATTTTGAATATTCTATTTTTATTTCGAAATTTATAAAATTAAATGTTTCATTTATCAATGGAGATATACTTTTAGTATGATCAACTTCATTATCAATGGATTTACTAAGCAAAGGTCTCATCAATAATTAAATTATGGAGAAAAGAAAGGTAACTTTAATAAAGCCAAATGCAGGTATATCTTATATTAATCAAGTTAAAATGGAATATTATAATTTTGGATAGAGAAAATACTATTTAATGAAGGCTTCGGATATTTAACCCTTCTTCTATACTATCTTATATACCAACAATTTATAAATATACATTGATGCTTTTGTAGAGATATGCTTTAGTAATAAAATTTTAAAATAGATATATTAAACCTAGGGATATTTTATCTAAATCCGGTAATATATATTATTTTATTTGTTAATATAGAAAATTATGTAAAAGACAAGGTAGAATATCCCAAGCTTTTAATTAAAGATCATTGCTTGCAATAAGAAATATAAAAAAAATTATTTAAGTAGCCATGAAAAATTTTCTATATTATCAAAATGAGGTGAAATATGGTGTTTATAGTTAAGATAAGTACTTTTGGTTCCCCACCTTTTTCCTTTTTACAAGTTTGGTTCAAAACGTCTTTCTGATCCTCCATCAATTTTTTTTTTTTTTTGTGACTTTGGTCCATATTGATTTATTTTGATTTTTTTTATCCTCCACGTTTTATTTTTTTAAACAATTGGTCCAAATGACCAGAAAACATATTTTTGAGAGTTTTTTGACCGGTCAAATAAGAGTATTATAGAAATTTCATAAGATAGATTATCATTTTTTATTCTCCACGTTTTATTTTTTTACACAATTGGTCCAAATGATCAGAAAACATATTTTTGAGAGTTTTTTGACTGGTAGAAATTTCATAAGATAGATTATCATTTTTTATCCTCTACTTTTAAAATTTTTTGCTGACAACATGATTTAAATCTTGGCACTCACATTTAAGTTAAAAGACTTTAACCATCTTAACCATCAATGACTTATGTTTTATTTTTATATCTAATAATATATATTGTTTTCAATAAAATTCCTCTCATATATTAAATATAATCTTACAATAAATCATTCACATAACAATTTTTAATATTCGTATATTTCAAAATTATCTTTTATATTTATATTCATATTATATATGCACACATAATTATAATAATATGTCTAAAAATTTTGTAGATTTTTATATGCGTAAACTTTATATCCTAATTATTTTATTGAACTAAACTAAAAGTTTTAGTTATAATAATATGGAAAATTATTAGAGGGGTTTAGGTTAGAAATAAATAAAATACATTATAGACTTCAAAAAGTAAAATAACTGAAAATTATTATAAACACAAAAATAAAATAAAAAATGGAGGACTAAAGATATCAATCTTCCATACTGTTATAATTGAAAATTTTAGTTTAATTAAATAAAATAATTAGAATGTAAAGTTCATGTACACAAAAATCTTTAAAAACTATAGATATGTCAAATATGATTTTGAATATAATATAATATATATATATATGTATGTATATAAAAGTTATTTTTGAAATATGAATATTTAAAATTGATATGTGAATGATTTATTATGAGATTATATTTAATATTTGAGAGGAAATTTCACTGAAAACAATATATACTATAAGATGTAAAACTAAAACAAAAGTTATTGGTAGGTATGTTGGTTAAAGTATTTTTAAAAAGGGTGGATGGATAAAAAATGATAATTTATCTTATGAAATCCTTAAAATACAATTTTTTACCCATAAAAAAACTCTCAAAAACATGTTTTCTAGTCATTTGGACCAATTGTGTAAAAAAAAAAAGGTCAAGAACCCAAAAAACTAAAATAAATTGATATAGACCAAAGTCACCCAAAAAACTTAAGGAAAAAAAAAAAGATTTTGGACCAAATTTGTAAAAACAAAAATAATGAGAGATCAAAATTACCAATCTTTGGGTATTCATAGAGACAAGATCATCTTTTCTGTTTTCAAGAAACTCTATTTTATTTAAAGAATTCTTTCTCCCTATCCTTTCTCATGGAGTTGAGACTTTTTATCCAGTTTGTTTAATAGGTTTTGAAAGTGAAAGAAATTCACGATAACTTAGTTCTACTGCTTGCCTGCAATATTAAATATATAACTAATTAATCATAATTTAATAGCTACTTCAACCAAATATATACTCTAATAAAAAACTAAGTAATTTAATAATTAAATTTTCTTACAGAGTCTACAATAGTTTAAGTTTTTACGGGATGGAGTCATCAATATTAGAATAAACAAGTCACATGCTTAGGAAACTCAAATATTATTTGTAATTTGTAAATAAAAAAAATATTGGTAGGAAACTATGTAACAAAAAAAATTTCAATTTAAAAATGAATTTATATTCGCAATAATAACTATAGAGAAATAGCAAAACCACGATATAAACCTTAAGATCTGGTAAATGTAAACATTCCCAGAATGTCATAATACAGAAAATTACCATTGATATAAGATGAGAAAAAGGAAATTGCACGCCAAGAATGGTAAAGCAGACAACAGCCGAAACATCCTGGAAAAAACAGTTGTACAAAGTACAAACGAAATTCGTACGATAACTGACCAAGTCATCATCATTCAAATAGATGGCGGCTTCTTCTTCTTCTTCAAATTCAACCCATATCTGTAGAAAATTCCTCGTTTTCTCCAACCATGTCGCTGGTCTTCTCCCTCTTTCGTCTCCTCTTGGCTTCTTTTGCAGTCCTACAGTCTACCCATTTTGGGTTTGTTACCTCCCACGAAGAGGCCGGCGATTGGCACTGCGAACCTGATTCTGAAGCTCGAGTTGCTGCTGAGTTCAAGCCGGGAATCATAACCCTTGATGGTCGGGCGGATGATTGGGATGATGTTTATGGGTTTGAATTTTCTCTTCTGCCTGCCCTTGACCCGGATCAAGATAAGGAGTACAAAGGTGGAAAGATGATTGTGAAGGTAGATGCTTTTGACTGTTTTAAGGATGCTATTTGTTATTTTCCATCTGGAAGTTTAAATCTGGGTTCTTTTGTTGTTTGGATGTGGTATATTACAGGCTTTGCATGATGGGAAGGATATGTACTTCTTGTTGCAAGTAGATGGGAACTATGTGTACTCAAAAGGGTGAGTTTCCTTTTCGAAAATTTTTCAAGTTTGCATTTTTTCATTTACTAATTTTCTTCTTGTTTGAATTTCTTTTACCTGGTCCTGCATTTTATTCTACCATTCTACCATATAATTTTTCCTCACTGCTATGAGTTTTGTTTTTGTGGTTTCCTGTTCAATTCAAAATTGATTACCATAAATATTTTAGCTGAAATTTATTCATGTGACATTTGAATATGCACAAGGAAATACTTCCATTGGACTGATATTTCTCTGGTTCATTTCTGTTTCTATGCTGAAGTCATAAACACTAAATAGAAAATATGGACTGTGTTCAATGCTGTATATGTTGAGGTTACATCCTTGCTACTCTTGCTGGTAATACCCAACTTCTCCTCGAGTATCATTCCACATGCAATGTTAAACGCAGAAACATCATTGGGATCTAGTCTGATGTCTTATGTATCGTAAATTTTAAGGACCATTCTCTTATTTGGTACTGACATTAGTTGTTCGGATATCATTTAGTACTCAAGTATCACTTATTCAAATTAAACTCAATTTGACATGCTTCCATTCACCTTGTGGGAAAATTAGGAAATTGAAGGCTTGTATGGGTTAGATCAGAAAACAAGGATATGCCAAACTTATATTTCGAGGGAACAATTTAAAAAAGTTCACCCTGAAAACCAGATCCGGAAAGGCTTCTACTGATTGTATTGCAACAATGGACTGAACAGTCAAGTCTTACAACTCCACCAAAACCAAAATAATCTATCAGAAAATTCTGACTTTCTTGTTCTAGCCCTAGACATGTATTGAGTTGTGAGCTTATTGATAATTTGAAGTGCAAAGCACCAACCTGCAGGAGTATATCAGGAAAAAATAGTTTGTAAGATCTAATAAGAGAGAAATATTACCGATTTGGCCTTTCTTCTTGCTAAGCTTCTTTTGGTTACTCTACCAGAGTCAGGCTATTGGTTAAGGGAAAAAATTGTAATCCGTATCCATCAGGATCAATATCACAAAGATCAAGATATTGCCTCTTATTTGTAAAAATGTTCTGCACAACTGCATTTTTGTTTTTATCTTCAAAAATAAGCTCACCATGCTTTGTAAGTCTACAGGGAATACTGTCTTCTGTGACAATGGTGAAGAACTGACTCCATGAATCAACTTCACCATACTCTTCATCATCCATGATGAGCAATAATTTCTTAATAGGATAATAAAGCATTATAGAGAGCTTTTGCTTATAGGCAAAAAACATTTTCACCACATTTTTCTGCATTGATTTCATACCTGGGCAATGCTAGCATTTGAAACATTTCTCTTGATAAGTCAAAAGCAAGTAATAGGAATTTATTAGTATCCTTAGAAATCGCCAGTAAATGAACAGAATCATTAACCAGTGTTTCCAAATGGAAACTATGAATGTACCATGGAAAATATCTCTCTTCAACCCTTTTCCATGAATTGCTGCTCAATGAGTATACCTCAACTTCAGTTTCATCATTGATTGCATCATGAAAAACTACAATGCACTGCAAGTTAAACAATAAATGCAACTACAATGCAAGTTATGATACTATTAAACAACATAAACATGTTTCGCTATCTGGATTCAGTGTCACATTGTTGTTTTCTCAATTATCCCCAAGCTTTTGTGCAGTTGCTGTAAAACTCTCTCTGAAGTCAAAACACACATGATGTTAATGAAAAATCATTTGATAGCTAATAAATACTACTTAAAACCTCAGTCTTGGTTGCTATGATGTTAAATATTGTGAAGTTAAGATAATTGTTGCAACTCTAAAAGAAACAACCTAAATAATAAAAAGGGCAAAAGACCCAAGATAACCTTGAACTTTCCCAAAATCCAGCTTTTGTCCCTAAACTTTAAAATTAATCTCCCGTACACTTGAACTCCTGTAATGTCCAGTCGATACCCCTCCGTTCATCCTAGTCGTTATCCACTAATGGGAACAGCCCACGTGATTTTTCATGAAGGGATTTTTGTCCAAAACAAAATACTAAAATAGAATGTTGGTTTGGTACATTCATTTTCCATTTTCTTCTTTAACTCTTCTACATCAGTCTATCACTCTTCGAAGATCAAGTTAAAAGCTTCGCCCCCTCAAGTTCTTCAAAGATTGAGTTCAAAGCTTCTAAGATCTAACATAGTTTCCCTTCAAGTTTTTGAAGATTGACTTCAAAGCTTCAGATTTGGTTGGATTTTGTTTGAATTCAGATCTGGTTGGATTTGGTTTGGGACATCCTACAACACCTACGAACTTAGATCTGATGGGACTTGATTCAAAGGCTTTAAGGATTGGAGGAAGGATTCAAATCCTGCAACACTAGATTTGACTCAGAAATTGTTGTTGCTTTGTAGCAAGGATTGGAAGAAGGTTTAAAAATCGTTTCCTTGCAAATGGATTTTGAATCTTTGTTGCTAAAGTTTTATGGGTTTGAATTCCAACTCCATTGTGACGCCCACGACTTCAGATCTGGGGGGTTTGACTCAAAGTCTTAACATCTAGTGGGTCCTGGAGCTTCCCCCCTCAGCAATAGAACTGTCCTTCCAGCTGCAAGTGAACAAAATGGTCGGGATAAGAAGCAGCTTTTTGAGGTGTGAACAATGATGCAAAAATCTCCGGGATATTCAGTCGGGATGGTGAAGTATTACTGCCTAGATTTGAAGATTTGCCTTTTCTTTTCTCTTTTTAATTGAGTCTTTGAATTTCAGAATTTGTGGATATAAAAGGAGAATGAGATAAATTTATGAGATGATATTGTGGATCATTGAAAGGAAAGAATGGATTTGAAGGAGATTGAAACAATTCTTTGAGATGATATTCCATATCTATAAGAGAGATCTTCTCTCTCCCTTTTTTTAAAAAAATTTTTATTTGTTAAAGGGACAAACATGCTCATAAAATGAAACTTCTGTTACTGCTTAACAGACTTGAGTGACAGAGTGGTACGTTTTTTATGTTTCTAAAGTTATTGTTATCAAGTGCGAGTTTTAAAGTTTAAGGGCAAAACTTGGATTTTGAGAAAGATCAAGGTATCTTTTGTCTCAATAATAAATACCAACCAACTTCTAGGGTGGGTATTTAAGAAAAACCTGAAGAATTTTTACTTTTGAAATACGAGGTTAAAATGTTTTTTTTTGTAGTACTAATAAAAAAATTATTGGTTAGACAGTTTGTAGTACATTGTTGAGGTTAAGGCATCATCTCTTTGAAGAAGCATTTTATCGCACATTTAGAGAGGAATATGTCATAAACATTATACTCCCTTAGTTTAAAATTTGAATGTCCCATTTTTGATTTTGGCAAATATTAAGGGAAGCATTCGACTTAGTTTATTTTTAACCTACCAATATCAATTTCATTGTAAAACTTTACTAATTTAGGAAATGAAACATTCAATTCTGAACGAATCTAAATGGAAATATGCAAATTTAATTCTTGATGGAGGGTGTACTAATTTGGATTATCAGTCATCTAACTACTTCATTCTTCTTCTTCTTCAATACTTAAACTGAGAAATATTTAGTTAAAATCAAAAGCAGAGACAGTTTTGAACATACATTTCAGGCAAGGTGTTACCATGGTATTTTTTAGTCCCAAAAGTTAAGATAAATCTTTATAACTTGATATTCTATATGAGTTGAGGCTGAAACTAGAGCTCACATACGTATTTTTAACGTGTAATTCAAGGTCTGCTCCTGCAATAACCTGTATTAGTAATATTGATTTCATTGATCTACTCAAATACTCTATATAAGTTGAGGCTGAAAATAAGCTCACTTCCCTATTCTTAGTAAGTGCTGCAAGGTCTACTCCAAGAATAACCTGTACTACTACTAATATTGATTTCATTGATTATTACTAAACCAATTACAGTAGCCTGGTTTGGCATAAGAATTTTCAGTCTCATTATTGTTTTGGTTAATTTTGACATGTGTAGCCTAGTTTGGTTTATTTGTTATTTTTTGCAATGATGCAGAAATGATAACGGCTGCCCATCTGTGGCATTGATGATTCAAGTTGGTGATAAGGCCACATATCATAGGGTAAGCTGTAAAAAATTATTCTTTAAAAGTCTCCAATGTTATAAGCTTAATTTGAATGCCATTTTCAATCCTATTTTTTTGGTTTCTTTGTCCAATTCAAAAATTCCAGTACTCTTCCTCCATAATTTCCATTCAGTTCAAACTTCAAATTCTTTCCAAGCTCACTTGTTGGTACAAGACATTCACATTAAATATACTTTATATGATATCTGTTTTCATTCTCAGAAAAAAAAATTAAAAAGGGATAATCATACCCAAAAGGAAAAAAAAAATCCAACCATGTGCAGATTTTTTCTCTATACCTTCCACTGAAGCTGATAATTTCGCACAGTTGGAAATCAACTTAGTGTTATATTTGATCTTATCTTTATTTCCTTGTCTTTCCTCTGCTATGTTTGAGTTTTGAGTTTAATCGGAAGTTTGACTTCATGTTCAAGATGGGTGGGTGTCCAGAATCACCCAATACATGCAACCGAACAAGCTGTCATGGCTTTGAAGTTGACATCATGCACTTCTCCATTGGAAATGCCATTCCGGGTCGTCTCTATGGAGGGAATCCGGTAGACAATAGAGATGGATATGGAGGTGACAGGTAGATGTGAACTGTGTTTTTCATGTTCGCCTTTTGATGGAGTAATTAGCGCTACAGGATTGATCCCTTAAGCATTTGTTGTTTTTCCCTTGAACAGATATGGTCATTTGATTGATTTGTATGCTTGGAACCCACACTGTCAAAGTCTTGATGGCATTAGTCCGTCAGGTAAATTAGACTAAGCAAATTGTTGCTTTTCTAAGGGCCATTAGTCCATGGACGATATTCCATCTTCATTCTTCCAGAACAGGATACTCTCTTTTAGCACGTGATCAAATTTTTCTTAGCATACAATGTAGTGTTTAACTTGGGATATTAAGTTTAGGAATTGGAGATTTTGTTTCCTAGTTGATTTTTTGTTGGAGATTAAAAATATGTCCTTTTATGCTTATTGGTAATATCAATCACCTCTGTCAATTTTCCATCCCATCACTGAAGTAATGCAAGAATTGAATTTTTAACATTTTAGACATCATTATCAAGGTTTAAGGCTCTTATCAAGGATTAAGATATCATCACAAATATTCTAGTTAAATGCTATCAGTGTGCTTAACTTGCTTTATGTCATGTGCATATATTATTCATTTTTATCTTATGGAGTTATCTGCTAACTTTTGTAAGCTAAGATGAAGTTGTCTCCTCTAGGTCCTTATAGTGATAGCTGTTCCACTGAATTTCTCAAATATCACTTTTATGGGTTTTCTTAATGTAATTCTTTTAGGTAACGACTCCAGTGCTCAGAATGACTGGCTAGGAGCATGGTGGCATAGCAGTTTCACAACCCATTCAGGTGAAACATTTTTGCATTAGATTTTATAGCATTTGACATTCAACCAGAGAAATACTTGCTTTTGGAAGTAAGAGAACCCTTCCAATTAAGATTTTTGTGCATGCATGCAGATCAAGTTTATTCCCTTGCAAAAACGATTCAATATATTTGTATAAGGTCCTCTTTCCTCTTAAAGTTTAATACTTCAAATTGATATCTTTTCTTTAGAGCTGTTCAATGCACATGATTAAGAGTAAAATGACGTAAGCCAAGGCAAGTGATGAATGTTGTTCACAGCAGACGAACGTTATGGTGGCTTTATCTGTTGAAAGTTTTCCTATAGCCTTGCCATTGTTTTCCACCTTTTCACTGACGTTTGGTGGTGGATAAGTTCTAATGTGCAAACTTTTACGTGACAGGTTTTGTTGTAGAAGATAGTCCTTTTATGTCATCTGGTCAGAAAGGCACATACTTCTTTGAATTTTCCAGGCCTTTGAGAACTATGGATCATCTTCAGCAGGTTGTCATCTTTATACATTTGTTTGGGGTTTAAGTTCAGTGAAGCACTAAATGCTGGGGTGCCTCTTCTCTACTGTCATGTTTTAAAATATAAATTCTAGTGGATACTTGCAATTTAGAAATGCTTATTGGATGTATACATAGAGTAAAAGCTATTACCATTAAATTATAGCATCTTGTTTGTCATTTCCAAAGTTTCCTTATTTTTAATAAAAGGGTAACCTAAAACTCTACTATGATCTATGAACGTTAGATATTCAAAACTTGAATGTCTTTTTGCTTTTTTGGTGCAGGATATCCAATTCACCATAGGTCAATCAAGCAAGTTTTCAGCTGCATTTTGGTACCCAGATAGTGGGAATCCATGGCATGGATCAATGCACTATTCCATTGGCTGTGATTGGGCCTATATAGACATCTCTCCAGGATCTTTGAAGTCAGCCAAAGCACCGTCAGGAAGTTCTTGGGAAGCTGCAAATGCCTTTGCTCTTCTACTCTCTGTTGTTTCCCTTTGCCTTTCTGTCTTTGTTGGATACCAAGTTTCGAAAGGTAAAAACATCCCTTTTACACCCATAGATCGACTATAAGGTACCACTTTTATCTGCTGCGTATTGAGTATTTGTTCTATAGTTACACGTAATCACCCCTTTTTTTGGCTCGTTCTCCCTTTTGATTCAAGTGGGATGTCATTTGTAATTCAATTTTTGAGTTAGCTTTTGCCATTTTGACAGAATCTGTATCACATAGATTGTGAAAGGCTATTAGGTCTGAGGTTGTCATGATTTTGGCCACTTATTGGTTTTCTCTTCGCAACAAAATCCATTTATTTTTAGTTGTTTAATATCAGTATATGCACTTCTGAGGAAACCACAGAATAAGATGAAGAACAATCACCATGAGATAAAAGGAACTGAGTTATGATCTTGTGACACTGTCCCATACTGATTCGTCTTGAACTTGGGTAATATAGGATTGATGGGATGGTGTTTTCCTTTATTGGGTAATATCTCTTCTATTTTAGTCCTTTTTTGATTCTTAATGATTTATTTATATTCTAATATTCATGTTCTTGTCATAGCCATTGTTGTTGCCAATAAGAGAATTGAGAGATTGGAAATGGTGGTTGTCATATGTTACCAGTGAAAGAGAGGAATGAGACAAGGAAGAAACTGACAGAAAGACAAAGAATAAAGCTTAAGTTCAGATATAATAATGACAATAATAATAAGAAACAGCTCTGACTAAAAGAATCCTGTATACTACATATTATATATTCCTTCTTATTGAAATTGGACGTCTCATTTTGAATTGTTCATATTTTTGGACGTCTCATTTTGAATTGTTCATATTTTAAGAAATAAATATGATTTGGTTAATTTTAATATTATAATGTCACTTTTCTAATTAAAATTTTAATTAAGAAATGAGATATTTAATTTTGAACAAATTAAAATAAAAAATGAAATATTCAAATTCAGATGGAATATAATAATTACCTTTAAAAATATGTTATTCTAAAGTAGCAGTTGAATTGCATAAGAAAAAAAAAAAAATTAACTACTAAACTAATGAATAAGAACGTATTTGAAAACATTTATTTTTAGTGTTTTAATATATATATATTTTAAAGTTTTTTACTTACCTCTAACTCTCTCAATGCCCTCTTACCTTGATGATAATCGTAACATTTCATCTACACTTAGACATATTTCAAATATGAAATCTCATGATTTCAAGTATTACAACTTATTAATAAACTAGTAAGATTTAACATATTTTAAAGTCAGTGTTCTTTGTCTATTGGAATTATATATATGTTGGTATAATTCAGGGTATAATAAATTTTAGATCAAACCAAACATTTGTTCACTGAAAATTATAGTGTCTCAATTACCCTTAACTTTGACTGGGAAAGTGCCATGCGCCACAAAATTTTTTTTCTCATACATTACAATTTTTGTTCTAATTTTATATACAACTAAGTAATATAATCACAATTGAGGATATTAATCTTATTAATTAAAAGTTTAGGATATGTAGAATATATATATACAAAAATGTTATAGAGTACTATGGAACATACTCTATAGAGTGCTCCAGTTAATAAATATATATAAAAATATATATATAAATATATATATTTTTTTATATATGATTATATTAGCTCCTCCATATCTGTCAACCTCAAACAAAGCTAGACATCTTATATAAATTATTAGACAAAATTTCCTAAATTGAAAATCTTGCATTTCTATATATATTGGTGATCATCATACATTGATGGGTTTTCAGTTTATCGATAATCCACCCTACAAGACCATATATATCAGGAAAACCTTAGTTTTACAAAAGATTCTCAAATTCAAAGAAAGATTCCATTTCTTCTACTTCACCGGAGGAGTCCAAGAGAGTCAAGCAATTTGTTAATGGCAAAACTTCAGGTAATGCAAAGGGCTCAATATCCTGAAACTCCAAGTATTGCCTTTCTTTGCTAAAAATGTTAAGCACAACATACTTATTCCCTTCTCTGAATATCATCTCCCCATGCCTCGTCACTGTAATTCTCCTTTCGATCCTCAAATCCATTTCAACTTTCAACAACTTCCTCCATGAATCAAAAACTCCATACTCTGTCAAAGCCCAGAAATCATAGCAGAATTTCACTCCATCGGGACGACCGACCACTAAGGAAAGCATGTCCTTATAGGCAACAATCCAGTCACGACACTCCATTTCATCCATCCCATAAAAGGGCATCCTTATTTCTTGAAATTCTTCTTTTCCCATGTCAAATGCAAGCAATCTTGGAGGTGTTTCATCCCTGGTCATGAACTTTGGACGAGGCTCCGCCAGCCAGTGAAAACAGTCATGAAGGACTAATTGCACACAAGAAACCTCAAGTGGGTACATAGGCCACCAAGAATCAAGATCATGTCCTGAAAGGAATGTCAGTTCTTGAATCCTTTTCCAAGAATCACTATCCAGTGAATAAACCTCAACAACATCTTTAGGATCATTGTCATATTTGAGGGTTACAATTCTGATAATCTTGTAGTCATTAGCCAGATTATGATAACCAAATCCAATTACCCGATAAAAGGAAAAAACCTTATCATTCAAGCTTGTACTTGAAATTGTTTTGCACTTTTGGATAAATGGATTGTACAAGTATAGGAGTTTTCTCAAATTGAATGAATCAGAGAGTAGAAGCAAACCACCACACGCATAAATTGGCTCACAAATATTAGCATGAAAATCATATCGGATTTCTCTCTCTAAAACTTTAACTTTATCATCTTTGAGCAGCTTGAAGGATTTACAAGACATATAAATCTCGGGACCGCATAAGAGAAAGTGGTTACCTCTTGAAGATGAGGCCTGGAAATGCCTGAGGATGAAATCAGCATTCCTAATCAAAGCAAGCCATTCTCTGCAAACCAACATGCATTTGACAAGGTCTTCTGTAGGAAGTCGAATCAATATGGTAATGATGATCTCAAATGGCAAAAGTGTGAGATTCATTTCTGGAACATCCATGCTTGTTAGTACCCAACCAAAAGTTTATAGGGAAATGTTATCAAGTGCATATGAATTATTAGTATGGAAACATTGTTATTGCGAGTATTTTTATATATTTATGTGGTCATCACATGGAGAACACCACTTATCATAATGCGAATGACATTAATGAGTGCTTGTCTTTACATGGTCCACAAACGGACTATGGATTGCACTTATTAGTATGCAAACAATGCTAATGAGTATTGTCACGTTTTCCTCGTATGAACTACTTATTAGTATGTTGATAATCAACAATAATAACTAAGTCAACGGTCAATACACTTAATAAGGTGGTCAATTGAAAAGATAGAATGTGATTCAAAGAGCAATACACAAGATGGACACTTTAATGCATATACATAAACAAAGGTAAATTTGTTTTGAATGTGAATTTATGTACGTTCTAGGCTGAAGTCATTTCTTCTTATATATGTATTTACCATGAGGCTATTAATAATTTATCAAATGCTAATTGTTTATACATTATTTATTTTAACTTTCTTTGTAGAAAAATAAAATTTTAAAACGTAATTAGATAATATTAATTTGAATACATGACATGTTAACTTTTTGACTGTTTAAGAATTTGTCTATGTATATATAATATATTTGATTATATATATTATAATCAAATACTTCGACTTAAAATTTACAATTTATCAAAGTTAAAGTATCCTAGTTCACTCAATATGTATCCAAACTCAATACACATAGAGAAAATGTCATAAATGAGATTGAAAATCACAACTGAATTCTTTGATTGGTCAACAACTTTAAAAGTTATCAGTCCCTTCAGAGACATTCTAATGGGTGGAGTCGTGAGTATGCAGACCATAGGTTTCAAGTTCAAATCCCACCAACACTCACCTGAATAATTGGAATATCGAGGTAGGTGCAAACTGACTAGACACCTCCAAAAAAAGAAGAAAAAAACTTTAAAAGTTATCAAAGTATAATTACGTATTTATATTATAAACCCCATTAATTTCTTCACATTTTAGTATATTTATTACTTAAGCACGATTCATGGAGGATGTGCATCATTTGAACGTGATTTAAAACAATTCAATATATATAAATGTAAAATATCACTGTCTTTTGCATAACATTTATAGTTTCTCGGCTCAAATGGTCTCCAAAGTCACATATAATTTTTTGAACTTATATTAAAATCACAGTAGGAAAAGTTTAGTAAAAATAAGTTTCCCTAAGAAAATACAAATATTAGACAATGATTGACCTTGACTTTTGTTGATTATTATCGCAAATGATATTGTGATTGAGAATTATGGACGTTGGAATTTAAATAGTATTTCTGACTCCATATTTATCCAACATTATTCCCAAATGTTATTTTAACTTGTATAACATGCCTCTTGAGTCTTGTTAAATCTAATTGCATGGATTTGCATAATTCACAAGGTGGGTCAATGTTTTTCAACAATGTTACAAACCTACCTACCTTAAGTGCAATCAAATTATTTGGAACTCCAGATCATTTTATGCATTTAATTGAATTCAAAGATTTCAGAGTATGCAAGTGAATCTAAAATATCAGAATCCCATCAAATTTGGATGTTGCATATGAATTGAAGAAATTTTGACTCTCTTGATCATCCATAGCAAGCATGTAGTTGGTGTCAAAATACATACTCCTTCCGTTTAAAAAAGAATGTCGTTTAAGGATTTTTTACTAGAATTAAAGTAATCATAACATTACTCATTCGAGACAAATTTGTCTCTCTTTAATTTACCTTGAATTGCACTCCCAAATCCTCTTTCCTCCTTTATTTTTTCTTTCCTTCTCTCTAATCTCTCTTTTATTTGATTGGTTATTTTAAAAATTGGGATGTGCATTGTAGTTAATTGCATTAAAAAATGTTAAAAGGAAGTTTAATTAAAAAAGGGTAAAATAGATAATTTAGTTACACGTTTTGTCTTGAATTGTGCACATGACAATTATTTTGAGATAAGATTCTCTTCCTTAAATGACATTTTTTTTTTAAACTCAGGGAGAATGTAGTTGCTAATTTTGAATGGCATGTTTTTCCTTAATTTTAATGCTTACCAATCATACTCGAACACTACACAAAATTGCACTAGATAGGATGGTCCTAAGGCAGTCATATATAACCAAATAGTTGTCATATAAGTTATATGTGACGGTCACACGATGGTTTTTGGATTGTTACAAATAGAGGAGTGGCAAAAGAGAATCGAGAAAAAATGATCGTCGTATATAATATATACGACGGTATATACTACAGTCTAAAATTGTAGTAAAAAAAAAATCTTTTATACGACTATCGTATAAAATAATTTAATGTGATGCCAACTATCGTAATAACTATCACATATGTTAAGTTATATACAACATCAATATCCGACTGTCATATAAAAATTATTATTTTCAACATTATATAATATTCTTTTCCTACTTAAAAAAGCCGTCACATAAAACTAACTATATATATATATATATATTTATAACGATCCTGTAGTCATCATATATATTCAGATAGATCCATCATATATACTCTGACTTATATACTACACCTTATAATCGTCATATATAATTAGACTTTATATGATAACTTGCAGCCACCATATAATTTTTTTTATTATTATTTTTTAAATTGTCAAGATTATGTTATGACGGTTGAAAAGTTTTCAATTAAATACGACAATCCTTGAGCCACCATAATAGATGCAATTATATATATTTAATTTGGGATGAGGATTTATTCAAAATTAAATTAAAATGCTACTGAATTTAAATAATAATTAAAACTAGACATAAAAAATATACCAGCAATATATACTAATCAAATGCACCCATACAAACATATATCCATGATACGTTATATAGCTTTAAGTTGAAATCCAAAAATGTACATTAATCAACAACATGATGTAAGTAACCAAATCCCAATACAAGATATCTATCTAAAAACAATATTAAGTGGCCTCCAAAAATCGTATCCCTTGATCCAAATCCCTGCATTTCAGAACACATCAATGTTAATAAAGATTAATAGAAACTTCCGAGTAAGTATTCCTCATAAAGAAGAATTCAAATGCACAAAGAAGATCAAAATAACAATTGCACAACCCAACATATATCTGAATAGCATTTGTATGTGGAGGATTAGGTCTTGAACTGGACTGAAGAAAAAGCTAGTTGATAAGTGCATTGCATTGTTAGATTACACAAACTTGCAAGTCAGAAAACATCCCCTTTTACTACAAAACCAATTCAAGAAAAGTAAAAATTAATGATAAAGGAGATAATTTTCTAATCTTACTATCTAACATCTAGAATTACACCTCTGCAAAATCTAAGGACAAAACAATTTGAACCATGTGAGCATGTGCATGAATGTTAGAAATTAGAATAGTTATCTCATTCTTGGAATTACTTGCTCTTCTCTTGAATAACTACGGTTAACATTTCAATACCATCCATATCCTTTATTCCTTTAGCTCCAAAATTAGAGGAACACAGCTATCTAATCTAATGCTAAAGAGGGATTTCTACCATGTTCTCTGTAAAATTAATCTTTTGCTAATAATAACAATAATAATAAATACTGTCAATTTTTCATACAAAAAATTCCACAAGAACTTGACAGAATAAATCATCATATTTGGTATCAATTTTATCAGCTCAAAAGTATGCACCATGTTTAATAGCCTGTCTGACATAAGTGAAGAGAACTGAAGAAGGTTAAGGTAACAAAAAAAAAAAAAAAAAATGTAACTCTAAATGATGCTTCCTCAATCAAGAAGTTAGATTATCCGTAGTACCCTAGAAGAAGTCCAAAATTACAAGATTAGTACAAAGGCAAAAATGCAAAACAATTTTTTTTTTTTTTAGCGGTGTAAGGATCAATTTCCAAGCACCTCGACATTCCACTTATCCAGGAGGGTGCTGGTGGGATTCGAACTCAAGACTTATGAACTGCACGCTCGTCACTCCACCCATTGGGATGTCCATGAAGAGACAAAAAAAATGAAAAACATTACCTAGTAATTCATAGTTCATGAATGACATAAGAAAATGCATTGATGATTTTCCTTTCCAATTGACTTCTAGTTGTATCTGATTACAGTTGAACAAACTAACGGACCCGGGCCGAAACAAGTCAACCGTTTACATTATATTAGCTCTCAGTTTCTCCTCTATTTCCCTTCACTTTCTATCTTATATTGTCCTCTTCTTAACTTTTTTTTACGACCATAAATATAAGAGAGAAAGGGAACTTTCAAAGGTCACTTCAGCTTCCAACGATACTTTGCTTAGTTTTCTTGGAAATTTCATAGGAAAATTCGCTGAACAAAAATTCCAGAAATTCTGTGGAGGATTTTCCAGAGTTTCTCTTCTCGCTCACTATAAAAAGGAGTGAGTAAATTTAGTCCTGAAATCAGCTTTGAAGGGCATTCCAAATTTGCTCCACTTCTGGCCATGGCATTCCAGTATCAAGCAAATAATGCACGTCGAAACACTGCCATATTTTTCCCTACCATGCACTACTTGCTGCTGGTAACTAACTCCATTGGGCCAATCTTCAGGGCATTTTCCTCCGGCAACAATTCCCTTCTGGCTTTTATCCTCTTCGTCTACTCCAGTTTCTTCTTGCTAGAGTACTGCTTCACCCTGTATCAACGATATCCTCAGGGCGATAATCCTTCGCAAAAGAAGTTACTGGCTGTAGCTATTTGGTTCTTGTTTTCCGGTATCATGTTCGGCCTTGCCTATCAATTCGCTGCACATTTCTACTTCTTGTTCGACTTGATTCTTTACTTTGTTGCATCCTTAGCCAGCGCCATCATCTTCTACATCTGCATAATCTACAATAATAATAAGCAATGCGCTGCTAATCGCCAGGAGTCCCTGCACTGATGAATCTGATAAAACTGCCTTGTCCTAGGTTTTGGAGAAAGTAGGATGAACTCGTTCAATAATACAATTAATAAAGTTCTGCAGAACTTGATTTTTGGGATATAGTTTCTGTTCAATTTTATTGGTCTAGTTTGGAAATTTTGTTCCCAAATTGGTTGCCCATTTCATCCTTCAAGAGTCTATTTATCGAACTCTATTTTTTTTTTTTTTCTTTTTTGACATTTTGAACTCTAACACATACTCTACTCTAATTACTAAAAAGAGGGTTGAACCCTTTTTTTCCCCCTTTTTCTTCCATTACTAAACCTTTACATATTTCAAACAAATTACTCTAAAATTATTATCCAAAAATTGTTTATCTTAATCTTCGTGTAAAGTCCCAAGTGAACAAATAAAATGGGAAGGAGGGAGTAACATGTAATTAGATTTCTAAATTAAATTTAAATTTTTCAATGAAATACTTATAAAAATTAGACGAGTTATATTCATTATAAACTAGGTGTAATCGCTGTGGAATGCACCACTTTTTTATTTTTCATATTAAAATATCAGCTAAGAAATATTTTGTATGTTTATAAATATATATGATTATGAGATTGGAAGATTTCTCTAAGTGTTTTTTAGATACAACATGACTATTCAATCTGAATATGTGACTCTTCTTAGGAATGTTTCAATATTTTCCTGGTAATTGACTTGACATGCTTTAAAATTCAAGAATTAAAAATATACGAGATTAAATATATATATAATAGATGTTATTTAATAACAGTTAGTAATTACTATTTTTATAAAATTAAATTGAATAAAATTTGAATTAGTGTGAAGATATGATTAATTCATTTTATAATGTTATATAAAATATGTCTAAATACCAAGAATAATTTTAACAGATTGGTTTTGAAGATTTTTAAATTGATATGGACATATCATTATGTCATTATATTTTACAAAGATATAATCTATCCGAATAAGGAGAGAGTTTTTTAAGAAAAAAAAATTAATTTCGGATATTTTTTTTATATTTGATTTATAAATTTCCAGTAGAAAATTCTCATTTAACATTCATTCAATTTCTTAGATTTTTTAATTTAAAATTTATTAAATTAATTATATACATGCACGGTACATGGGAGTAACAAATAGCCAAATATTGAGGGGGGTTTTCCCCCTCTTTAACCATTAGAGTCAAATTTAAATAATATGAACATACAATTAATTCATTGTATTTTAGAAAGAAATAAATAACTTATATATGGAGATTTTTTTTTTACGAAATTAATTTTGGATAATCTTTGACATTTATTTTAGTTGAATTAGAAAAATCATATGTATAGTTACATTAATTTCTTTTGGATTTTTTATTTTTATTTTTAAATATTAATACTTATAAGTGGCAGAAAACTTAGACTGGGATAAATATTTTGGGGACCAAAGCATCCCAAAAAAACTAATGGGGGAAAAAGCCACCAAAATCTAAAATTTTAGAACTAATCTCACCAATTTTCTAGAAAACTATTTATGCACCAAAAAATATATAGAAATAGTGATCATTTACTCTTCATGGATTATCATTGCATGGGAAACAATAAGAATGGATGCAGATGCAAGCTCCAGAATACTAAAGTGGTATTATGAACTCTCAATCTGAATCAGCCGGCTGCAATTGAAGTGAATTGCACGAAAACAGGATGATCTCTATGTTTATCCTCAATTCAGAGGCACCTGGATGCATGCTTCCCTTTCGTGAGTAGAAGTTCTACTTGAAACCAGAGAGTCATACACGGAAGAGTCCAGACGTTCCATCTTCTTCATACTGTTACAGAACTTCTCACTGTTTGTCATGTCCTTGTTCTCCTCGAAATATTTTAGGAAAAGCTGTATGGTATCATCCGTAGGAAAAGAGTCACGTTCCTCTGCAACTGCCTTATCTGCACCAATTTCCAGATACTTCAGTGCCAAATCGATTTGATGATTCTTTATGTGGTAGTTTGTCAACAAATCCAGGGTCCTGAAGTTGGGTTGTCTGCCTTTTGCAAGAATGCCTTCATAGAGAGCATTAGCATCTTCAATCAAGTTCCTCTTCAGGTATGATTCCAGAACCACATTACATAACCTGACATCATAGAGTGAGCAACCTGATTCCCACTCTCTAAAACACTTCTCCAGGCTTTCTGGGTCTCCCAACTCATAAATGGCCGACAACACAAGGAGATAACTAGTATTACTAGGGCGTTTGAAGGCTGACTTCAGGGATATCCATGAACGATTAACTCCAGACAAATCAGACATTCGTCGATATAAGTTTATTAAGGTGTGAAAAGCCTCAAGATCCCGCGGGTTTTCAAATTTCTCTCGCTTTTCAAGAACAGCTCTGGCTTTATCATGCATCCCCGCATTGCAATAAATAGTAGCCAGATTTCCACGCGTGAATGGATCGAATTCTATCTTACTTGCCTTCATCTTGTCAACAACTTCCTGTACAGCATCTAAATTATTCAAAGATGCATGGCTGTTCATCAACAAATTATATGTATATACATCTGCTTTGATGCCCTTCTCTTCCATTTCTTGTACTAGCAAAGCAACTTTTTCAGGCTGCTTAGTGGCCAAGAATAAAGAAATGATATTGTTATAGTTCAAAGTGGAAATAAACTCCAAATCTTTCATCTTGGAAAAGAGCTCTGTAGCCTTATCTAAATTTTTCTCCTGGCAGTAAGAGTTCAGAAGGGCTCCATATGTTTTTGTGGTTTTTGCAGATTTTTCGAGACTTTCAAAGTACTTTTCCGCTGTAATTATGCCTTTTGTCTTGGCAAGGAGGTCTATTCGTATAGCTCTGTCAGCATTATTCATGATCATCTTGCTGTTTTCCATCCATTCTGATAACTGTAACAGCATATGAGATTTAAGTGGAAAGGAAGGAGCAGAAGCTAAATGAATTATGAGAGAATTAACATTTTTGAGCAGGCGCTTGCAAATATAAATGAATCAGATTGTTATAGTGAATGTGGTAAAAGAAGTAGTAATAACGTAATGTGCTTTTCCAAACAGCATCAAAGATACATAGAACAAGGAGTTGAACAAAAGTTCTCCTTTTATGATAATGATGTAACTTGGTGCTTTGCTAATAATGTGAATACAACTAATCAAGTATGGAAGGAAAATTCGCCTCCTTGTAATGGTCCTCTCCTCCTTTCCTTTAACCTCTCATGCATATCTTTTGATTTATATCCTATTGGAACAAGGGGCCTCTGTGACTAGTGGGAAGGATTTCCCCGCAAGGGACTTTCCCCTTAATTCAAAGCATGGAAGGAAAATTCATCCTCTGAAGAGAATAAGTGACGTTCACAAAATTCTCAAATGAATGTCGAATAACTTATGAATTATCAGTACCCACATTTCGTGAAATATAAATTATTTAAAAGAAAAGAAATAAAGATCAGAAGCAGATAAATCACTAAAATTTTAACCCTTTATTCATCATCCCTATCCCAACATAAAATTTTGCAAGTTTGCAAGGTTTTGACCTTTCATACGTTATATCTTTCTCGTAAGTAAATCTCTATGATCTGTGAAACTTCAAATAATCTAAGACGCAACAATCAAAGGACAAAGAACTAATTTAACCTTCAGTATCTTCCTAAATTTGCCCCTATGGCACAGAGATACCCTTTTAATGCAATCACTCTCCGAGTGAAGATTGAAACTCTTCTCTTCCCCATTTCAATTGAAGACAGACAAATAACATAAGGTTATTACCAAATAAACCCTTCGAAAATTCTTGATCGTCTAGGCTTTAACCCCACAAAATTATCTATGTATAAGATTTTTTCCACATCTTAAAGAACAATCACCAACTTACTTGGTGAAGCAAACATAATGAGAACTCCAAGAATCTAACTTGGAAGAGCCTGTTTATTTTCTTCAATTCATAACTGTTTTGAACCCACTCAATTTACAAATTTAAGCATTTTCACTATTAATGACTGCTCTAAATGCAATATTCTAACCAGTTAAACAACAAAATCTCATTTCATGCAAACAAAGTCGTTCTCCCATAATCATTAACACGGATGAACCTAAGAGGAAAAAAGATCATGAATAAAAGAAGAAATACCTGGAGAGCAATCTGATAATTCTTGCGCTTGCGGAAAATTTTCACTTCATCAATGATAACAAAACGATTAATGAACTTGCCACTATTGACCCATTCATTAAGGATTTGCGATACTCTGGTATCTGACTCGGAGTCCGGTCTGATTTTCAGCTGAGAAAGTGTTTCAGACAGGGATGGTTTCTTTCTCAAATAGCTCACGGCGGCCTCTGTGGCGACTGCGGCTGCGGCTGCTGCTGCTGCTGCTGCTGTACCTGTACCTGTTGTTGAAGATAGCCATCGATGCGATACAGTGGGCCTGAATGGAGCAAGCCGATTCGTCATTGTTTGGTGCTTGAATTTTTCCGGTCACTTAGTTCAGAGGGTTTTAGTAGGATACAGTTTTTAAAGTGAAGTTTGAAGAGAAGCCTTTGGCTAAACGACGCCGTGTCTGATAGTAATTGGAAAAAAATATTAAATTGACGTCATCAATTTAATTCACTGGTTGGTTATGGGTGGAGGGATGGTGATCTGACTAGACATGAACTTACGTATTGAATCTTAGATAATATTGATATCTCATATCATCTTATAATTTACATATGGTTTTGTAAGGTCGAAGGCTCATGCTATTCACAAAAGAGCATAGTCCCAAATTGATAATTAGGGCATGTAATCTACTAATCTTTTAATTGTGACAATTAGAAACATGCTATTGAAGCTCTTTTAGATGGAAATTGAGCCATGCCATTTTTCTTCAACAATTTTCTCTTCTTTTTTGTTTTCAAAGAAAAGAATCCTTACATCTTATTCTTTCAATTTTAATTTGTTTGTTTTGACTTACAACAAAATGTAACTCAAGAAGTTAAATTTTAAAGTCAACCTATGATCAAAATTATTTCAACCCATTTAAATCGCTAAATAAAATCAACAAATATTGAACCAAAAAGGTAATTAAAATGATAGAATAACATTTAGCTATATTTATAATAAAAGAAGAATTTACAAGAAAAACGTGGGTTTAATTAGGTTAGCCTAACTCTAGTGAAATTAAACTTCCTACCATTAGAAGAAATCAACATATGTCCCCAACACGTACAAACAACAACTTTAAACGGAAAAAAAGCAAATAAAATTAGGCCTGATGTATCTATTTTTCTATCTATTGCAAAGCAATTTCTTGATGTCCGAGGAGGACAGATCAATCTTTGGTTGCAGCTTATGATGATTTGCAAGGGATTCAACTAACTTCTTGGGTACCAAACACTTCTCTGCAGTGTACAACTTCTCTTGAAACAGAGTCGATCCAAGAAGACGACCCATAATTTCTTGATTGTCAAATGAATCTCCATTTTCCTGCAGTTGGATATATTCTTGTCCAAATCATATGACTATACAAAACAAGACAACATTCTTTGCATCAAAACTTGTAAAAAGGATAAGAAAAATTTTTAACTTACCTGATGATTATTAACAGAGGCCATGGTTTCAAGAATTCCTACTTGGGCTTGCAAGAACTTGATGTACTTAAAAGCAGCTTGGAACATTTCAGCAGTGTTCATTTTCTGGGCACCAGGAATAAGCTTTCCAAGCTCCTGAGTCTTCTCTGTTATCTTCCTCCTCCTCTGCCTAGCAGCTATGCTCTGAAAAGACAAACTCCCCGCTGTTCCAGTACCAGTACCACTACCCGTACTCGTACCGGTACCGTTTCTTTTGGGGACAGCCTCAAGAACAGAGCTTTTAGGCTTACTGACAAAATCAGGAACAGGGCAACCAAGAATAATTTCAGGGGAAATTGGTTCCGGAAAAAAACTTGGATTTTGAGGGACACCAAAACCGTTGCAGAATCCTCCTGGTATTATATCCGAGCTGAAGCTACAATCTTCATACACCTTCTGGCGTTTCAAGAAAGTGTTATAGGGCTCAAATTGATCTTGTTCGGGAAAGATTTCAGGGACCAGAGAGTAAAGATTTTCGGGTACCGGAGATGAACCAAAAGGAACTAAATTGTGGCAGTTGTTTGAGTAAAACAACTCGTGATGGGATTCCCAGAAAGGATCATTGATTATGCAAGACTCTGAGAATCCATAACTGGAGGAATCAAGTCCAGGAAGAAGCTCGGAAGACTGAAGAAACTCAGTATCATTTTGTTGAGTGAAGTTCATCTCTGAGTTAAGATGGGCTTCTATTTCCTCCCAGTTCGTGCAGCAGCTCAAAGCCATAGTTTTGGAAGAATTAAAGAAACCTGTAAACAAAACACTCAGTTAATAAAAATTATAATAATAATGTAATGAAAACAAAAAATTTAGAATCAAAGAAAAATCTTTGAAGAGACTAAAATTAGTGTCTTAACAGCATTTTTTTCCTTTTTCCTTTTTTTTACCTCAACTGACACCAACAAATAAAACTAACAGTTTCTTGATTTCTCTGTGTGTGAGAAATGGGAGAGAGGACGTGGGATGGGGAATGGAAGTTACTGAGAGAGGGAGGGAGAGAGAGATTTATGAGGGGATGCTGATAAGTTCTGTGTAACGGTTTTTCCCGATTATTAGGAGGGAAGTAGGGGCGCCGTAATTTTTAATTTTCACTCACGGGAATTCTACTGTTACGTGTTTTTAACCGTCGGATGGGATGGGATCTCGGCCTTTGGTTTTTAACTGTTTGTGAATCATAAATAAACCTGGAAGGAAGTTACTGGGGGGAAGTTTTTTTCAGAACCTGGAACGGAGGAACTCCGGGGGACTTCCACGTTTAGTGGCAAAATTGTTAAATTTGTGTTAAAGTGTAGTAAGAATAAAGTCAGTAAAAGTTGATGTAGAACACAGTAAATTTTCAGAATTTACCATGTTTGATTCGTTCATTGGTTAAGATGATAATAAAGGTAGACAGACTTAGGATCACATAATCCAAGAATTACTGTGAATGTAAAGAATCATCTTATTGTACTTTTTTTAACTTTATACTGCAGTAATTTTTATGCATTTATAGTGAGAAAATAGAAAGACAAAATAACTTCAACCCAAAAAGGGATATTGCAGTTTTGTTTTTATAACTTACCTACTTTTAGTTCAAAACTTTTTTTTCCACTATAATAGTAAAATTGGATAATCATTTCATGTTTTGGATTTTTAGTACACATTCATTTATCACTCTCTATTACACAAAAAAAAAAACTTACCTGGATTGCTAAAAAAATCAACTATGCCAAGAATTATTTTAATTTTTTAGGATTTAACGTATAAAATATATCTAACAAAATAATAAAAGGTTACGTGTAAGATTTTTACCAGAATAATCTGAAATATCACACAATTATGTAGTACTCCCTCCATTTAAAAAAATTGTCGTTTAAGAAGAAAATATTATTTCAAAATAACTATAGTTTACACAATTCACAACAAAAAAAAAAAAAATGATGATTACCTGTTTTATCTTTTCCTTATCAAACTTTTTTCTTTAACATTTTCCAATTAACTACCCTATACATTCTAATTTATAAACTAACCAATCAAATAAAGGAGAGAGGAGAGAGGAGGAATGAGAAAATAAAGGAGGAATGAGAAAAGTGATTTGGGAATGCAATTTAAGATAAATTAAAAAGGTATAACCTTGTTGTCAATGAACAATCTTATGATTATCTTAATTATTGAAAAAAATCCTTAAACGGCATTTTCCTTTCGAAACTTAGAGGGAGTATGTATTATTAGAAGATTGGTGCCAATCATTTGACATTCTAAATAAAAATTTCATTAAAGACAATGAGTTATGAAGTATGAAACCCATTTCTCATTGAAAAATGATGAGGTCATGTGTAGTAATAGTAATTGATATCCAGGAATAATTCAACATTCATTTCAAAAATTTATTAATTCATGATTCTACCATAATTGAATAAAATTAAATTGATTATGTTATAGGGTATGCATTCTATAGTACTATAATCAAAATTTAAATAATTCAAATTAAATTTTATATTCATTTTGTCAATATTAGGATAAGGATTTTTTTTTTCTTCTCAAAATCCCGCTATTATAAAAAATCAAAAGAAAAAAAACATTTATTAAAGGAAACAGAATATGGGTAATATTGAAAAAATATGTAAAATATCTATTAAACTTCCAATAATGACTTATATTAAGGGACAAATGACTTATAATTAGGAATAGAAATCATTTAAGTCCATAGTTTCAAAAAAATAAAAAATTCTTTTAGTTTTGTCAGAGGGAAAATTTTTGTACATAAACTATATTTATTTATAGTATTTGAGGGAAAAAAATTTTCCTTTCTAAGATAATAAATGGAAATATCTAAAATTTGTTTAAGATGTGAATCAACATTAAAATATTTATGAAGATTTATGTTAAAGTAATAGAGCATCCGCTTGTTAAAATTACCTTTAAGTAATCTGAGATTGAATGTTTACACATATTTTTCCTATAGACCTGATGTTCCAAGCATTCATTTTTGCAACATTACTTTTCTAGATTCTACTTCCTCTTCAACAATTTCCCCTGCAAATATTGTTGCAAGAATTGAACATAGTGAATCACTAGATGAACATGAGTGAAAGAAAACAATGTGAATTTTTTTTTTAATCTTTTGTGCGATAAAATCTGGTATCCCCACCCCAGGGAGACTCATCCGGATCAGTGCCTGACCATTACTCCAAGGTAAGGCCCGGCAGACTTGTTCAACATTCCGCCTCAAGAGAAAATCAAAATCATGACCTTTACTAGGTATTAGCAAGCTACTTACCACTTGTCCCAAGTGATTGCATTAGAAAACAATGTGATTTTGCAGCAATTTGGGAAGACATTTGATCCAAGGATGATGAATATGAATGCAGGACTTTGACTCTCAAAAGATCAGGTTACATGAGGAGAGAAACGCGAGCAAGGAGTTCTAAATGTTATATACATCTCTCTGGAGAAATAAAGAGTTCTTCCAGATAATCACACATTATTACCTGTCGATTACTACACTAACAAAAGGATACCATGTTGAAAATTGCAGTGAAGTCTTAAAAGGGCAAATTCAGAGAATATAGTAATAGCAATCTGGCAATGAAGATTTCTAACAATTCAGAAGAGAATATTATGAGAAGTTCATAAAGTCTCTATCCTACGAAACAGAATTCAGCTGGTTATATAACTTAAGACCTTCCACAGATTGCAGAGGACAATGTTTAAGTTTAAAGAAACTCCAATCCTTGTTTGAATTAGCTGCAAAAACATGTTCATCACCTGTGCAGTGCAAGAACATTGTCAGAAATGAATAAAACCTTACTGTCTCCAAAACATAAATATATCTATATATGGATATTCCATATAACTAAAGAATTCATATAAATACAATCAGAATTCTAAGCAGAAATTAAGTTTAATTACACAGAAAAAGGAAAACATAAAAGAATCCAGTTTAACAAATTGTACGAAGAAAGAAATTAGATGAATATATTATGTGAATAACCATATAGTTTCCAACAAGTTCAACAAATTGATCAAGTTTCCAGATAACAACAGCTCCAAAGGATGATATGTTACGCCCAAGGTTTGCTTCACTGATTTCATTATATGCAACATTTGTATGTAAGAGAATTCCTCATAACTTACTCAAAGTTTCAATAGAAGAGTTTATCACTGGGTTCGTTTTTCCTCAATACATTCTCATGATCAAGCAAAAGGAAACTTTCCACAAAATCAAATATGTCGTGAACAATAAGGTTGTGTCTAAACTCATTATATTGGCCATCTTGAAGACAACAATAACATGTAAGCGTTTTGCCCATTTCTAAATCTTCATTAGTCCGTTGTGTAATTTTCCTTTGTATCATTGACCCGTTCTTTGTGAACCACATTGAGAATGCTACATCTGAGAAAGGAATTATGCTGAGTTTCTTTTTCCAAGATTCAGAGACACCATATTCATCCATCACCCACAGATCAGGATTCTTGCAGTCAGAGTTCAAGGAAAATCTTTTAGACACAAGCAGGGCAAGAGATCCTTGAAACTCATTCATATGTACAACATCATCCATATCCACAGCTTGGAGTTCACTGGGCAGCCTGATGTCCCTGAAGACCTCTTCATTAAAATCAAAAGCCACAATTGAATCCAGAAGATATAGATCATCTTCTTCTTCAGTACTTGTACACCAATGAGTAGCACCATTGTAATACAGTCCAGTCCAATTCGCACAATTACCCAGGAGTTTTCTTGGAGAACCCTGTTCTAATTCATGCCATGAATCAGTTTTCAAACTATAAACATGGACCTTGTACCTTGGGTAACCCTCCATTGCCACCAATCTGTGGTCATTACTCTGCTCATTATATCCAAATCCATACCTGATATAAGGCACAAATTCTAACTCAGAATATCGAAACCTTCTGACATTTTTGAGATGTTGAATTGATGGATTATACAAAAATATTCCCTCTCCAATCCCAGAAGTAATCTTTAGACAGAGTAATCCGTTGCATGAGCCAAGAATCTGAACAGGATGAAGGAAGGCTGGAAATTGAAATTTTGCACAAATTCTGAGTGTGTTTTCGCAACATAAAGCCCCCCACCGATGATAGACAGCCAAAAAAGTGGATCTTCTTGTTTGGAGAGATTATGATTCGAGTGTGTCGCTATGAAATTAGGGTTTTTAATCAGGGAATTCCATGATTTGGAGACAACACTGAATCTAACCAGGGATTTCAGAGGAAGTCTTACAAGAATTTCAGTAAAGATGTCTTCGGAAAAGTACAATTTCTCAGCCTCAGCTGCCATTGCGCTGCTTCGTCTTCTAGGATTTCCGAGTACTTTCACGATTGGTGTTCTACACCCTCAATTTCTGCCCAAAGATATTTCCAAGTAGGGCTGTCAATGGTGGATTCGAATCCTTACCGACCCCTTTTTTATGGGACTTGTATTTTTATTTTTACATCCAAACTTAAATAGTATTCTTTAAATAAATTTGAATATGGTATAGTAGTTCCAAATCCATTTAATTTTGGATTGGATTATGTATATATATATAATATTTATTTTTTATACATACATGTATATATGCATATGTTTCTATTCTTATTTCAATTTTAATTTTGTTACGTGATTATTAAATTTTAAATATTTCTTGATAAATGTTATTATTATTATTTAATAATTAATATTTATTGATTATTTTCAATTTTATTAATAAGTATATATTAATTTGACTTTTTAACAGCCGTTATAATTATTATTTACTAATTAATATCAATTGTTATTTTAAATTTGATTGAAAAGTGTGTATTATTTTGACCTTTTAACACATTTAACTTCAAGTTTTTGTTTAACTTATTTAAATTTTACTTTCTTTCCAATTTCTATAAGCAAATATAATTTACTTTTTTTTTGACAAAATGTAATAGAAAATAGAAAATATGTCAGGTATATCTCCCGATGCCCGTTGGGTATGATTCGGGTCCAAGTAGGTTGGATTCGATAAGTAATCGAATAGGGTCTGATCCTATATTTATTAGTCGAATTCGCATACGGAACTAGTAGTTCCGGTATTGTTTAGTACCGTTTACACCTCTACTTCCAAATTCCAAAGATATTTTGATTTGAATTAAGATTACAAATCTATTTCAGGTATTTATTTTTTAAAATTGAGTAATGAAAAAATAGGTTCCATACTAATAAAATAAAAAATTAATATTAGTTAAATACTATAAAATAAAATTTGTTTTAAAAGATAGATGAAGTGTTAAGTTTATCTAATTAAAATTTTGATATATAAAATTGAAATAATTAATATTTTAGATTCTTTTCAATAATACTAATATAAAAAACCGGCAAGATGGCTGAAAATAATTATTATATTTATAAAAGTAATGAAATAGTCAACTTTAAAATAAAATGTAGTAGCTAAAAAATAATAATTCAACATGTCATTCATCACATGTAAAAACTTTAAAAACTAAAAATACTTTTGAGTAATTTCTTATGTTATTAATAATTAATTTTTTTCAAAGATAAAATGTATTATATTTATAAACAACCGGTAATGTACGGAATTTTCTTTAAAAACTACAATAATAATTTTTTAATAATATGTTTTTTCTTAAATTAACTTTTCTTAAGAATAATTGAATATTCAAGAATCCAACTTTTGATCAGTTTTACACTTTAGTCTTTGACTTTTTTTTGTTGACTGTATTGATCCTCAAACAAATTATCATTAGACAATTTGATCCTTCTAATCGTATATTTTGAAAACATCAAGTCAACAACCACCTCAAAAAATTAACATTGCAAATTTAGAACTAGGTCATGCAATTGGTCAGAAACAGAATTTTACTGAAATCTTGTTGAACTAAATTTCGATTTCTGATTCAACAAAAAATGAATTTAGCCAGGCAGAAATATGAATTTAGCTTAGCAAAATTTCAATTTATACCCATTTTTGAAAAATTGAATAGTATAATATTGAATTTCCCCCCCTTAATTTGGTCAGGAAATTATTGACTGAATTTTTCGATGGTTTTTTTTTTTTTAAAGAATAGGGTTCAAAGGATCAAGTTGTCTAATATAAATTTTTTCAAGGATCAACAAGATCAAAAAAATAGATTAAAGACCAAAACGTAAAACTGACCAAAGGTTAGATCCTTAAACATTCAATTACTCCTTTTCTTAATGATATAAAAATAATATTGTTTTATTTATTTTTATCAATAATAGTTCCAAAAATTATGTATTTCCATCTCATTTTCATCATATTAGCCTTTATTTTGTTAAACTTTAACAAATGCATGTAATTATAATGGGTGACCCTAAAAAAAAAAAACCGAATTCAATTTTTAGAAAGAGTTAAGGGGCAATCGCTTCTTGATATGTTTTTGGAGTGTTGGGAGTCTATTTTAATAATATATAATAGACATATAATAGACATATAACAGATATGAAGAGATGATTTTTTTTTATCAGTTATACAAGTTGAAGAGTTTAATAATAGTTAAAGAAGTGTATTAGTTCATGCAAAACGTTAATTCATCCAATCTTTTAACATTATAATATTTTGAGAACAATCATTTATTATTTTGATAAAAATACAATATTTGTACAAGCGACTCATCCAAAAGAGCTTCAAAAAAAGTATAAATTTTCTTAACTTTGGGAGTTTGATTTACCTATAGATAATAGATACATAGATAGATAGATTTATTATTTATTATTTATTATATATATATATTTATATTAGGTATTTAGTTATATCCTTTAAAAAGATAATATTTATAACAATATATGAATATGAAAAGTCTCTTTACATAAATTTATCTTTTGATATAAAATTTATTTATTTATTTTTTGTAAAACATAAAAGGTTAGGTGAATTTATTTATTTGAAAAACGAAAAGGTGTGAATTCATTTATCTTAAAATATTTGTTATATAATTTATTTAATTTTTAATAATTTTTTTTTTTAAAAAAAACATGGGCATGCTGAGAGATTAGAATCAATGAGAAACCTATACTTTTTGAAAATTTGAGATCTTGCTTTGAGTATATATAATAGATACTTTTTCTTAGAATCAATGAAAAACCTGGAGTTTTTAAAAATTTGGGATCTTACTTTAAGTATATATAATGGATACTTTTTATTAAGATCTTAACTAATTAAGCTCATATTAGTTAATATAGTTTACAAATTCATTATGTTTGATCATTGATATTTATAATTAAAAAAAAAAAAGTAAGGCAACCTAACACCAGCATCCATATAAAATTTTTTTATTTTTATATATTATTTTTAGAAGATAGTAAAAATCTTAATTTTGATTTAATGAATATTCTATTAATTAAGTTCTATTAGCTCATGAAATTATTATTTTAAAATTTAGTTAATTTGATTAATTGAATCATGATAATTGTTCTTGAAACATTTTAACTCATAATTTGTTGTTCACATTTAAAAATTGGTTTATAAATTTTATTGTTTATCAAATGCATAATTCTTTGAGTCTATGTTCAAGATGGTTTGAACAAAATTCAAACTAATTTGTTTTTTATTTATCAAAAAGTTAGATATATGTAATAAATATAAATAATTGATGTTGATAAGTATTTTTTAAGAAAATTAATCATGAAAATATTTAATATGATATGAAATTTCTGTGTCTTTTATTTTTTTAAGAATCCTTTCATCACTTCTCCTCCCAAAAAGCCTCTTCACTTCCCTTCAACACTAATTAATGAGTTCATTTTTTCTGTCTCTCCCCATTTTCTTTCTCAGTTATTTATTTATTAAGTTAACACATGACACTTATTGAAAAGAGCTTCATTACTCTTAATAATGTAAAGATTATCAAACTTTTTAATTTTAATTTTTATCATTTTATTAGCTCATAAATTGATACAACCACATGCTCATGATATTAAAGTTTCCTTAATTTAAATATTTTTTATCTTATTCAAATCATACCAAATTGAACTAATTAACCTAAAACCTATGTTGAATTTAGCTTGCCTTTTGTGAAATTAGACTATATATATTGACTAATGCTATAGAGTACACTAGCACACTCCATATGGAGTGCACGGTTACATTTTTAATAGTCAATATTTGATTTTATTTTTTAAAAATAAAATCTTCAATAATAAATTTTTTTTTTTGTAAATATATTTTATATACTAAATTTTAAAAAGATAAACTAAATCGTAGAGGTATTGGATCAAATTTAATGTTTTTATAAAATGAAAAAATTAACTCTTAAGTTTGACGGTTCAAAACTTAACCGTGCACTCCATAGTATTTTCGTGTATATATATATATATAAGAAAATAAAATACTAGAAAAAATGCAAAAATACAAACTGATTTTGATGGGGAAAATGAAGAAAAAATGCAGCAGCAGCCTTTTGAAATGAGCAACAACATATTGTCACTCAAGGTATACCAGTAGTAGTTGAATCAGAAAGTGAGTGTCGATCACAAAGAGCTAGAAGCAGGGATGATAATGGGCCAGGTCAGGGTAGGTTTTCAAAAACCCAGACCTGACCCGTCTGCCCTGGAGCTAGGCCCGACCTGACCTGTGACCTGCTACGGGTCTCTTAATCTAGGCTCGTGACTTGCCTTGTCCTATTCCTATAAAACTTGAACTGTCCTCATATTGACTTGTTCTGAACTTTTTTTATGGGTCTGGATCAACCTGACCCGTTATTTGTTCAAGAATGAAAGAAAAGAAAAAAAAAATTCAGATAGAAATTTAAACAAATTCATATCAATTCCAAAAGGTAAAATTAAAAATATTAGTTCCAACTTCAAACTAAACAAAATTCAAACTAATTTCACACTTAAATAAAATATATCCTAATATTCCAAAAAGCATGAATGGAACCCGAGATGAGCAAAAGAAAATCAAAATGTACGATACAAGATAAAACAAAATGAAAATGAATAAGAAATCTCAAGTATTCAATTACTGAATAAAGATGTTTACAGTTTGCAATTTAACTAGTGATCCTGCATAAAAGTTTGAATAAAATGCCCTGAGGAACAAAAACCTATATCCCTCCAATGAAGACAGCATTTCCTCAAACGTACTGTAAAGGTCAAGAAAGCACACCAAAAAAATAAAATAGCTGAGTAGCATGCAAAATGTTAAATAGAACAAAAACTTCTTTTAATAATGATCATCAAAAGTCGATACATCCCTATATTTTCTTCTTCTTTTTTTTGCCAGGGAGGAAGGGGGAAGGACCTTCAACCATAACTATAACAAAACTTTTTACTTAAATCAAAATCATGAACCCAAAAAGGTTGAAGTACAACAAGAACAGAAGAATCCGTTCCTTCATTTTGGTGCGAAACAAGGAACAAGAAATAAAAATAAAATCTGCAACTAAACCAGAGGTAATGACATCAGGCCGCTCCACCGATGAGTAGCAACGGTGACCTGAGTAGTGGCAGGAATGGCATGGCTTGAGAGAGGCGGGAAGCAACAACGAATGGGGAAAAGGGAGATGGGATGCGGTGTAAGAAGGTTGAGGTGGCATAGAGAGAAAGAAGGTAGCAACGGGTTGGGGAAAGCTGAGATGGGATGTGGTGCTGAGAGAAAGGAAGAAGGAGCTCAGAGAGAAAGAGAGAGGGGGGGGGGGGAAGAAGCCCTATGGTGCAAAGAGAAAGAGAGATTAGTGAGAGGAAGAAGAGGCACAAGAAAGAGAGTGGAAGGAGAGGAAGAGGGAGATTAGGGTTAAATGTTTTTACAATATAGATGATATATATATTTATTAAAAAAAAGTCTCAACTCGACTACCAGAATATAAACAAGCTGAGCTCGAGCCTAATAGATTCGGGCTCGACTCGGCTCGGCTCGGCTCATTTACACCCCTAGGTCCAACAAAGGCAGTAGGGATGGTTGCATCTTTGAAGATATGAGGACCCAGTTTTGAGAAGAACCGGCGAAGATCATCCTAATGGGCTTTTTAGGTGGGAAGCATAGATGATTGGACAAGGATCGTATCCAGTGGTGAAGTAAGTGGAGGAGTTCCAAAGGCCAAGACAAGGAAAGAGTGTAAGATGAGGAAGAGAGAGGAGGAATAATCGAGAAGGGATGTGAGTAGGAGAAGACTAAAGAATTGGTGGTGGTGACTGAAATGACAACGGACATGGTATGCATCAAGTTTGTTAACTAGAATGTTGCAAAGCAATTTTGCCCTCTACCTTTTAGGTATAGTTCTTGGAACTTTGGCTTTACTAATCTGCCGACTGCTGCTGACTCAGCCAGTCTTGCAGCCTCGATTGATGCGAGGTGCTAGAAAGTTGCAAATTTGATCACTTTTTCTCTTTTCCTTCTTCCCGATGCAATCTAATCTTCCTGTGCCCGTTATTTCCTATCGTTTAGAGAAGTAATCAATTCCCCTAGCAGCCCAACTACAAAACCCCCCTCCCTTCCCCCTTCTTCATTCTGCCATTTCATTTCTCTCTTTCTCCCTCTCTCTCTTAGCTTTCTTTCTCTCTTTTGCCTCAACCTCTCTTGGTCAGCAGCAAATTTCTTTCCCTATTTTCTCTCTCTCGCTAGCAGCAGCCAACGTCGATCTTCTTTTCTTAAAAAAATATCTTTTAAAATATATGGGGGCCCATGGGCTAATCCATGGGCTTTAATAAGTGGCCCCTTTAAAATTTAGAAGGCTGGGGTTGGGGCTGGGGTGGGCCGACCTAATTGACATGCCTATATATAGTACACAATTAATAATTTTATATATAATGTCACTTTTTGATTCCCTTCATTTGCCATTTGTCTAAAACTTAAGCTATGACCTCTTCCTATTATCCAAACATATAAAAATAAAAAATTTATTTGAGAAAAATAAATTCATCTTATCATCCATTACCCATACTTTTTTTTTTGGAAAATTTAAAAAATAAAGAATACTTATATATAATTTTTGTATTATTAAAAATGATTTTTAATTCATGATTTATTATTCTTGATATTTGCAAATTATATTGTATATTAATTCAATGACTTTTTCACCTTGAAAATGTTATAATATTCAATAATTTTGCTTTTTATATTTTTCATAATTCATTAAATCTTTCATTATTTTATCTTTAAATACATAATGTCAATCAATAATAATAATAATTTAATATGTAATGCCATATGTCAATTCTTTCTGATGGGTAAAACAGGTACGACCCGAATTACCAGATCCAAATAATCTCAAATACCAATCCGAATGTAAAGGATCCGATCCAATATTTCTAAAGGTGGGTCAGCGACCTCTTAGGTCATTGACTTCTTAAGTCACCAACCTTTTAAGAGATTGGTAAAGGTTTCCCTGGACCACAACCTTCAAACTAGTGAGCTCCATTCCATCTCGAACACCTTCTATGCCACGATTATATATTTATGACTCTTAACATATGTTTTAAATTTTAAAATCACTCATCATGACCTTTTAGAAGCTCTCTGAGACCTTCAAGGCTTAGTGGAAGGTCGTGAAATTAATTCAAAGGTCATTATCAAGCTCATAGCCCTTATATCACAGACTTGCATAGTAAGATGCCTAATATTATGGAAACTCCACCCAAAGAAAGATGAATAGCTCGAGAAAGGTCAAGAGCCTCGTAAAGATCAATAGTCTTAGGATGGAAGGGGTAATACTTAAGTAAGTCACCATAATTATCGATGACCCTACCTGAAGGCTCAGAGGTCGCCAATGGCTAAATGTCATGAACCATCTTTCCATCGACAATAACAATATCGTCTTGTTGCCGAGTGACCTCGACTTGAAGCTTGCCAGTTCCCACCAGCTCTTGAGGTCTCGGATCCACCTCCTCTTGAGGTTCTGGACCCACTTGCTCTTGAGGTCTCGAACCCTCCTGCTCTTGCTTCCAAGGAAAGGGAGCTACGAAATCTGCATGATATAGCACATTATGAGTAGCTTCATCAGTTTTGATATCACCATTTACCTCCTGGAGTAGGTCAATTACATCGACATATAACCTAAATAGCTGAGGCTGCAAGAGAGACTCCACGTAATTTTGAAAAGCAGGGGTTTTGTCGATCTTGGACAAGGAGAGGCTACGGTTCTCATCACAGATAGCATTATAGTCTTCTAGCTAAGCTTCTAGCTAGTGAATGCGAGCACTTTGCTGATTTCCCAGATTGGCTAGTTGCTTGCTTTTCTTCACAGCTTCATCAAGGGCAACCATAATTTGCATGTTTTCATCCCTAACATCGACAATGTTCTTGTTACACTTTTGCAGAAGAGCACTGATAGCTACATAAGAAGCATTAGCTTGCTAAGCGAAAGCAGCCAGCTCCTCTCTCTCCTTCTCTAAACGAGCTTTATCTTCCTAAATGTTGGTAATCAAGACAGAAAGCTCCTTATCTTTCTCTTCTTTCTCTTCATGCCTCATCAACTTCTCGCCCAAGAAAACTTGGCTTTGAGAAAGAAACCAAACAGATAAGTCAGCACTTAGAAGAGCACATAGAAGAACTATAAAGAAGCAAAGGAGACTTATAGAAGTGTGAAAAGAAGAGGCATATTTATCCAACGTGATGTCAGTGAGCAGTTTGCAGATCATTCTGTCAATTGGTGCCACGCGCTCCATTAAAAATGATTGGGAGTGTGGCCACTGAAACAGAGAGTCAGAAGACTAAATTGGAAGGTCGGGAACCCACCTTGTGGTTCCCTCAATAGATTGGGAGGTTAGGGATAACTTACCAAGCCTTTTTATAGTCTCAACGACCTCCTCATTGGCACAGCCACTGAATTCTACCTCATGCTGGGAGGTCGTTGGACCTTTACCTGAAGAAGTGGCAGGACATTCTTCTCTTTCAGAGTTGAATCGAAAAAGGGAGAATCTAAGAGAGAAATGATTTTGGAAGGTCACAAGGTGCAGGGCAACCTTCTCTCTACCTCTCTTTAATCCATTCCTTGTCCTCCCTGCCATGGTGACTTTCTTTGTCCTACTCAAGGGAATAGGAAAATTGGGAGATGTACTGGAGGAGTTGTGGAAGCACCAGTAGAAGCAAGAGCTCCACCAGATGGAGCTCAGAGAGACAAGGATCTGCTTTGCTATCCATGTTGAGATGCAGCAGGTCGGTTGAATGCCCAAGTAGTTCTCGTTGCTGTCAAAAAAAAAAAAAAAGAGATGATCAATACCTATGATCTATTCACAAAATAGAGCAAAATTCAATGAAGACAAAAATAAAAAATTCCCATACCAGGAATTCCAATGGTCTCCCTAAGGGTACGTATGCATGATGTCTAGGGCTTCCCAATCCAGTCGGATGAAGAAAGGAAAGGGCCAGATTGGTAGAGTGCAACTGACCTTCATGACATCAGAATTGGCAAGGTCGACAAGAAAAATCCTAGCCTTCTCAAGCTCGCTAGTCAGAGTTGGGAGTCCATTATCAAAAGTTTTATTGAGATTCCATTCTGGGTACGGTTCATCTCGAATCTGGTCAACTAGAAGCCTAGAAAAAAAGAAGGATTCTTTCCAAGGTTCCCCTAATCAGTGGAAAGCTCCAAATAGCTTATACCTATTGTTGATATGAAGATATCCCTGGCTAATCTTGCTAGGAGCAGTGGAGATACCTATTTTAAAGAAACACCTAAAGAGCTCTAGAGAGACTAGAATTCTATACAAGTGACAAGTAGCTATGAAACCTACAATTATCTTGGCAGCATTGGGAACGAGCTGAGTAATAGGAAACCTCCAGAAATAAGCAATATCGAGAAAAAGAGGATGGAGATAAGGAAGAAGAATCCCTCCCCTAAGATTGGTCAAATGAAGGACGATGTGTCTATCATGCCTACTATTAGGGCACTCAGAACTCTTGGCAACTACAATATCACCTTTATTCAACTCTCTCTGTCTCTCTCTTCGCTAATTTGCATAATCTTAGAAGACTCTATGATAGAGAAAAGACCTCTATATCAGAGGGATCATATTCATTCCTCTTAACTGGAGAAGCTCTTACAGTGAAGAGGGGTAAATAATACACCTTGTTATCAAGGTCCTGACTTAGGAGAGGCCTAGGAATTTCATCAATGATTAGACAAGGGGTACTTGAAGAACATGAATGTTTGAGTATGTGATTCGGCGAGAGGAAGCTCGACAGAAGGGGAATCGCTTCTTAGATGACAAGAAGAAGATATACTTTTGCGAAAAGAAAATTTCCAAAAAAGAAATAAAAAGGATACAGAAGACTCACTCGTTGATGCTGAAAATTTTCTTATTAAAGATGATAGGAAGAGTTGCCTAACACCTAACTAAACACTAGAACAGAAGAGGGAACTTGAGGGTTTTTTGAGAGATAGAACAACTTAATCGTGAAGAGAAGGCTCAGTTTTGTTTAGAAGGATTTTAGCAAGTATGAAATTTCTTCAAAGTTTCTTAATTTATATAGAAGAGGAAGTCCCCTGGGTTTATGGAAAAGATATGTTACCAGCTAACTGAGGCAACTGCCAAAACTGATGAGTAACGATACCTCAAAACTAGTCGTTACAAAAACGACGTGACTCTTCAAAGCTCGGAGCTCGGTAGAAGAAATTTAGGCGCCACGACCTACAAGCTCGCTGGACCTAAAGGGGAGTAATGATGGGCAAAACGGGTACGACCCTAATAATCCTACCCAAATAATCTCAAACACCTACTCGAATATAGAGGAATACTGACTTAGGTATCGGAGTTTTCCTCAGAGCAATAGCCCACTTCTTTGATCTAATCTTTTCTGGTTGTGATTACAGGCATCTTTGCTATTTGGGGTGACCCGGAGGTCGTTTTTGAGCTCCGTCACTTCCCTTCGTCACTTATGAAAGTCTAGACTAGAACCCTTGCTATTATGTATAGATATAGATAGATAAATAGATTTATCATCTTTTCCCTCAAGAGAATTCTTTCTTTAATAAACTGTCCAAGAGTGAATTTCACAAACTACATATATAATAACCTTCTATCAATTTAATTTACTTGAACAATATTCTCTCCATTCGAAATTAAATATTTTATTTTGACTTGCACAAATTTTAAGAAAATGAGTTGATTTAATTTATTTTACACTTAGCAATATCAATTTCTTTAAGAAAATTTTAACTAATTTAGGAAATTAGACATTTATTTTCGGACAACTCAAAATGGAAATATAGACATTCAATTCCGAACGAATGGAATATAATTTAATCATTGCAATTAGTTCGTAATACCTTTTAAAAAAGTAAGCCTTTTTTTTAAAAAAAAAAAGCCCATCCAATTGGTAGGGGGTTTGGCAGAACCCTATCTTTTTATTAAATTGAGTGTAAGAAGGAAACCCCATACTGTCTAAGATACACTGACGTCGAGACCAATTTGAAAGTTCCAAAAAGAAATCAAGTTGCAATGAAGATTGAAGATCGCATGCGTAATTGACAATTGAGTCCGCCACTTGATTTCCCTCCCTAAAGACATGTATTACTTTCACAAATAATTCCGCTACTAAGTCTCTAATTTTTTGGATCACATACGCAATCCTCCAAAGAGAAGCCAAAGAAGAGCAAATTAATTGGACCATCAGCAATGAATCACATTGAAGCTGAATGTTATGAAAACCACGCTTTTGACAGAGCAAGAAACCCTCCAAAATAGCAAGAGCTTCAGCTTGATTATTAGTTAAATTGATATGAAACTTTGCATAACCAAAAACAAAACGTCCATCTCCAATCCTTAAGAATGCCCCAGCAGCAGCCATTCCCGGATTCCCCCTCGAAGCCCCATCCGTATTGAGAATGAATTGGTTTGGAGAACCATTCCATTGAATCGCCAAGCAAGTTTTTGGAGAAGGGGGAAGGAACAGACCTTTCACCTTGCAAATATCACTATACTCTCTACCAATTTGAAACTGCAACTTTCCAAACGAAGGAGAAACCCTATCATAAAGATAGGAACATCGAGCTCGACAAAGAAACCACCAAATGAGCAGGGATAAAACAAGCAAACGGTTGCCTTCTTTCTTTGACCACCAGTAGAGAAGGCTGTCAAAAGAGACATGCCGTAGCAACTGAAGGCCCGAATCAAAGATAAAATGCCGCCAGATACGTTTAGCTATGATGTAGTCGAAGAACACATGACACAAAGAATCAGTACCTTGGCCACCTCTACAGCGAAATACATATGAAACCCCATGCGATGCAGAGTTTCTTCAAGTGGCAAAACCCCTTTCAAAAAACGCCATGCAAACAGAGAAAATTTTAAAGCAATCGCTGCACTCCAAATATGCTTGTAACAAACATATCCATGTTGATAACCTGCATGGAAAATTTTCAAGACTGAACGTAATGAAAATTTACCATTAGACTCTAGTAGCCACACCATTTCATCTTTGCCATGTCTATGTTTCAAGTTAGTTATTATCAAGTTAAAGAATAAAGAAAAAGAAAATCATATAGGTTATTTTCAATAGATGCTCCGATTATATTGAGAGAAAAAAATAATGTAAGTTCTGAAATTTTATTTATACATAATGACTATTTTTTGAGTTATTATTATTATTATTATTACTTTATAGCAATTCTCGTGTGTATATATATAATGTGAATGAATGATTGTGATAGTAAAACAATTATATTTTCAACTAAATTATATACAAATAATTTCCTTCACTAGCTAGTTTACACTTGATTTTTGATTCTAGAGTATTAGAAAAAAAAATTTTACACATCTATCATTCATATCTATCACTAATATAACATGTAACAAAATGCAGCACATTAAACTTCATCATTTTTCCAATTCCTTTTCATCTTGGGACCAGAGGGACCTACTTCTCCAAAAATTTCACTTGGAAACAAATTCACCAAATTATGAAAAGCTGATTTGTATACTCCTATCAATATGCTATCCATCCATTTCACCATTTTCCCAAGGGTGTATGTCACTTTTGGTCCCCAATCTCCTGCATAGTTCAGCCACGGAGGAGGCTTCACAATTTCATGGCCAAGATGATCTGCTCCTATTATCACATACCTCTCCCCACTGTCCATTACCAATTCACTTCTTTCCATATCATTTCTGATCCCAAAATGTTGAAACCCTTGTGGAATCATCCCTGGTTTTGAATAGAATGCATGCCCATTCAAAGATGCGAAGGCCAAGACCCTGTTAGTACCATTTTGGAATTCAAGAAATAAGGCATCCACCCATGTCCCTCCACTGTGTGCTGAGAAGAAAACTTTCTGCAGCATCCCATTTAAATTGCTGATTCTAAGAGTTATATGTTCCCAGTCTCCAACATGTTGTCCTATTCCACCTAGGGGTACATTGAATGGCCCCAATCTTGCTGTCGCAGGTCCATTGAAAGGGTAGAAAATCCAGAATGTAATATCAGAATGTGTTCCACCAAACATTGATTTCACATGGATGTAGGCTTCTGAGATCTGTAAATCCCCTTTCTTGAGTTTCTCATTTGCTGTTTTCTCAGAAGGAAGGTCTAGCCAATCTGTTTCATCATCTAGTCCACCTTGGGGAAGATTTGAACCACTGAAATGGATTGGAACAGGGTTTGAATTTTGACCCTTTGCATAGAGTTTTGCACCATTTGCAAAGAACCAAGTCACTGAAGATGGTCGGTATTTTTCCTTGGGATGTAAGAATATCCTTGGTGAATATTCTTGAACCAAGGCTCTAATTTGTACCAAATTTGGCATAGAAAGGGAATTGAAATTCTTGTTCTTTAAACAAGACAGAGGGAGGAATTGTGTATCATGTTTATTAGTATTCTTCATGAATATGAATGCAAATGCCCCAACAGATAGACATTGAGCTCGAGCGCCTCGATGGTTTGGCCTTAAACTATATGCACTGAAAACATAATCATTTGCTTTCTTTCCTTCATCCCATATCCAATTTTCAAGTTCGCAATCATCTGTTAGGTCGAACCGGACACACCGGACTCTGTCCAGGGACGGTTTCTCTGGGGTTGTGGTGACTACATGGCCTAATGTTTCATAACCATTTGGTGGAACTGGAAACCAAATGTAGCCATGTCGACCTTGTCTAATCTTTGAGAATTGACTGCTCCAAACTAGTATGTAATCAATAGGCTTCTTCAGTGCAGGATCACCAGTACCATCTGTTCTGTTATTTGTTTTATCTTTTCCTACAAGAACTGACCCGAATAGTGGACGATTGTTGGGCTGGCCATAGCTCCCCAGCATGAAGAATCCATCGGGGATTTCTGTTGGCTCAAAAAATGTTGCTCCAAGATTACCTGGTCCTCCTTCATATGTTTCCCAAATCTTCTTGAAAGCTGTTATTTGGCGAACTTCAAGTCCTCCCAGATCAATATATCCATTTGCAAAGCCATTACCTATCGTAATTACTTGTAAAAAGAAAAAAATGTTAGAAATCAAGAAAAAAGAAAGTAAAGTAAAGCACATTTCTACTAGTAAGAGATCATCATTACCTTTAGGCCACTGTGGTAAAGAATGGGGAAGCTGAAAGGTGGAATGAATGGGAAAATTGCTTTCGTGAATTGAGACTTTGGAGAATGGTGACCCAAAGAGATTAATGTAAAGGAGAGTTGAGCTAGCAAAGAAAATGAAGAGAATCACATATGCGTGAGTCATGACCATGAAAATGCATGTTCCAGAAAATGCAGGCCAAAGAAGATGGCCAAATCTAGAGAATGTAATTAATATATATAGAGAGTGGGACAAATCCCATGCCCCCTCCAAGCTTAAAAACTATAGACCACTAAATGGCTGTCTCTAGTTTTCACACACCTCTATATTCCGCTTAATCAGAAAGTTGTTGGTCAGATTTAAACTTGAGACCTATGGTCTGCATGTTCGCCACTCCTCTCACTGGGATGTCCCTGAAGGGACTAAATGGCTGTCTCTTGCCATTTATGATCTTACATTGTCTTATGTAAATATATTATAGTCACATTTATTGTCAACCTCCAAAAATTTATATATTTACTCCCTCTTTTTGAAATTAAATATCTCATTTTATTTTACACCGATCTTTTAGGAAAAAAACAAGAGTTTAATTTAATTCATTTTAAAATATCAATGTTTTTTTAGTAAAATAATTTTAGGTGATGAAACATTTATTTTTAGATAACTCAATGAAAATATGAATATTCAATTACAGATGTAAAGAGTAGTACTATTTTACTGCTTGTGCTTTTAAAATTTTCTATAACTTAAAATTATTTTCATGTCATATTTCTGGTGCCGGAAGGTTGTTATTGTTTGGGAAATGGATAAACCGCTTGGGGACGTAAATGAATCTTGTTTGAGACGTTGAGAAGAAGAATGCAAGAGCATATGCCCGTCGTGGTCACTGTGATTTTAAGAAATAACACTTAACTTACAAAAGCATATTCCACGTATTAATTTTTTGTTTCGTGTGGGTTTCCAATACAACTTTTTTCCTTCTTTCTTCTTCTTTGGTTATATTTGTAATTCCTTTGTCAAGAATTGAATGTTTTTATTTCTATTTTGAGTCATTTAAAAATAATTAATTTATTAAGAAATCGATATTTTTATGTTTCAAATGAATTAAATACACCATTTTTAAAAAAAAAATTTTTTGAGAAGATAAGGAAAGAAAGCAATGATTCAATGCAGAAACAGTTGCCACGATCATGCCATTAATGGACAGTTGGTACTCAAGGGAGCCATGCTGTGATGAGGGGGAAGAAAGCAATGTCATGATAGATGTCTAATCTAAGACTCGATCCTGTCTTCAGCAGGAAAATGAAAGAAGGATACCTACGATTCATCGAAAAAATTTGGAAAGCGTTGTTGGCCATTAGCATTTTAGTACATAATATTTTTCCTGTCACATTCTCAATTATAATGATTGCTCGTATCATTCCTAATTATAAACCGTTTGTCCGCCACGCAAAATGTAACATAGGTAGCACAGCAGTAGGTATAACATATGAGAACAAACATCCACAATGAAACATACCAAAGCATAAAGCTTAAGCATGGAGTAGCAGAAAGCCTCCCATGAGCAATCCTGCAACCCAAAAAAGAAAGATCCCATAGCAAATCACAGAGATTTAAACCCATTGGCATACTCGTCATCACTGCTAAAGACATCCTTCTTCCTAAGGAAGTAAGCACCAAGTTGCATCAAAAGAGAATAGTTGTAGCTGTAAGAGTTCCAGCAAAACCAAATAAGGGCAACCTGTGATAATAGCTATGCGCAAACCTTAGGTAGTATCAGGGAGACATTCCGAGCCGGGTCACATTTTTTCTGAAAGCTGGTAAAAGAGCAAATAAAATTCCTCACTGCAAAGAGGGGGTCGAAAAGTTTTTTTGAGTGTGAACAGTTTTGAGGGAGAATAATTCTTTCTGTATTGATTTCACCGTAAACAGAGATTACAAATATATAAAGATTACAAGAACCTAGTTAGGGAACTAAAGGATAGGCTATACACAAGTAAATTATCTCCTAACCAAATACATATAACAATCCCTAAACATAAGGGATTTACTTCCTAATTAAAAATATACAGCTCATTCTAACACTCCCCTCAAATTGATGCATAGCTATTGCTAATGCCCAATTTGTCCAATAAGCTGAGGAAAATTTTGCCTGAGATAGCTTTAGTAAGGATGTCAGCTAATTGATCTTTAGACTTGACAAAGGAAAACTTCACAACTTTCATCTCTAGGTTATATTTGATAAAATGTCTATTAACTTTGACATGCTTTGTGCGATCATGCTGCAAGGGATTATGAGAAATGTCGATTGCAGCCTTGTTGTCACATAGAAGCTTCATTTCTTCCTTAGGAGAGTATCCCAATTCGCACATCAGTCTTTTAAGCCACAATAATCCACAAAGAAATTTGTCTATTCCTCTGAATTTAGCTTCAGCACTGGATAGGACTACTACCTTCTGTTTTTTGCTGTGTCAAGACACAAGATGTCCTCCGATAAAAGCAGGATAACTTGACATAGATTTCCTATCAACCACACTTCCAACCCAATCAGCATCTGTATAGTCTGTAATTTCCGGGTTTGGTCCTTTTCTAAACCATATCAGTCTTCCTAAAGCTCTTTTCAAACAGCGAAGAATTCTTTCTACAGCTTTCATGTGATCTTCGCTTGGATTGTGCATAAATTGGCTCACTACACTCACTGCATAAGCCAAATCAGGTATTGTGTGAGACAAATAGATCAACCTCCCAACAAGACATTGATACCTTTCTTTATTATTTGGCACTTGACCTTGATATTCCAACAATTTGTGACTTTGAACCATTGGTGTCTCGGCTGGCTTACAATCAAGCATCCCTACTTCAGTCAGAAGATCAAGAACATACTTTCATTGAGATAGAAAAATTCCCTTTGTTGAGGAAGCTGCGTCAATTCCAAGGAAGAACTTAAGACCTCCCAGATTCTTCATTTCAAAATTGGTTGATAATTTTTTTTGAAGAGAAGCAATTTCTTCTGCGTCATTACCTATGATAATCATATCATCAACATAAATAATCAATATTGTGAATTTTTCTCCTTGTCTTTGAAGAAACAACGTGTGATCAGATTCACTTTGTTTGTACCCATACTTTCTCATAGTTGTGCTGAATCGACCAAACCAGGCTCTTGGTGATTGTTTAAGTCCATAAAGAGACCTTTCCAATTTACACACGAGTTTAGAGTTAGTGTTGATCTAATCATACCCTGAGGGAATATCCATATAAATTTCTTCTTCTAAGTCTCCATGTACTAAAGCATTTTTAACATCAAATTGATGTAAAGGCTAGTCACGGTTCGCTGCCAAAGACAATAAGACTCGAACGGTGTTTAATTTTGCCACAGGAGAGAAAGTCTTTTGATAATCGACACCATAAGTTTGAGTGTACCCTTTGGCAACCAATCATGCCTTATTCCTCTCAATAAAGCCATCAGACTTATACTTTATTGAGAGAACCCATCTACATACAACAGTCTTCTTCATTTCTGGCAATGGTACTAACCTCAAGGTTTCATTCTTTTGCAGAGCTTTCATCTTTTTCTTCATAACGCCTACCCAATTTGGATCTTTTATTGCCTCATGGATGTTTTGAGGAATGCAAATTGAGGAGACATTAAACAAGAAAATTTTGAACGGCCCTAAAAGTCTATCTGTACCCATATAGTCAATAATGGGATATTTTGACTTCTTTTCTCCAACATCTAGTGAGTATCGATTAGGAGGTTTTCCCCTATTGCTCCGTACAGGTAAATGATAACCAATAGATTTGTCAGCTTTATCGAGAGTAATGATAAAGTTCTCAAGAGAACATACCTCAGCAATAGTCTCACTAGATTAGCCAAGTACTGGAGAGTGGGGGAGGGGGATATGTGTTCACTGTCTTGTAGTGTCAAATTTTGCTCACAAGTCGTAGGAGTATTCAGAAGACCGTCGAATAAAGGAAAAATCATGTAGTCATTCGCACTAGTACTAGGTGAAGCATCAATGATATCGTCATCCACACGATTACCAGATATTGGTGCCATGATAAACTTGTGATTTAAGGAAGGATCAAGACGAGAATCTTGTTCAGCAGGGTGCCACCAATTTCCCTCATTTCCATTATCAGTATTCGAAGATGCACCGTGATATCAGTAGGGGGATATCACGATTACCATAGAAATGAGGAATCGATGCACCGAAAGAAACTCTCATGTTCCACAAAGGTCACATCCGTGGTCACATATGTTCGTCGGGTAGATGGATGGTAGCATTTATAACCTTTCTGATGAATACCATAACCAAGAAAGACACAATGCACAGCACAAGGGTCCAACTTGGTGCGTTGGGTCTTGTTAATGTGAAAAAAAGCAACACAACCAAAGATTCGAGGTGAAATAGTCAACACCGAAGGAAGATGAGTAAAACGTGCAAGGGCTTCTAAAGGTGTAGAAAACTCTAACACTTTAGAAGGCATCCGGTTGAGAAGATGCACTGTAGTGGTAATGGCATTTTCTGAAAAACAAGACGAAACATGATTCTCAAGAAGGAGAGCGCGAGCAGTTTCTAGGATATGTGGATTCTTTTGTTCAGCTTTTGTTGACCAGTGTGTGAACAAGATGACTCATGAATAATGCCTTGTTGTTGGAGAAAAGTAGATAATGACTTATTCATGTATTCACCACCATTATCACTACGAAGAAGAACCTGGATAGTAGCTTGAAACTGAGTCTAAATCAAGGTTTGAAACACAAAGCAAACATCATGTTTATGTTTTAGTAGATATAGCCAAGTCATCCGAGTACAGTCATCCACAAAGATAACAAACCATCTGTTGCCCGAAACACCAATAGAAGGGGAGGGACCCCAAACATGGTATGGTCTTTTTATTCAGAATAATAGGATATGAAGATCTATGACTTTTGGCCAAAACACATACATAACATACAAAATCACTAACAAGCAAATCACTAAACAAATGTTTCAAATATCCTAAAGATGGATGTCCCAATCGTCTATGCCATAACCAATGTCGGTGTGGGTGTAGCTACTTTTGCGCAAACTTACTCCCCTTTGCCAACTTTTTCTGCTTCTCCCATCATTTTGTTCCTCGCTGGAAGTTCCTTCCACCAATCTAGGCAGCCATGGAGTTGAAAACAGTCATCTCTGGTATGTTTAGTACTACCACAATGTGAGCAACTACCTTGTCCTTGCTTAGAACAAGAGCTATTAGACCTTCATCGCCTTGGATTGTTGAGTTTCAACCCATCGATTACCATAGTTTTCTCCCCTTTGGCAACCATAACTCCAAAAACATGAGGAATGCTAGATTGATGAAGCATAACGGCTTGCACAATTTGCTTCATGCCTGACCCACGTGTATGCCTGCTCAACTGTTGGAAGTGGTTTTGTGGCTAACACGTCTACACAGACAGAGACCATCTAAGAAAGTATAAACACAATCCTCTTGTATTAACTTATTGTAACTTTCAATATCAGCAGGGCAGACCATTGGATTTGGATGTCGAAAATCTACTTCTTGCCATAATCCTTGCAAAGTATTGTAGTATGTTTCAACAGTTCCCTTCCCCTGCTTTAATCGCATCATTTTCACACTGCAAATCATAAACTTGAGATGCATTAGATCCGTAAAAAAAGGTCGTAGCAATAGCAACCTAAACCGTTTTCGCAGAAGGATATCAAATAAAATTGCCAATCAACTCGGGAGTCATAGAGTTAATTAACCAGCCTTTAACAAGCGAATCTTCGATTTTCCATCTCCAGTATGATGGATCGGTCGATAGCGGCTGTGGACAGTCCCCATTGATATAGCTAACCCTGTCTTTGCCATGAATAAACATCTCAGCCACCTGAGACCAGAATCCATAATTGGATCCATTCAATTTTATGGCAATAGTGCCAACGGAATTATCATGAGAAGTAGGGTTAGATGTTTGGTTAAGGAGCACACTTAATTTTTCCAGTAGAGACGTGGTGGAGAAATCTCTGTCGTTGGAGTGTGGAATAACATCGGACATTTTGGTCATGGTTTTTGATGATGATGATATTTCATTGGAATGGATGTTCTTGCTCTGATATCATGTGAACAGGCTTGAGGGAGAATAATTCTTTCTTCATTGATTCCACCGTAAACAGAGATTACAAATATATAAAGATTACAATAACCTAATTAGGGAATTAAAAGATAGGCTATACACAAGTAAATTATCTCCTAACCAAATACATATAACAATCCCTAGACATAAGGGATTTACTTAATAATTAAAAATATACAGCTCATTCTAACACTGAGGTAGGCCTATCACCAAGTATTGTCCTCAAAATAGAAAGGAAATTTCCAGGGAGGACATTGTAGTCTCTAAGCATTTTCTTTTTTTTGGACAATTGCTAATTTTTAACCACTCTGAAAGGGCTAAAAATTTCTAGCCAGAAACTATAAAAAGGAAGTCTCACTATATTGTGATTAGAGGCAAGTTTTAAACAGAATGAAAGACGAAACCTTTATTGAATAAGCAAATTGGATGTATCGCAAGAGTAGCGAATCTTCTTGTAGGGGAAGAGCCAGGAAAATCCCAAGAGAAGCTCAAAAAATGATCTAGAACCAATAATTGGGTAGCATGATGGAAACTAATGAAAGATGGAGGTCATCCATCTAGAAGAGGAAGAGATGGGCTAGTTAAAGGCATCCATTTGAGCTTTGATCACCACTCCCTAACTGCAATTCTCAGGTGGGAATATCCTTTGGTCCTGACCATCACAGGCCTCGTTCGCTAATAAATCTACAACTGAGTTACCTTCTCTGAACACGTGTTGGATGATGATCATGGAACATAGTAGTTGTAGCAAATTCTAAATTTTCCCAAAATAGAGTGATCAGGTTCCATTTGCATGTGTTCGAAGAGTTCATGCTTATGATTGTCTTGGCATTAACTTCCACCAGGATTTTATTGAAACCAAACTCTGGGCTTCCCCCTATATAGTGCAATTAACTTAGCTTCAACATTGGAGTCTATACCAATGAATTGTTGAAAAGCCAAAATGATGTTACCTTTGAACCTCTAATTACTCCACCACCTACAACTAAGCCAGGATTACCATGTGAGAAACCATTCATATTGAGTTTTAGCCACTAATCATGCTGTTTTTTCCAGTACATAGGGAGAGGCAATTTAATAATATGTTTTACCAATCGAATACCACATATTCGGGCAATTAAAAAGATTCTTGTCCACAAACTGAATTTAAAGCCTTTTCCTCTTTCTTTGAACCAAATGTGTTTCGTAATCTTGTTAAGGATAGAGTGAGATGATGGACAATTTCCTCTTGATTGCAACAAACACTTTGACTCAAAAGAGAATCCCTTCTCTTTCATTCTTGTCTCAATTGGAATCTAGTTATCGAACAGGAGCCACAAGAAGATGCAAATAGGGGGGGGGGGGGGGGATAGAGGAGTGCCAAATAAATTGGAAAGAGACAAGATCTGTTGGAGTTTTGAGTGAGCCAAAGCCTCTTTGATGCAGAAGTTTCCATTAGTTGCAAGTTTCCATATGGGGAAATCTTTGGAAGACAGATCAAGGTTGATCTCAAGTATCTTATTGATGTAAATTTCAAGAAGAGAAGTTGCAATTTGTTAACATCCCATCCACTTGTAGTCAAGAAATAAGGAACTAGAGTGGAGGAGTGAAGAAGATTTGAAGCACTATTAACATGAGGTATCAACATGCCAAAAGGTATGAGGGACCATAGAAGCAGCAATAGTCTTCATTCATTTCTAGATAGCTCGGTGATTCATGGTTAGAAGAGGGGATAAGGAAGGGAGGAAGGCCCCCAGAGTACTTTGACATCAAGGCCTTACCCTAATAGAGAGTCTTTCTACCTGAAGTTCCAGCATATTTTGATGTTGAAACGCAATAGAAAATTGGTTAAACAAGAATTAGAAGTCGATATAGGAACAGATCATTCTCTAATATGATTATCAAAATCAAAATATAACAAAAGTCTGCTGCTCACGAAACCCCAAAACAACTTATATAAAAATATGAAATGCAAAATTACAAAAACACCATTAAAATAACATAAACTGTCTAAAAACTTAAAAGGCCTGGAAAACCATCTAAATGATCTCCATAAAATGCGATGAGTATAACTAATTTTACCATGTCCAAGCAGCTCACCAAATTTCAGCCCATTCCGAGTTCTTCAATTATATGTGCATCACATTTTATGTGAAAAAGCTTGGAAATTTTCTGAGAAGTCCTAAATACCAAGGTTGCAATCTTCATGTGGGTAGAATAGTGATCTCCATAAAATCCTATATAATCTTTTTGAAGCCTCAGAAGATTCCCAAAAGAAACAAGCTAATGTTCCTTCAATCCTCCTAATGACCGAGATAAGTGTTCTGATAGCTTGGTAAAAATACAGAAGAATAGAGGTAAGGACACTCTTTACAACTAGTCAATCTACCACCTAAAGTCAGTAATCTGTTTTGCCGACCACAAATCATGTTGTGAATCTTGGTATGGTGTTAGTTGTTAAGAAATACTGCAGAAAATAACACAAAACAATTGGAGTAGATACTTGTTGAAGAATAAATCTGGGCTTTTATAAAGCCATACAAGTAACAGATTTAAAGAAATTACAGCTCACTAAGCACTTATTTAGCAAATTTCCAAGACTAATTGAAACTAGCTAAAATAACTCTAATAGACTCTAAAGAATAGTTCTCAAATCAAACCAAAATCTTCCAACAATCCCTCCATTAAACTCATTGCCTAAGCAATTAGTTAAAATCTGCAGTAGCACACATACCTAGTTTCTCACAAAAATTCTCATCAAACTTGAGGGGCCTAGTCATTAAATCTGCAAGTTGGTCTTTAGTGCCATTAAAAACTAACTCAACAATACCATCTTTAGTAAGATCCTAGAGAAAATGAAACCTTACTCATATATGCCTGGAACGACCATGTAAAACTGGATTCTTTGACAGCTTTATTGTTGAAGTATTATCACATATTAACGTAGTACAATCAACCTGCACATGAATAATTTCTTTTAAAATTCTTCTCATCCAAATAGCTTGGCAAGCACATGCAGCTGCTGCTACAAATTCGACCTCAGTGGTTGATAAAGTGACTATGGGTTGCTTTCTTAATGACCAAGCTATTGCTCCTCCACACAACATGAAAGCATAACCTAAAGTGCTTTTGTTATCCTCTTTGTCTCCAACATAATCACTATCTATATAAGCCACGATTTTACTTGCTTCTCCTTTCTTGTAAAAAACACCATAATGGCCACAGGAGTATATACTTCAGTATAATCTATTTCATGCTGTTGGGAGTAACCTTTTACTACCGATCTCGCTTTGTATTTATCAACTTCAACAAGCTCATTTAGCTTAGTTTTGCAAACCTACTCCACTCCTATCTTCTTGGCTCCAATAGGTAGTTCTACTAACTGCCAAGTTTGATTTTTCTTAATGGGATTTGATTTCTTCATCCATGGCCAGTCTCCATTTTGATCTTTTAACTACATCCTCAAAGCTTGTAGGATTAGATGACATTATAAGTGCTATACTTGTCATGTTTACTTCATCATCTTCTAACAATCCTTCACCAGATGTGTAATCCGTCATCCAAACTGGTAGATGTCAAATTTTGTCCTCCCTTGCTATTAAATTTTCTTCAACAATTGGTGCTTCATTTACTATTCCATTCACATCGTCTACTGCCTCTCCTTCTTCATGTGCAATTATTTCAGTGCTATCTCCCCATTTTAAATCCATCAGTTGCTCTTTTTTATAATCTACATCCCAATTCCACACACGATCTTTATAAAAAATCACATCACGACTCACTACAATTTTCTTTGCAACTGGATCATACATTCTGTACCCTTTAAAATCGTCATTGACTTGAAAAAGTACACAATCCACATTTTTATCTTCAAGCTTTGTTCTTTTAGCATCTAGTATGTGGGCATGTCCCACACAACCAAACACTCGAAAATGCTCCACTGAAGGTTTTTCTCCACTCCATGCTTCTTCCGGAGTCACATCCTTCACAACTAAAGTAGGTGATCGATTTAAGACATGAATCGTCCACCTAGATGCTTCTGCCTAAAAGGTCTTGGGTACTTTCTTCTTTGATAGCATGGCCTTCACCAAATAAAATAATACACTAATAATTATATAACAAATCATATCAAACTATCAAGTTCAAAGTCCTAGTTCCTACAGCTCCACCTTCACCACCAAGCACCTTGGTTCTTTCTTCTTTCAAAGATTGGTTCTTCTTGATGAAATTCTTTGTTTGAAACTTGGAAGAAAGAGCTAAGGACTTGGGATTTAAAGTTTTGACTTAAAAGTAAAATAATAAGTATAAGATTTGAAGAACAGATTTAAAGGTTTTGCTAAATCGATTATTAATGGAATGAAAATAACCTTAGAATAGCTTGTTTTGTTGAATTTTAGAATATAAGTAAGTCAATTACCGGGCAAATTTAATGAGTTAGAGTTATTAGACAAAAAAATTGGGGATTTTTCTAGACTTGGTAAACTCGATAGAATCAATCAATTTTATTAAATTTACCGAATCAACTCATATATTGAATGATTTTAGCTTACTTCTGATTTTGAAATGATTTGACAAGGTTACATGTAGTATACTCATAAACTCTGAAGAGTTTACTAATTAATTTGAGATTTTAACAACGTTTCTATAGAGCTAAAATTATGGAGTGCTCCTGTTAAATCTTTAATGGTCAAAATTAATAGTTAACTCTTTTATTTTATAGAAAAAATAATAAAATTTGATTAAGTATCCCAAAAATTTTGTTTATAGAAAATATCAACAAAAAATCATTTTTTATTAAAAAATTATGGTTGACCGTTAGAGACTTAACTGGAACACTCCACAATTTGAGCTTCGTTCCACTCTATCGCATTGCCTTATATATAGAGAGAGAAATGCTGCTTTGTGCAAGTTTGTACACGGCAACCATGTGCGAAATTTTTTTATTTTGGAAGGCTTGCGATGAAATGACATCATTTGGAAGAAGTTTTGAAAAAAAAACGATAATAATAATAATAATTGAGCAGGCGGTGAGAACAACAACAATCGGTTGGCTGTACCACCATGTTCCCTAGCACCCGACCGACCGTCTTCCAGCACCCCTGCAAAAACAATGCAACAACGCACCTCTGTCGTTCACCTCTGCTCACCCAACACCACCCCACTAGCCATCTACCAACATCCCTGCAAAAAACAAGGCAGCAACGTACCTTTGCCGTACCCAATACCGCGCCACCACCTACCCTGCTCCAATCTCAACGCCCCTACCATTTCCACCACCACCCACCCAAAAACAACACCCCTCACACAGCAACACCGCACCCACCACCACGCAACACTGCACTCACACCCCTTGCCCTTGCTCTCGCCGCACCACTTCACCCATCCAAACATCACAGAGAAGGAGAAAGAGAGAGAAAGGTTTGTCCCCAAACCCAGTCAACTTTATTTTTTTCAAAACTCCATCCAAACAACGTCATTTCATCGCAAACCTTTCAAAAAAAAATTCGCACACAACAGCATTTCTCATATAAATAAATAAATATATATATATATATATATGAATATTTCTACGTGCTACTGACGAAAAAAGTAACAGCAATCTTCTGTAACATTAATCTTTTTCAATCTGTATAAAAAACTAACATCACAGAAGATGATGGCTACTTTTTCCGTCAGTAGCACAAGAATTTGTGTGCTGCATAGCATATAGAAGTATTCCTGTATAAATATATATATATATATATATGTGTGTGTGTGTGTGTGTGTGTGTGTGTGTGTGTATATAAATAAATTTTCGTTTTAAAAAATGTTTGTAAAAAAAATAAAGAAAAACATGTAAGTTTTCTATTAATATAAAAGAGATACGTACAAGTTTTTTCATTAATACAAGAGAAAGCCTATGATTTTTTTTTAAAAAAAAGATATTCCCTCTGTCTAGAATTGAATGTCCCAATTTGACTTACACGCTTTCTAATAAAATTGCTTGACTTAATTTATTATGACATTACATTGTCAATTTTCAATTTATTATCACATTACATTGTCAATTTTCTTAATCAAATTTTTACTAATTTAGGAAATGAAACATTTAATTCCAAACAATCCAAAATAGAATATGAGATATTCATTTTCGAACGGAAGGATTACACATTAAGAGCCCCAAAAATTAGGCACTCTTAATCTATCTAAACAATAGAGACCTCTAATTGCCGTTGGAAGGGATGAGTAATCTTCAAAAATAAAATCTAAAAAAGCATTACATGATAAAATTTCCAAACTATTGGCCACCTAATTAAATTCCCAAAAGATATGAACAACTTCAAATGAGCTACACTACAAAAGATTTCAGACAGCAACGAAGTGTTTATGAATATGTCAGTAATAAGATGAAACATTATTGATAGCATCAACAATAATCTTAGAATCCATTTGAACAATCACCCTGAGCTGCCAAGGGATAAACAAGGTTCTAACCCCTTCAAAAGAGCAACAATTTTGCCTCATTATTAGAACCAGAACCCAAATGAAAAGAAAAAGGCAGCAAAAAAACACAACTCCCCATTCGAATTACTCCTCCAGCCGCAGCATTATCTCCCCCCAATTTCGAAACACCATCCACATTTAAAACCACGAAATTATTAGTTCCAGTGTGCCAAATGACCTTTTGAAATGTTGGAATCCTTCAAGGTTCCCTTAGCCCTCGAATAGTGTCCAGTGATGGAAAATTTTTAGTCTGCCTCAAAGCATAGATCTTCGAATTAATATTAGAACTCCCTTCCGTACACACTCCTTGTTCCTTCTAACACAAATGAATCGCAAAGTGTCCAAATTGCTCTACAAATAAGTGTAGGAAGAATGCAGACACAAGCCCCTAAATAGTCACTACTTGTATGCCAAAACCAAAGCATGCCTTGCAATGATGAAAATCTTTGTTTAATTCCCAACATATCTGACGCAGAGCTGACCCACAAAGATATTCAGGAGGGCCCACTTAGGTCCAAGAGGCTGCAGGAGAAGTTTCGGGGCAATCGAAGTTGATCGGGAAAAGTTTTTGGGGCCGAAACCTAAAGACTGAAAAGTTGTGGGAGTGTTAGAATGGGCTCAAATTTGACAAGCCGATTCGGGGCGGTCCAGGGCATAATACTCACGACTATGGTAATTTTTTAGCCATCCGAGGTCATCTGGGTGGACTTTTGGGCCTTTTAAAAACTTTTGGGGTCTTTTTGTAATTTTTTATATTTTCGATTTAGGGTTTATTTATTGCCGTTTTTGTTTGGTTTTTCGCAGACTTTGTTTTTTCGACTATTTGAGTTTTCTCATTCAATAAAATTCGATTATCATAGTGTCTCAAGAATTTTGTCGTTTTATTCTTAATTCGCCCTTTCCTGTAAAAGACTTTCAATTTATGCTTATGAATGTCCCCAACTTAAGTCGCAATTGTTGATCTAGGAAGGAATCGCACAGGAGTATGTCGAAGAGTTCGAAGAAGCTGAGATGGCAGAGGCTGAAGAGTACGTCGTGGCACCAGGGGAGTAACATTTGGTAGAGGATCCCCTACCTTTCCACGGCATCCGACAGCAAACAGTCCAGCATCATCTTCTTCGTCAAGGGTTTTCAATCCGCCGACCACACAGGGAAGAAGTTCAGGGCATCGAGCCAGGGACCAGGGCCGCAGCAGACGGGTCCACCGGTCAACAAAACCAATATCATCTGCCACCGGTGCCAACAGAAGGATCATTATGCTTATGAATGTCCCTAGCTTAAGTCACAATTGTTGATCCAGGAAGGAATCGCAGAGGAGTATGTCGAAGAGTTCGAAGAAGCTGAGATGGCAGAGGCTGAAGAGTACGTCGTGGCACCAGAGGATGTAAGAGGAAAGAGCTTAGTTTTGAGCCAAATTTGTTTCGCTACACGGGCTGATGAGGATTGGCGACATCAGAATATTTTCAGTACCCGTTGTACCCTTGGAGGGAGGGTCTGCAAAGTAATCATTGACATGGGAAGTTGTGAAAACGTAATTTCACAGGAAGCTGTTTAGAAACTAAATTTGAAGACCGAGCCACATACTGAGCCCTGCAAACTCGGATGGTTGAAAAAAAGAAACAGAGGTGTGGGTAGATCAGAGATGCAAGGTAGAATTCTCGATTGGGCCGCAGTATACTTGTGTTATTTCTTGTGATGTGGAGCCAATGGATGTCGCACACCTACTGCTAGGGCGACCAAGGCAGTATGACAACAAGGTGGTATATGATGGTTTTACGCATTGTTATACTATTAACAAAGGTGGCAAGAAGGTGGTATTGCAATCAATGCGGGATTCTTTTGCAGAAGGAAAGAAGGCTATTATTTATGTACCCCGCAAGGAGTTTGAGGCAGAGGTTGGTGAAGCCGAGGTTTGTTTTGCATTGGTTTCAACCACGGTGGCAAGATTAGCTGAGAAAAAATAAGAGGTGAAAATTCCAGAAAAGGTGAAAGAAGTCTTGATGGAGTTCGATGACTTACTACCAGAGGGATTGCCACCAGGATTACCCCCAATGGGTGATGTTCAGCACTAGATTGATTTGATTCCGAGAGCTATCCTACCAAACAAAGCGCATTACCGCCTATCTCCACAACAGCATGAAGAATTGCAGCGCCAAGTGAATGAGCTGCTTGATAAGGGGTACATTCAGGAGAGTGTCAGTCCTTGCGCAGTACCAGATTTGTTGGTGCCAAAGAAGGACGGAAGTTGGAGGATGTGTGTAGACAGCGTGCGATAAATCGAATCACCATCAAATATCGATTTCCAATTCCGAGACTTGATGATATGCTGGATCAACTTAATGGGACGACGGTGTTTTCGAAGATTGACTTGAAGAGCGAATATCATCAGATAAGGATCAAGCCAGGAGATGAATGGAAGACA
>JAOXNR010000030.1:10882442-10928628 GCA_028571225.1 Parsonsia alboflavescens
GTTCATGTAACGGGTTGTTGTGCATAACTGACGATATAACCCCATATTGTGCTCGGGATGTGTATCTGTTCACTCCTATGGGATTATTTATATTTACAGTTTTCATATTTGGGTTCCTAACAATTCTTAAATTTTAAGATTGGAATGGTTAGCCACTTTTTAGTTTCATGTAATGATAAAAATGGAAACTTATTTTTAGTGCAATTTTTATTTTTATTTTAACTTCAAAGTCTACGTTTCTAATCTCGTTCCGTTGAAAGGACCCCTTCAATTTAAAGGTGGTCTTCTCAAGATTTGTACGGTATTAGAATGGCGGTGGCACTGGCGGTGACAGGGTTCACATGCACTTACTACTCTTCACCGTCAGTAGGGCAGAAGTAGAGCGTCACCTCCCCAAGATACTGGCCAGCGGAAATAGTCTGAAACACGAAAGTTAAATTTTTATTAGTATAACAGACAGTGACATTACATGAATTAGGAGAACTTGTTCTTTTAGGATATAAGTTTAATTTTTATTAGTATAATAGGAAGTGACATAATTGTGTAATAGGATATCTGAACTTTAAAAGTATCTTATGAAAATATCGTATCTTATACAATTGTATGTAGCTTTTTGTTTAATTAAATATATTAAAAGATAATAATTATAAATTATGAATAAAATTTTAATTAATATTTTATTAGAATAATATTTTACTAATATTTCACGCAAATGTAATAGGATAGGTATAGTGGTACCGTTAATCCTCGAGAGAAGCGGTATAGGAAGGGTTAAGGAAATGGTGGATGTAATAAAAAAAAATAAAAAAAAGGGACATGACATATAAATGTGCAACGGTATATCCAAATCCGTTTAATTACCTTTCTTAATTTAAACTTTTAAAACTATCAATTTAAAAGATCACACTATAAATTCTAATGGGTTAATTTTCAATCAATTTAAAAGATCACCTATAAATTCTAATAGGTTAATTTTCACTCGGGCATTTATTTTTAAACGGAGCGAGTATTTTCTTTCTTTTTAGAAAAGAAAATATAGAATTATGTTTTAAAAAGCAGAAAATAAATAAATAAAATAGTGAGTATTTTCTTTTCATTTTGGAGAGTTGTCCTTCCATTCTAGGGCATTTTTCACCCACGGTTGTTCCTCATTCACAAGAAAAACCTCTTTTAACCAAAAGAAACCCTAGAGTGCTTGCAGTACAGACACCGTTGCACGAGGACCTCCAACTTCTTTGCTTGGAACTTGGAACGACGTTGTTGAAAGATATCCCCGATGACGTCACCACAAACATCCTCTCCAGGGTTCCAGTCAAAACCTTGGTCTCCAAACGCTGGTATTCTCTGATCAGAAACCCTAGTTTCATCTCAGCTCAGATATCCCGCTCCATTTCTAAAAGGTATTACTAATTACTCTGAAATCTGTCTGAAAACCCGCACTGTGAGGTTTTCAAAGATGACAAAACCCTAGGTTGTGAATTCTACCCCAAAATCCTATTTCGCACTCGTACTAGATATGTGAGAATTGTTAGTTCATGTAATGGGTTGTTGTGCATAATTGACGATATAACCCCATATTGTGTTCGTGATGTGTATCTGTTCACTCCTTCTATGGGATTATTTATATTTACCGTTTTCATATTTGGATTCCTAACAATTCTTTAATTTTAAGATTGGAATGGTTAGCCACTTTTTAGTTTCATGTAATGATAAAAATGGAAACTCATTTTTAGTGCAATTTTTATTTTTATTTTAACTTTAAAGTCTACGCTTCTAAACTTGTACCGTTGAAAGGACCCCTTCAATTTAAAGATGGTCTTCTCAAATTTGTACGGCATTAGAGTGGTGGTGGCACTGGCGGTGACAGCGATCACGTGCACTTACTACCCGTAACACGAAAGTTCTCCTTTGAATTGTATTCCGGTATTAATGCTTTTCTTATCTGATTTTTATTATTATTTTTTTATTTTTCTTTGCTGAAAGATTGTGTTTAGGATTCATCGGATCTGGTAGTGGCTTCTGTTCTCTTCATTTTACTTTGCTGTTTGGATTTTCTGCGTTTAATTTGTAGTATAATTTATGCCCAGTGGGTGACTGGAATTTGAGAGAGAAGTAACACATCTTTTTGAATAAGAAACCGCAGATTCTAGGCGGCGGAGGGAAAAGGTTTTTTTTATGCTGTTTCTTTTGTAGGGCAAAGTGCTCCCTGCATATGCATGTTTTGATTTGTTTGATTGTTCAAAAGGAAAAACAGATGCTGTCACTCTTGACAGAAGAAAGCCTTGTTGATTTTCTTTTTATTACCCAATTACAATATGGAGTTTAGACTTTTACTGTAAGATTTCAGTAAAGGTATCACTCACGATTCAGTTCAGAAACTGTGATAGAATCCTTGTTCTAATACATATTCGGAATGCTGAGATATTCAACTCTGCCCTTGGAAGTTGGAACTTTAGCCTAGAAGATACACTTTCAAGAGGAGAGATTATGCTTTTCAGAAAAGCGAGTATTCATTGGATTAATATGTGGGAAATCTTTGAGAAGAAACAAAGTTAATATCCTTTTACAAGTGAAAAATGCTGTATAATCAAATCTAAAGGGAAATCCTTTGATAATTTTCTTATTTTATTTCCTTCTTCCTTGGTTATGTAATGCGATATGCAATTTCTAGCAAATCCTTGCCATCTCTGATTTCAGAGGGAAAAATGAAAGCACTTAGTTCCCATTGACCGTGGCATCTTTTGAGGAAGAGATGGAGCAACATACTGCTTCAGAATTTATGAAGCTTGCCTTAGACGAGGCAAAGCTTGCCTTAGACTGCCTTGAAGTGCCTGTTGGTTGTGTTATTGTTGAGGAAGGGAAGGTCATTGCTTCTGGAAACAATCGAACCACTGAGACACGAAATGCTACAAGACATGCAGAGATGGAAGCAATTGATGTCCTACTTGAAAAATGGCAAAAAGGTGGACTTTCACCGGGAGAAGTTGCAGAAAAATTCTCAAAGTGCAGTCTTTATGTCACTTGTGAACCGTGCATAATGTGTGCAGCAGCCTTATCCATCCTTGGCATTAAAGAAGTATACTATGGCTGTGCAAATGATAAATTTGGAGGTTGTGGATCGATATTATCATTACATGCTGGAGGAGATCAGTCAAGAACGGGTTTCAATTGCAGAGGTGGAATTATGGCCACTGAGGCAGTTTCTCTTTTACGTACCTTCTATGAACAAGGAAATCCTAATGCACCAAGGCCTCATAGACCACTTGCAGTTCAACAGAAATGAGTCAGGTAGCTCTTGTAAATCTTCTATTCTATATTGCCATTATGTGGGGTATCATTTGATCGACTGACTATAAGCCATACATCATTTTCACTGCATCATCTCAAAATTAGTTTTCAGCTTGCATGTTACCCAGTACAATTTTCAGATGCTTTTGCAATATGTGAGGGAACAATTATGTTCTTGTTACTGGCATTCGCTGTCAGTATTGTGCCTGAAAAATCTTCTCCAAAAAGAAACCAAATATTTTGCAAATGGAGTGCCTTTTTAGTCAGGTTTATGAAATACTATTCCAAGTTGTAGCCTAAAGTATTATGTCGTGTTTCATTAGTTGAATTTATTTTTTCTGCTTCATTATCTTCAACTTCAGACCACCACAATATTCCAGTACATATTGTCTCTTCATTCATCAATTGAGAAAAAACTCTTCTTGATTTCAAACTAAGCCACAATTGCTTCACTTTTATCTATGTTATGATCATTTGAGCTACAACACATATTCAAAACCATCACAAATGCGGCAGTTATGTGAATCCTACATGTGCAAAATACCTAATGCAGATTAAGATTAAATCCATTCCTTGGCTGCAACATTTTGAGGGACCATGCACCATCTTTTTGCTGTGTTGATAAAGTGGAAAAACTCAACCAATGCCGCATTCAGCACCTTCAGAAACCTCTTGCATCATAAAAGAAGGCAAAGTTTGCATTATTTGTCCACGAAGAAGATGAAGAGGCATGTAACATATTTAGGATATTTCAGATGGTTTCATGGGTTTTTTAGTAGAATAGACTGAAGCCTCCCACGCAAAACGCTATTAATTAAGGTTCCTTTTTTTCTTTTTCTGGATCGTATTGTCTGTAATCTTTCATGATACTCTTTTGCTTGTATGGTTCTTTGGCTTCAGATTACATTTCTTCACTCCATTTATGTTATTTCACCTCAAAGAAAATTCTATTGCGTTGGCATCTACTTGAGAGTTCCTTTTTCTCTAGTGACTGGAATTTTTGAGCAGGGAAAAGAAAAGTTGGAATCTGAAAATCCTAATAACAAATGCTTTTCCAGAAAGGAGTGTAAGCTTCGAAATCAAAGTAGATGCACACCAAGAATATGTCAAACTTTCACGAACCTCAGAGAGATTAGAATCCAAGTAAACTAAATTTGACTAACTCTCTGTAACATTGCCCATCCCATGAAGGACTTTTATCGATTGGCAGTTCAGAAGGATTCTCGTTACCCCGGAAACTGGAGAAATTTTCTGAAGTTGTTCTCAAAAGGGTTTCTGCCAAATTCATGACTGGAATACTTCCTTTCTGAACTGCTTTCTTGAAAGTTTGGGTTTTGCGAGCCTGAAAATGATTATAGAGTTGTCAGGACTGTTTATTCTGGGCATGGGATTGAAGCTAAGAGGCGACCCAGGGTAGAGGTTTATAGTTTCAATTGTGGGAGATGGAGGAGTGTTGGGTTCAAGATTGATTATATAGCCTTTGATGGATGTTCTGCATTTGTTGATGGAGGCTTGCCTGGGTTAGTTGCCAGAAGGGTTGGTGAGAGAATTGCATGGGTAATGACATTTGACTTGAAGGATGAAACCATTACAGAGGTGGGAATGCCAAAAGGGTATGATGCTGATTGTTGTTTAGGTGATTATTTTCCTGTATACATAATGAATTGGGATGGTAATATTGCCTTGTGTCACCAAGCCTGGCAAACCCCACCATAATCTGAAGTGTTGTTTCTGGGCGATGAAGAAGGGTGATGATGAGGAGTTATCTTGGAAGAAGTCCTTCAGTCTTGCTATGAAGGGTGATCCAGTAGGAATGGCCGTGGGAGTAAGTTGGACTGGGAAGCTTGTACTTCATGCAATAGATAGCCAAAAGCTTGCTTTAACAAAGATTTCTACACTGAATCCTAATGATTTGACATCTAAGAAACTTGCATCGAATGGCCCTTACACAGTGGCCAGTCATTTCATGCAAAGCCTGGTGCTGCTACTAGAATAAGGTGGTTCTTAATTTCTAAGGGCTTGTATCTTTTTAGAATTTTTGCAGACTATTTTTCTCCTTGTTCCTTCTTGTCAAGTTTTTAAAGGTGAATTTGTGATCTGGATTAAGGGAAGCAACCATGTGCCGTTCTGATTTTGACTTGTTCTTTTCTAATTGACATAGATTGTAGTTTAAAACATTAACAGGTGAAAAATGAAGAGATCTTATAGGAAGCTTAGCATGATTGAACCAAGTGTAAAACTTTGAAAGTTTTGTGAATGCATATTGGGCCTTGTTGGTCAATGTAACTTCTTATAACTGTTCATACTTGTACTAAAGGTGTGGGATTTTAAGGGCCTTGTTCAGAAATTTGTTAGTTAAAGAAATTATTCAATGCTTGTATGGTAAAATTTTTCCTTTTGAGTTGTCTTGATGCTTTTCTATGTGCCGTGTTTTGTTTTTAGAGTAGGCGTTTAATTCGTGATTCCTTGTGTGGAAGAGGCCACTTGATTCTGGCAATTTTTAGACTTTAGCAGTCTAAAACCTATTTCTTACTCTGTGTGGGTTTGAGTTTTACTATAGTTCCTCCCTGTGCTTGTTTTGGTTTGTCTATTGTGTCGAATAAGCATGTGGAATCATATACTTGTTTACTCAATTAAAATTTGTCATTTGAGGGAATGAGTTTTTGGAACGTTTGATCTTGATTGCCTTATGATGATTAGGGTTTAACATGAATAAGTTTTAAGAACAAAAAGCTGTTGGATTCCAGAAAACACCTACTGCCAAAAATGAAGTGATGGAATGGGAAGGTGTCAGGATTCCATAGTAAGAATTATGTGAGTGATTGGATCTGTGAAAGTTTCTTAAGTGCCAGCATCTAACGTTAGCTGTATACTTGGACTGAAAGGCATCCTTAGATGGCTGGATAAAATTTGAGATCATTGGATAGTATGTTCAAGGTTCTTATGCCTTGGCTAAATGACTTATTGATTGCTGGCACTCATCTATTAATAAACAATTCCCTTAGTTCACAGGGTTTTATGTTTTGATCTGGAACAGTGAAAAAACAAGCTTAACTATGTCTCCTGTATGTCCTAACACAATTTTAGGATTACTTTTGCTTGTATAGAAATGGCTTTCTATTACTTTGATGATCCAAAGCATGCACTTTTCATCACTGGCTCTATTTATTTCTCTTTTTTTGGTCTATCAATTGGTTGTCTTTAGGATCTATATTACTACTCTTTCTACACTCCACTGATTCTTTCTTTTTGGACACACTTTTAGGTAGAAGCTTTTTCCCTTTAAGCTTCCTTTGCTTGCAAATTTCCGGGTTTTTCAAATGTTCTTTACCTTTGATCGCTTTATGTGATATCGAAAAATTTATTGGAAATGGTTCCTCTTGAAATGCCTTTGTTTTTAATGCAACTCTATACATGTTTAACCATTCTCGAGCATTCATGTATTTACTCATTGGCAGTTGTTTCAGCCTGGTGTGAAGAAACTTCTTGGGCAACTCCTCAGAAGAAATGCTCTGGATTGTATTTTGAAATTGTAGTTTTACTTAATTATGTGTGTATCTATTTTACTGGAAACTAGATACAGAACTATCAGTCATTGGTGCTTCTTTTGGCATTTCAGAGTTGATACTCTTTAACTTCAGATTATGTGAGCTGATGCCGTAATTTTACTTTTGCTTTCTGGGCTAAGAACAATAGGAGTAACCATACTGAATGTTTGTTTGCCTCGCATCATATTTAACATGTGTTTGCCTTTAGAATTCTTGCTTCTTCTCTCGGGTTTCAGATATTGTGTTTGTACTGTTTTTTGCAATTATTATTCTCATTGTCTACACCTTCAAGTACAAAAAATTGATTGTTGAGTTTTCATGCTACGCTGATTGGTTGAGTGATGTGTATGCTGTTATTGGGTTTGGGTTTTGCGGGCCTGAAAATGATTATAAAGTTGTCAGGATTGTTTATTCTGGACATGCGATTGAAGCTAAGAGGCCACCCAGGGTAGAGGTTTATAGTTTGAATTGTGGGAGATGGAGTGTTGGGGTTAAGATTGATCATATAGCCTACGGTGGATGTCATGCATTTGTTGATGGAGGCTTGCATTGGCTAGTTGCCAGAATGGTTCATGGGAGAATTAAGTGGCTAATGACATTTGACTTGAAGGATGAAACCATTAGAGAGGTGGGAATGCCAAAAGGGTATGATGCTGATTGTTTAGATGATTATTTTCCTGTAAACATAATTAATTTGGATGGTAATATTGCTTTGTGTGTCGGCAAGCCAGGAAACCCCCACCATAGTCTGAAGTGTTATATTTGGGTGATGATGAGGAGTTATCTTGGAAGAAGTCCTTCAGTCCTGCTATGAAGGGTGATCCAGTAGGAATGGCCATGGGATTAAGTTGGAGTGGGAAGCTTGTACTTAATGCAATAGGTTTCCAAAAGCTTGCTCTAACAAATATTTCTACACTACATCCTGTGGATATGACACTTAAGAATCTTGCATTCAATGGTCCTTACACGGTTTCCAGTCATTATTAGAATAATGACTGGCCACCGTCAAGTTTTTTCAGAATAATGACATGGTGGCCACCGTCATTATTCTAGTAGCATTCAATGCTGCTACTAGAATAAGGTGGTTCTTAATTACTAATTGCTTGTTCCTGTTATGAATTTTTGCAGACTATTTTTCTCCTAGTTCAACTCGTCAAGTTTTTAATGGTGAATTTGTGATCTAGATTAAGGGTAGCAACCATGTACCATTCTGATTTTGACTTGCTCCGTTCTAATTGACATAGATTGTAGTTTATAACATTAATAGGTGAAAATTGAGAGATCTTATAGGAAGCTTAGCATGGTTGAACCAAGTGTCAAACTTTGAAAGTTTTGTGAATGCATATTGGACCTTGTTGGTCAATGTAACTTCTTGTAACTGTTTATACTTGCTTCTGCATTTATGTCCGCAAGAAGTAGTTGCATATACTTGTACTAAAGGTGTGGGATTTTAAGGGCTTTGTTCAGAAATTTGTTAATTGAGGAAATTAGCCAATGCTTGTATAGTTATAGTAAAAATTTTCCTTTTGAGTTGTCTTGATGCTTTTCTACATTCTGTTCCTTTTTTTTTTTTGTTTTGAGAGTAGGCATTTAATTTGCGATTTCTTGTGTGGAAGAGGTTACTTGATTCTGGCAATTTTTAGATTTTAGCAGTCTAAAACCTATTTCTTACTCTCTGTGGATTTGAGTTTTACTATAGTTCCTCCCTGTGCTTGTTTTGGTTTGTCTATTGTGTCGGATAAGCATGTGGAATCATATATTTGTTTACTCAATTGAAATTTGTCATTTTGAGGGAATGAGTTTTTGGAACTTTTGATCTTGATTGCCTTATGATGATTGGAGTTTAACATGAATAAGTTTTTATGAACAAAAAGTGATTAGATTCCAGAAAACACATACTGCCAAAAGTGAAGTGATGGAACGGGGGGGTGTCAGGATTCCGTAGTAAGAATTGTGTGAGTGATTCAATCTGCAAAAGTTTCTTAAGTGCCAGGATTTGACATGAGCTGTATACTTGGACTGAAGGGCATCCTTCGGTGGCTGGGTAAAATTTGACATCATTAGACAGTATGTTCAAGGTTCTTATGCGTTGGCTAAACAACTTAGCTTTGACTGCTAGCACTCATCTATTAATAAACAATTCCATTAGTTCACAGGGTTTTATGTTTTGATCTGGAACAGTGAAACCAAGCTTAACTATGTCTCCTGTATCTCCGAAGACAATTTTAGAATTACTTTTGCTTGTATAGAAATAGCTTTCTATTATTTTTATTATCCAACTCATGCACTTTTCATCACTGGTTCTCTTTATTTCTCTTTTGAGGCAAAAGCTTTTTCCCTTTAAGCTTCCTTTGCCTGCAAATTTCTGGGTTTTCCAGGTGTTGGCTTTACTTTTGATTGCTTTATGTGATATCTAAAAATGTATTGTGAAATGGTTCCTCTTGAAAGGCATTTGTTTTTACTGGTTCTCTTTATTTCTCTGTTTTTTTTTTTTTTTTGGTCTATTGATTGGTGGTCTTACTCTTCATACACTCCACTGATTCTTTCTTGTTGGGCACATTTTGAGGCAAAAGCTTTGTCCCTTAAAGCTTCCTTTGCCTGCAAATTTCTGGGTTTTCCAGGTGTTGGCTTTACTTTTGATTGCTTTATGTGATATCTAAAAATGTATTGTGAAATGGTTCCTCTTGAAAGGCCTTTGTTTTTACTGCAATTCTATATATGTTTAACTATTCTCGAGCATTCATGTATTTACTCATTTGTTTCAGGCTGGTGAGACGAAACTTCTTGGACAACTCCTCTTGGTACTCTATTGCTATCCTGGCAGAAGACATGAAATTCTAGGTTAACTTAATTATGTGTCTATCTATTTTACTGGCAACTAGCTATAGAACTATCAGTTGTTGGTTCTTCTTTTGGCATTCCACAGTTAATACTCTCTTTAACTTCAGATTATTTGAGCTGATGCTGTAATTTTACTTTTGCTTGTTTGCCTCACATCATATTTAACACAGGTTCGCTTTTAGAAATTATTGCTTCCTTCTCTCAGGTTTCAGATGTTGTGTTTGTTCTGTTTTTGGCAATTATTATTCTCATTGTCTTTCCATAAAGAGGTTGACTGTCCATGCCGGTGGGTGCTGGCATCCCAAAAGCATCACGAGTCCGCTAAGAGCTAACTCATAATGCGGGTGCGCATTAAAAAATAAAAATAATATTATATAGTAGAAATTTGATTATATCATCCATAATTTATTAGACAAAATAGAACTTAAATTGAAATTGGGGAGTAATGTTTGTGAGGGATTTCTATTACAATACAATAAAAGGTTTCATAGTTTTCATTTTCGTTATAGATTTTCAAGAATAAATTATGTCTAACACATAAATGGTTATATAAAAACATAAACTTGTAAGAGAAAATCAAAATATTGACAAACATGAATAAGAAGAAAAAAAAAAAAGACGATAAAAAAAAAATCAAACTTTAAAATTTAAATTTGTATATATGAACTTGTTGGTTGTCACCTCAGTAAAAAAGAAAAGTGAAAATTTTTTTCATTAAGGTTTATATATATATATATACAAAAATGTTATAAAAAATTACGAAACATGTCTTATGAAATGTTATAGAGTAAATCTTTAATTGTTAAAATTAACGATTAATTGTCTTTTATTATAAAAAAATAAAATAAAATTTAATCATAAGATTTAATTTATCCTTTTAGGATTTAATTTATTTTTTATTAATGAATTTTTTTTAAAATAACTGACCATTAAAAACTTAATTGAAGCACTCCATAACATTACAATCTATATATATTTATATAATTAGAGTCTTCCTATTTATCTAGAATAAATTATAAAAATATTTTCTTAATTTTGTAAAAGGTTTTTTTTTTTTTTTGGCAAGAATTAGGAAACATCATCATATTAATGCAAGACCTATCAATATCGAATGTGTAAATTAAGAACTATTAAGTTAAGATTTATAAAAATATAATACGAGAATTAATAATTTTTAGTGCGCGAATTAAAATATCTTAATGCCAGAATTAATAAATTTAAAGTCGATTTAAAGCAACGCATCAGCACTCAAAATCGAAGGTTCACGATCCAAGCACCGAACGAATTATGTGAGCTAGGTTAATAGTCACGGCATTCTGTTCTATTGTTTGCCTTGTTAAGATTTCTCAGAGCTTGGTCGATAGTTGATACAGTACCATGGTCTTGGGTGTCTAAAAGGAAAAAATCCTTTAGCAGCGGTCTGGTGATACCTGAAAGAATCAAATTTTAGCAGAGACATCTAAGTAATGCCACTCTTCACAAGATTCTGCTAATCATAAAATACTCGGTCTGACTCATCTCTATCCCTGTTTTTCTTACCAGCACTAGAGTTACTCATTTAACAGAGGGAGGGGGCAGGGAAAGACAGTTTGGTTGTCACTGATCCAAAAGACACATATTAAACATCAAACCTATTGGCAAACTAAACCGGATCTTCTTTCTCACCAAGTTTATGTCTATTCATTTCTCAGACTGATTTTTTCATAAAGGAGAATCCTACACTCTTACAGCAACATCACAGAGAAAATATTAGACAGAAAAAGATAACCAGCAAGAGATCATAGGACCAAAACTAAGTGCTAGTGACAAAGCATTTGCAGTTCACCATGGTACTTGAAAACAACTGTTAATACGGGTATTTTCTGTTTTGTGTCTCTCTGCTCAGCAATGGTTCAAAATATATGAATAATGCTTAAAATAAGTTAGAATCAAAGTCTAGGCAAAAGTTCACTGCCTATCTTAAAACATGCATAGATATAATGAGCTCTGCCTCTGAAAAAACCTCGGCCCTCCAGTCTAAGTAAGCCCCAACAGGATATTCACCCAGGAAAATTCCAACTTCAGCAGCAATCGGCCTTAATGGAAATGCACAAAAATATGGCCCATTCAAGACTTTGCAAACTAAATCATAGAATTCAATGCCACAAATTTCCAAATCAAACGGACTACTGCCCAATTTTTCTGCACTAACCGTCAAGAAACATATTGTAGGGTCAACCAAAAAAATTTTCAATGAATGGGGAACATGATCAAGATGATGTTGCCACACAATCAAGCAATAGTTTTTCATGCAAATTTGCAAAACCACAGGCGCGCTTTGTGGCCTAGCCATAATTCCTAAGACAATTGGTTGTCTGCGACAAAGATTCTTCAGTTCATTGACACCATAATCCACCATAGCAGCATCACCAGCCACCCTTACCATGACCTCATCACCAGCCATCTTATAGGTGCCCATGTTTAAGGGCAAATCTCGAGGCTCAGTGTCATCCACACTTGAGCTTGTTCCAGTAAGCATTGACCTGACAAAGTGAGGCAAAACTCAGCATGGTTTTCGATGGATGAAAGCATATAAGCAAAGAAGCATGCAACTGATCAAGTAGTATAGAGGTAATAGAGAAGGCTTGTAATGTCTACATCACTTCCTTGTTACAATGTATAAAACATAAAAGAAGAAAAATGGTGACAATGGAAAAAGTAATAAAATAAGAAGAAAAAAAATGGTGGACAAAACCAAGAAAAGACGATAATTAGTAATATGAATCCAAAATTCCTCACTTCATAGTGCTGACCTGAAAAAGATGACAAGGTTAGTGTGAGTTTAGTAAAAACCTGGATACTTTATTTAACAAAAAGAAATAGTATAAAAACATATAGTTACAGAAAATCAAACGAATTGAAGAAGATTTCAAATTACAAATAGAAAAAATTACTTAAGAATGGTGTAAGATTTTAAATGATACACGTCAAGGAGGCCCTTGTCCAAACTGGACAAAACATAATTGTATTTTTCTCATGATCTTTCTTACATGATCTCTCAGTATTTTTCCAACAAAATGTATAGGAATCAAAGCATATATTATAAATCATCTATATGAATCTCATCAAAGGTAGCGTAAAACTGATTCACACAGCACAAGTATCTGCTACCTACATGGTTATGAGAAACATGAAGATGACAACGAAGTAAAAGGTTGCATATCTTACATCGGATTTGCTGAAGCAATCTGTTCTTCAACATATAAAACAAGGCTTTCAACGAAGGCAGTGCCAACATGATGCAGAAAACCATTAATCTAGAGCATATCCAATTGGTTACCCAAGGGATTCCATGATGATAACAAACCATGGTCCATTTGCATTATAAGCTTTCCACCCTTTGTAAATGCAATCACCTTAGATACTGGTTTTTCAGTCTCTAAAGTGGAGAGTTTCCTCCAGGAGTTAGACACGTTGCACTCCATCATGACCCACAACTCATAGCATTTAACACCATCCTCTCTATTGCCGGAGGCATCCTTGCAGCAGGCAAGCAGCCCTTTGAACACCAATATAGACCCATCTGTGAAAAGGTCAGATTCAGCAGGCAATGAAATCTCACAAAAAACCTCTTTTGCCACATCAAATGACAAGATAGTATCACAACCCCATGTATCACTTCTGGGCGCCAACCAGTAAATAGCTCCATTGCAAGAAACTGAGCTATAATGCACTATACACTTAATGTTTGCTGCAATTCTGCTCCAACTGTCTGCTTTCAGACTATAAACCTCAACCTCAGGTTGTACATTCCCCAACATCTTCATATCACTAACTTTCACATAATGAATCCTCACAACCTTGTCATTATTACCTTCTGAAAACCCAAAACCCAGCCTTGAATGCACTCTCCTTTGGTCATAAATTTAATCAGCAAAGCAATCATGGGAAATTACTTTTATTTTGTTGAGAAAAGGATTGTACAGAAACACCTTCCTAACAAAGAAAGCCTTTTGGTCAGTGAAACATATTATTCCATTACAAGAATTCCCAACAAACAATAATTCAAGCCAAGAATACAACTTGGGGATAGAAAAAGTCCCAATTCATTAATATAAGAAGGCATCAACAAGATATGAGGGGATTGTCTTGAATTGCTCTCCCCATTTGCAATTGAAATACAGTAATTCTTGAGATGAGTATGAATGAAAGTTTCGCTTCTGATAAGCGAGTTCCATGATCTGCAGACAGTAGTGAATCTCCCAAGTGCCTTAACAGGCAGTCTAGAGAGTATTTCAATTAATAGATCAGGTGGTAAAGACTCACATATGGCGGCGCCCTCCAACCTCTGTGCCCTTAAATTGTTCATCACCCCCTATTCAATTCAGTTCAATTCAACACTCTGCCGAACAGATTCATCCAGAGTCCCACCACTTCGTTTGCCTATCACTGTTGGGAAATGGCAATGGATTTCCAAAATTAAAATTTTTGCAGAGAAAAAGTTCAAATTTTGCTGGGAAAAAAAATCATGAAATGAAACTGCATACCTCCAGAGTTTGACAGTAATGAAATGGACTTGAATTAAACCAAGCTGCCAACAGAATTCATCCCTCCTCAAGCAGAAACTTCCGACCTTGAAACAAGAGCTAGTTTACGAAGACAAAAACAGGATCGCTGTCCTTGTCACCGCTGTACTAAATGGTGGGTACTGATTATCTATGCTGGGTACAGGAATGTTTCTCTGCTAGAAAATGACCAAATATACTTTATATTTGAAATAAAATATCACTGACTAAAAAATAATAAAATATAGTAAAATTGGATTTGAATTCGGTTCATTAAAAAAGACATGTCTTGATCTATATTAGGCCACGTAAAGTTAAAAAAAAAAAGTTTTTTAAAAAATATCATTATTACTATAAAAATAAAGAAATAGTATAAGAATTTAATAGAAATAAATTGGAATAATTTTTTATTTATTGTCAATTTACAAATGAAAGTCTTCATCGTAATGACCAACTATGAAAGACTCCGTTTATATTAATTCTCATTCCAAATACATATGTTCAGAATATAATAATAAAAACTCTTCAATATTCAAAGTATAATAATTAACTCTTTTATTTTTGAAATTTTATATTTCTCTTATATGTATCAAAACTCTTCAATACTCAAAATATAATAATTAAAACTCTTTAATTTATGAAATTTTATATTTCTTTTGTATATACCAAGATATATGAATTTACCTTTTAAAATGATTTTGATCAAATATGAAACTAGATATATAATATCTAGTAATGGACATCCAAAATATTTAATTTGGCCATAACTAAAATATTTATAACACCCCCGCCCCCAATATCCATTAATAATATATGACTTTTAACATGGGACACAAAACGTACAACGGCCCCATTAAAAACCTTTTTATAAAAAAAAATCCTATTTGGGACAAAAACTTTATAAGAACGAAAAAGAGTATCGCGCATATCTTACTCACGGAATTAAACTACCATCTATGTCATGGAGTCAACATAAGCCCATTCTTTTTATCAATAACTCAAACGTATATATAGGTAAAGGTTTAGTGAATAAATCTACAAAATTGTCGAATGACTGATCTATTTAACCTTGATTTTTCCTTTTGCACATAATTTATGAGTGAAGAAGAAATTGGGTGATATGTGTTTTGTCCGATCCCTTTTAATGAATCCTTCCTTCAATTGTAAGATATATGTTGCATTATCTTCATGCGAGATTATGCCATCTTTGTTTAATGCTTTCAAGCCACATGAACCTTTAATATATTGATCCACAAACACAACCAAATGACTTCTCGACTTGCTTCATAAATTGCAATAAACTCGTCATGATTTGATGTTGGAACAACTAAGCTCTGTTTGACAAATCTCCAAGAGATTGCAATCTCCCTAATAATAAATATATAGCCAGTTTGGGAACTAGCTTTATCTGCATCTAATAAATATCCAACATCAGCATAGCCTACCAATATTGATTTATCATCTTTTGAGTAGTACAATCCCATGTCCATCACCTCTTGGAGATGATAGAAGATATGTTTAATACTATTCCAATGTCTTCTATTCGGGTTTGAACTAAATCTTGCTAAAAGATTCACAACAAAAGGTATATTTGGTCTGGTATTGTTAGCCAAATATAGTAGTGCACCAATAGCATTAAGATAAGATACTTCAGGGGTTAAGTATCTCCTAATCTTTTTCACAAGGAGGAGCCTTCTTTATATGTAGAGGTCTCACCACAACAAATGTACTCAATGGATGAGCCTTGTCCATAGTTCTTAAGAATCTTTTCAATATAACGAGATTGATGGACAAGTACTCCTTTTTAAGTATAAGTGAGTTCAAGATCAAGACACTATTTGGTCCTTGCAAGTACTTTCATTTCAAACTCACTTTTCATGCATATCATTGTCGTAGATAATTCATCTGGAGTTTCTATGAGGTCTATGTCTTCCATATAAACAACAATTATCACAAATGGGCAGATAGAATAATTATTATAACAATTACTAAATAGGTACTCACTGAGGCATTGATACCATATTTGCCCGGGCTGTTTTAGTCCATAAAGAAATCCGTTCAATTTAATTGAATATCTGTCACAAGAATTTGGTCTTATTACCTCTAGAAATTTAAATCTCTCAGGGATATTTATATAGATGTCGTGATTCAAGAATCCATACAAATAAGCTATAACAACATCCATCATTTGCATATCAAGTAATTTCCATATAGCCAGACTAATCAAATAATGAAAAGTAATTGCATCCATTACAGGAGAATAAGTCTCCTCAAAATCAATTCCAGGACGTTGGGTAAAACCTTGTGCAACCAGTCGAGCCTTAAAATGAACAACTTTATTTTGTTCATTTCTTTTTCGCACAAGTACCCATTTATATCCAACATGGTTTACATCAATTGGTACATCACTTGTCCAAAAACTTTTCATTTTTTCAAACAAGCTTAACTCGGCATTAATGGCTTCTTTCCTCTTAAACCGCTTATCCCTCAACCTACAAGCCTCAATCGATGTAGATCTTAGATCCTCATCATCATATATGATATTATGCGCAATAGTATTTGTGAACACATTTTCCATTGGTCATATCTTTTTCCTATCAAGACATTGTTCAAGGACATTTCATCATCCTCATTGTGCTTGTTCATATTGTTGTTGTGTTCATTCACAACATTTTCAAGTACCTGATTATTATCTTTAATATGAACTATGTATGGGGCTTCTTCGAGAAGTAATACACTCTCAATTCCTTCTAAATTAGATGGAGTAATATGAGCTCCTTTTCTTTTTCGAGGGTTCTTATCTTTAGCACCAAAGGGTCTGCCACGTTTTTGGAAAAATTCACTTGCTTATCCTTAAGGGACATCAATTAAAGGAAGCATTAGCAATCGAAATATTTGTTACTCGCTTGAGATCAGTAAATGCATCTGGTAGACGATTAGCACATTCTTGCAGATAAATCATTTTCTAAACCTCATGTTCAATTTGATTAGTATGAGAATCAAAGTGAGCCAAGAAGGGAAAGCTCCAACTGATCTCACGAATTTAGTTTCTTGACTGCTTTTTCAATTCTCCCCCTAATGTTGGGAACACTGCTTCGTCAAAATGACAATCAGCAAATAGAGCAGTGCATTGGTCTCCTGTCATAGGCTCAAGATATTCAATTATTAAATGAGACTCATAACAAACATATATTTTCAATCTCCTTTGTGGACCCATTTTAGTCTGTTGTGATGGAGCAATTGCTGCATAAACTGCACATCCAAATGTACAGAGATGAGAAACATTTGGTTCCTTTCCTTGAATCAATTGCATAGGGAAAATAGAATTATAACTTGTTTGTTGAATTCTTACTAATACAGCTACATGTAAGAAGGCATGTCCCCAAGCCAAAGGTGGCAATTTACTTCTTAAAAGTAAAGGTCTTGCAATCAATTGAATCCTTTTAATGAACTATTCAGTAAGACCGTTTTGCGTATGAACATAAAGCATGAGAAGTTCGACCTTTATTCCAATTGATTGACAATACACATCAAATATTTTTTATGTAAACTCCCCAATATTATCAAGATGTATACTCTTGATATTATAGTCTCGAAAATGTGCTCTCAGTTTTATTACTTGTGTCAATTTCCATGGAAAGGCTACATTCCTTAACGAGAGTGAGCAAACATTGTACCATCTTGTTGAGGCATCAATAAGGATCATAAGATATTTAAAAAGTCCACTTGGTGGGTCAATCGGCATACAAATAACACCCTGTATTCTCAATAACAACTTTAGAAAGTGAGGCTCTTCTTACAAGTTTGCCTTTCGAACATGCAACACAAATGAACTCACTAGATTGAAAAAACTTCTTATTTTTTAGTAAGTGGCCAAATGTGTTTTCAAGAATACGGTGCATTATAGTTGAGCCTGGATGACCCAAAAGATCATGCCATACCAAAAATTCATCGATATGCTTCAAGCCAACCAGATTGTGTGCTTCAATCATTTCTATTTGGATATAGTACATCCGGATGATAAACATGGCATTTTTTTTAACTATTGCTTGTTCCCAACTTGGAACTTGCAACACAAATACACTCAATACCTTTGTCATCCATCATTTCAATAGGAAATCCATTTGCACGAACATCTTTAAAACTCAGCAAATTTCAATGGGACTTAGTTGAGAATAGAGCATCTTTAATGTTTAATTTCGTGCCATCCAGTAACGAAATATGTGTCCTTCCAAAGCCATCAATAATTTGTGTACTACCCAAAATAGTTTGAACATTTGAGATATTCATAGTCAAATCAAAAAAATAAATTGAATATCTCATGATCGTATGTGTTGTACCACTATCTATAAGACAGATTCCTTTTCCTTGTTCCAAACTTGACATATCTTAAACACACGAAAATTCATATCATATATATATAGAAGTACATCAAATAAAATGAAATAACAAAAGTAGCATTAATAATGACCTATATCTCTTGGTTCAAGCCATAATAGCTATCATCAATAGCACAATTGGAGCCATGAAGAAAATCATCTATATCAAGTGAAGCATCATCAGAGAATAATTTCTGATTTTATTTAACAATTGTCGATATAAGTTGAGTGCCTTGTGTAGAATTATTTGTCTCATAAGATATGTCTCAACTGCCTTCTCTTTATTTTTGAGATAAGTTTGATGAGCATTAATAAGGTGCTTAGGTGTCTAGCACGTTTTGACTAATGACATTTCATGCCACATCTAAAGCATTTGTCTTTGATTTTAGAAATTTATTTCTGGTCATTTGTTGCTTCATCTTTTGTAATCTGTCTCTTGATATTTTTGTTTTTCATGCCTTGATGCCCACATCCTCATTTATTGCTACAATGAGTCCCATAATTTTTAAGGATAGCAACACATGCTTCTGGCATAGAGGATGAACTAGTTGGCCTCAATTCATGATTTTTCATGAGCAATTCATTATTTTGTTTGGCCACAAGTAAACAAGAGATAAGATTAGAATACTTTTTGAAGCCCTTTTCACAATATTGCTATTGGAGTAACTCATTAGAAGCATAAAAGGTTCAGAAGGAATTCTCAAGCATGTTCGAATCACCAATATCTTCCCCACATAATTTCAATTGGGAACTTATTTGGTACATGGCAGAATTATAGGCACTTATAGACCGGAAGTCTTGTGACCTCAAACGAATCCATTCACAACGAGCCTTTGGGATTATCACCATTCTTAATTGCTCGAATCTATTCTTCATGTTTTGTCATGACTCTTGAGGATCTTCAATTGTGAGGTACTATCTTAAATTTTCATGAAGATGACATCTCAATATGATCAAGGCCTTTGCCTTATGTCTATTGGAGGAATTATTCAACTCAACAAAAATCTCTTCTAAGCCATATGCTTGGAGATGTAATTTGGCATTGAAAATCCAAGAGACATAGTCTACATGAGACATATTGAAAACAAAAAGGAAAGCAAAAGGAAAAATCGTACCTTAACAAGAAGGAGCGAGATCGGAATTTTTTTGCACAACCTTAGAACGAAAATCGAAACTACATGCCACCCTTAGGAATAACTAGAGACTCTTGGTGATAACATATTGTAAAAATAAAGAAAGTGCATAAGAGTTTAAGAAAAATAAACTGGAATAATCTTTCATTTACTGATGTGCCAATTAACAAATGAGAGTTTTCTTATTTATAGAGGCTATGGACAACTATGAGGAGCCTCTATTCACACTGATTATCACTTCAAATACATGTATCAAGAATATAATAATCAAAACTTTCAATATTCAGAATATAATAATCAAAACTTTTCAATTTCTGTAATTTTATATTCCTCTTGTACGTACCAAGATGTATGAACTTGTCTCTACTAATGATCTTGGTTAAGTATAAGATTAGATACATACTATCTAACAATGAATATTTATAATATTTAATTATGTCGTAATTGAAATATTTATAACAATTATTTATTACTAGTAGACTCTATCGTGAACTATGTTCATAAAACTTGTGTTGTGGTAAGTACATGTTGAATCCAAAATACAAATAAGCTCAACTTTTTTAGATTTTTTTATTATATGACTCAGTTTGAATCATAGGATCCATATGTTCATGTATGGACTAGGTTTTATCAAAATTTTCCTCATTTATTTTCTTTCTTCATCAAAAGAATAAATTACATATATCTTTTAGATTTTATTAGTCAAATAGCTTAGTAGGAAAATGCTACAGATAACAACAAAATGGAACTAAAAAAAATGTCATCATTTATTAGTAATGTCTATCGTCCCCCTAGGCCATGACATGGAATAAGGATTTTATACCAAGTCACATAAGTAAATATGGCACCTAAAATAAAAATAATGTCTACTTTTATTTTTATTTTTCTAGTGTGTGACTTAATGTGAACTATAGGATCCATAGGTCCACGTATGAATCAGGTCTTTATAAAAAAATTTCCTCATTTATTTTCCTTCTTTATCAAAAGAAAAAATTACACATTTTAAAAGATTTTATTAGTGGTATAGCTTGACAAGAAAATGATGCGAAGAACAATGCAATGAAACTAAAAAAATACCTATCTTAGACTGATTTCAGATATTCAAACCCTTCTTCTACGTTATCCAAAAAATAATATATATTACTTGATTTACATGAAGTACCCCAAAGGTTTACTATATCTTTTTAAAATTTTATTAATAACAGATATCTACGAAAGCATACATGTATCTTTATTATTGGTTGTGTAGAATATGGTGTAGAAGAAACGTTAGAAAATACAGAGTCATCATAGACCTACTCCATGTCATAGAACTTGTGGTTTATATCAAGTCATCTAAAAAATATGGAACCCAAAGTAAAAATAAGATGTACTTATTGAGATTTTTTTATTATGTGACTTAACGTGAACCATAAGACTCATATCTTCACATATGGATCAAGTCCTTATCAAAATTTTCCTTATTTATTTTCCTTTTTTAATCAAAATGATAAATTACATATATTTTTTAGATTTTATTATCGATATAGCTTAGTAGGAAAATGCTCTAGAGAGAAATAGAATGGAACACAAAAAGATGTCATTGTTTATTAGTAAAGTCTATCATGGATGATGGACATATTCCATGACTTGGGAACTTGTTATTTATACCAAGTTATATAAGCAAATATGGAATAAAGTAAAAATAAGTTGAACTTTTTAAAATATTTTTACTTTACGACTCAGGTGAACCATATGATCTATATTCACGCTTAGATAAGGTCCTTATAAAAAAATTTCCTTATTTATTTCCCTTCTTTATCAAAATTAAAAATTACATTTTTTTTAGATTTTATTAGTGATATAGTTTAAGAGGAAAATGCTACGAGAGAAATGAAACAAAACTCAAAAAATGTCATTATTTATTAGTAAAGTCTACAGTGAACTTGGTCCATGACATGAAACTCATGATTTATATCAAGTAATTTAAATAAATGTGAAATTCAGAGAAAAAATAAGCTAAACTTTTTGGGATTTTTTTTAATTTTTGTTGTGTGACTCAATGTGAATTGTAAGATCCACGTCCTTTCATATGGATTAGGTCCTCATAAAAATTTCCGCTGTTTTTTTTTAATCAAAAGTACATATATTTTTTAAATGTTATAAGTGCTATAGATTAATAGGAAAATTCCAAGGAGAGAAATCAAATGCAACTAAAAAAAATTTCATTCTTTATTAGTGAAGTATATCATGGATTCGGTCTATGATATGGAACTTGCTATCAATGGATTGAGACAAAACAGGAACCCTTTGTTGATGTCATCATGGCTTGCGGACAATGGAGTAGATTCTTTGAAGAAAACATTTTTGTGTTTGTATTATCTTTTCTTTTTATTTAGTTCACTATTAGTGGTGTAGTGGTTTTTTTAGCCCACTATTATGGGTGTGGTTTTTTCTATGTTACCGTGGGACTTTGTCCTATTTGTACAATGTTTGGAACTTTTATGTTAATGAAAAATTTAAATTAGCTAAGAAAAATACTAATTTTAGATAAATGGGTTTTTATCCGATTTGATCCCACAAGTTAAGATAAAAAAATAGTTCGCTTCCTTAAGTTTTTTTTCAATCATAACAGTCCCTCATGTTTTTACGGATAACTGAAATGGTCCAGACTAAAAATTTCCAGCCACTCACACAGTGGCCCCGGTCACATGCATGGCATGTGACTGTGTTTGAGGGGTAAAATCGTCATTTTAATTTGAATTTTCCAAAAAAAAAAAAACCGGATCGAAGACATCCTTGGAAAGGTACTCACGAGAACCAGTACAGGACTCTAGAAGCGTTAGCGAAGCCGGAAAAGTGTATTGAATCAGTGAGGAAGACGGGATTTTCTTGTCCTTACGTGAGTTGTAACCGAAACAAAAGGCACAAAAAGTTCAGGCAGTTGAAATCAGCAATTTCCGTGAAGAATCACTTCAAGAGCAGCCATTGTCCCAAGATGTATCCATGCAATAGATGTCACAAGAAGAGTTTCTCAGTTGTGGCGGATTTGAAGAGTCACTTGAAGTGTTCATGTGGTACGAACTTTTCGAGCAAAGATAAGCTATTCGGACACATGGCCTTGTTCGAAGGCCACATGCCGGCGGTCATGGATGGAGATGATAGAGACCGAGGTGGTAGATCCGATACGATATAGGGGTTTTTTTTTTTCCAATGAAAAATCAAATAAAAATGATAATTTTATCCCTCAGACACCATCATGCCATGCACGTGACTGGCGCCACCATGTGAGTGGTCTTAAATTGGTGATTTGAACCATTCTGACTACCCGTAAAAAATATGAAGGATCGTTATAGTTGAAAAAAAAATCTTAAGGAATCGAGCTATTTTTTTACCCAAACTTGTAAGACCAAAACTCTGGATAAATCTACCAATACTATAATAAGAAGAAGAAGTTGAGATGCCACATGTCGGCATTTCAAATTTTCTTTATAAAATATTAAATAAAAAAGTTATAATTGAGTAGATATAAAGAGTCATCATTAAATCTTTAGTATATGCATTAATTAAAATATAAGTTATAACCGTTTATTATTATTTAAAATTATTTAATATATCATTTAAATTTCAGCACCAATAATTTTCAATCATGATTTATCACAATTAATAAAATGATAAAAGGTAATATCACAATAATTCTTCCTTGTTTGCAGTTAGTATGTCTTTATCACATCCAGAAGGACCTACAGCACAGGAGGACACTCAACGAAGAGTCAAGAAACGGAAATATGCTTAGCTTGTTGATATTATCCATAAATCCTTCTATTATATATTCATGGTCATATTTTCTTTTACAAGATGAATTAACACTTGTACATAATTGTTAATTCATGACCAGATTTGAATGGGAATAGAGTTAAGAAAAAGCTGAAATCGCATGATGTTTTCCTCCGAGAGCATGGGAAGAAGGTTGTCATACCTTTCCAAAATAGGGCATTGACTAGGGATGATACAGATGGACTGCTCGAAGCAATTCTCGGTCTCATAGCACGAGATTATAGACATTTTTCTATTGAATTCAGGTTTTGACCAAGGATTCAAACTCTTCCTCAAATACTATGATGTTACGAAGACATGGAGAGAGAACACCACTAATCCTCCAGAGACTGTTCCACAAGGTCAGTGGATCCAATTTCGGGATTACCAGCTAAAAGAGGGCACATAGGTATGTCATAGTAGATGTGTAATTAAAGATGAATATGGTATTTTGTTTGTTTTGACTGACTTTCTCATATGCATATATGGGAAAGATGTCATCAGAATGCCATTAACAAGTAGAAACAAACCATCAATCACGCAGAGGGTTCAAAGAACATCAAGAGTAAGAATGTAGAGGTAAGTAATTAAGCATCATCGAAGATTCTTTTTCCTTTTCTAATTTGCCCTATTTTGGATGATGAAAATTGATTAAAGGATGGAAGGTCAGTCGTGGGTGTGGAGGTCAATCATGGGCAAATTTGGATAGAAAGTCACAAAAAGGATGATGGTTCCTTTGTATCTACAGAGGCTGAAAACATCATTGTAAGTAAATCTTATTGTTTAAATTCAATTAACATTAGTATTGCTTTATAAGATAAAACATTTCATTTAACTTGTACGAGAGAGTTCAAGAGGTGGAGCAAAGAGACCCTGCATCAATTATTGTATCTCAGCATGATTCCTTAGCAATAGGTGCTAGGGCTGGAGCATCCTAGCCTTCTTTGAGGCATGGGTGGTGGAGCTTGTGCAGCTAAGGTTTTCGGAATTCCACCGACTAGATATGGGTCATCAGATCAGTCTAACCCTGAACCATCTCAAGAATTAAAGAATTTAAGTGAGATGCTAGAGGCATACCACTATCCCCTAAATTCTAACTTAATAATAAAACATCTGATGGATTAACTTTTTAAATTTAATTGAAAGAAAGAAAGAAAAGTTATACCACCATCCCCTAAATTCTAATTTAATTTTAGAGTGATATCTTGGCCAATAATTTTTGAACTCCAAATCTTTAATTAAAAAAATTAAAAATTTTTTGATTCCTAAATATGCCTTGCAAATTATTTTTCAAAAAAAATATATATAAAAAAATGTTCCAAGGAAATTAAATAAAGGATAATAATAACGAAAAAATGTTCCCAACCTCTTTTATTTTAGTTAAGTAGGATATTCTTTTACTCTTTTTTTTTTCTAAATAGAATCGATAATGTTTTTAAAGATTTAATGGACTTTATTTTTTCTACTGTTATTTCATGATCACCTTTTCTTTTCATGATGAAAGAGGTAATATCTCATTTTCCTATCAACTACTTAACCGATTTATATACTACATTTGATTGATTTGGAGTTATTTGATATTTTTCTCGTATGTTTTTTTTTTTTAAAAAAGATAGATTATGTGAAAAGTCAAGAATTTCTTTGATTTTTCAAAAAAAGATAGATTATGTGAAAAGTCAAGAATTTCTTTGATTTTTCAATATTGCTTGAGATGTAGTCTTTATTTTCCAATATAGCAATTTGAATGCATTTTGTTTTGTATTGATAAAAATATGATAACATCCCAGTGACTCTCTCTCGTTATTATATTTTCCATTTTCTATTCTCTTGATCATTTTATTTGTACTTTTGGTGTCTCTTTTGTTTTAGATATGTTCTTTGGTTTTGATGGTGAAACTTCTGCAGAACATTTATGTTTTTCTATAGAAGATTCTACTAGTGTCATGATGGCAAGTTTAGAGGAGCTTCCTCGAGAAATATTGGATGATGCTGAAAATGTTGGCATTGAAGGAGCTACTAATGATATTGCAACAACAAATACTACGGATCCCTCAAATCAAGAAAATGTGGAAGAGCGAGGTCAGGATGATGATACAACAAACCCTAAGAGACAAAAAAAATCACTTATATGGAATGACTTCAGTGATGGTGTAGACCTTTCCGATAAAGAGTTGAAAGATCAATGTGTTAATTGCAAGAAGTTTTTCAAGAAAGTAAAAGGAGCTACCATTGAAAGCAATAATAGGCTTTTAAGTAACTTTATTTTGATGATAATAAATTAGGATTAATGTAGTTTATAGATTGATCAATTAGGATTGGGTAGAATACATCAAATAATTCTTCAACAAGGAGCAATTGATATTCATCATGAAAGAAATCCTTCGAAGTTCAAGATTTATGGATATGCAGACTTCAAGGTTGGAGAATTAGTACAGGAAGTTTGGTTAGGTAATTAGTTTATACTTTTTGTACCCGTTCTTTTTTTCTAGAGAGATTCTTGAATTAAATAATCTTTTTAATAGTTTTCAAAAGTTATATCTTCCAAAATCTCCTGATTTTATAAAAGAATTCTTCTAATAATTATGTGCTGAAAAGTATTTTGAAAGGTTTTATTCAAATATATCATGAGCTATTCAAATACAAGTATTATGGGATTAAAAATATCTTTGAACCGTCAATGTCAGTGTTCCCAGCAGTGGATCGTCCAAATCGCTTGATTTAGGATCCAAAACGTTTTCAAAAAGTTTCTGGATAAGTTTTGGATGCAAATTTTCTAAGAATGGACCATCCATTTCTATCAAGGCGTCCAAAGCGAACAATTTCTAGCCATTAGACAATACGAATTTCTTCATTTTAAAAGGCTCTTCCACCATTTTCCAACTAACTTCTTGGCACAAAAGAGCTCAAAAATCTCCTCCACTTCAAAGAAAAGTTGGGCTTCAAAGATTTAAACCCTTATTACATATTGATTCAATCTCAAAGATTTGAACTCTTTTTACTTCTTGAATCAAGAATCATCCAAGAAGGAGCTTGATAGAGCTTCTAAAACCCATCTTCACATATCTTGTATTTATGTCTAGGTTGTCTTTGTGACACAAAACCCTTGGAGAGAGTGATCCTAGTTTGATTTGGGATTACACTAGGCTGTCTTTGTGACACAAAATCTTTGAAAGGGATTATCCTTATTTGTATTAATAGTTGACATGGGTTTGTTACCCTTGATCGTATTGTTTGTTGAAATTAGTAGATTGGGATAAAAGCCTAAGGTAGAAAACCTTAAGTAGTGGACGTAAACTCACAAGGGTGAATTGAACCACTATAAATCATTTTGTTCTTAGCTCATCTATCTTCTTCATTGCTTTATTCATTGCCTGCCATTTATTGCATGTCAAGTATTTGATATTTTGTCCAAATCAATATAGTTTTCTAGGGATTTTAAATTCCTCAGGTTTTTCAATACAACTCAATTGAAAGGTATTTAAAGGGTCGCAACTTTTATCAAAGGGTGAAAGCGGCAACAGAAAAAGAAAAATCAAGACAACAACAACTTGGCTTCTTAGCAATAGATTTAGAGGAAGGCTCTCTAATATTTCCTGTATTTCATGACAGGAAATTTTTTATGGAGAAAATGAAGAATGTGATGGCCAAATGGGTTCTTGTGAATGAGGACAGCTTTACAGTGGTGGAGAACGAGATGTTCAATTTCCTGATTAAAACTGCAAATAACAGTTGGAAACCAGTATCAAGGGAAACACTAAAGAAGTATGCCGTTGGGGTTTATGAAATAGAGAGAAAGAAGCTGAAAAGTTTGTGGACGAATGTGAATAAGATTAGCATTACAACTGACTGCTGGAAATCAAAAACTCAGAAGATTGAATGTATGGTTATTACTGGCCATCGGATTGACACAACTTGGCGTTTGCGGAAACGTATATTGAATTTTGTTCAGATTCCACCCCCAAGACAACTGTTCTGCTAATGACGTTGTTATAAGGAACTTAAAGACATTTGCTTCTTCATTGAAGAAATTGCCATGTGATGGGAAATTGTTCCATATAAGATGGTGTGCTCACATATTGAATTTAGTAGCACAAGATGGTATTGATGAGATAAGGGAGACCGTTAAGGTTATTCGAGATAGTATTGAGTTCGTTAGAGAAACAGATGGTAAGCTGATTTTATTTGGTGAGATTGTTAAGCAACTAAATCTTCCAAAGAAAGTTGATTGATGATTGCAAGACAAGGTAGAACTCGACATATGAAATGTTAGCTACTGCTCTCAAGCTTAAAGATGTATTATTCCCCAGGTTCAAGGAAATGGAAACTGCATATGAAGAATGCCCAAGTGAAGAAGATTGGGAGAAGGTTGAAAAAAATTGTTCAATGCTAATCGTGTTTTGGGAGGCCACACATATTTTTTCAGGTACTGATTATCCAACATCCAATCTTTTTCTTAAAGAAGTATATCGAGTGCAGAAATTGTTGGGTAACAAATCAGAGTCTCCAGACTCATTTTTAGTGCAAAGTATGGCATTAAGGATGAAGCTGAAATTTGACAAACAGTGGGGAGAATGTCACATGTTGATATGCATTGCTGAAGTGTTGGATGCAAGATGCAACTAATTGATTTTTGTTTTCCAAAATTGTACTTAATATTTGATGCCAATGAAAACAAGATTAAAGTTTTAGAGACTTCGCATTCTCTTTTCAAAGAATATGTGGCTGAATATGGTGATAAAACTGAGCCAAGTGCATGGTAATATTTCCTCTAACAAGGACGTGTCTACACTGCTTGATGCTGAAACTGGTTGGGATGAGTTTCATGACTATTTGAAAGAAGTTCAGACTATTGAGCCAGAAAAGTCAGAGCTTGATTCCATAGTGCATACAAGGTTTCCTAATCCTGCAAATTTGCTAGTACTCTGTGGCTTATAGGTGAAGCATACTGCTTTTGAATTTTCATTTTTAAAGGTTCCTTGTCTTAACCTATTTCCTTTTGAGTGTTTATTTTCTGCATTCTTTGAAACCCGCATTGCAAGAATGACATGCCAAAACTCCCTTACTGTACCCTTTCTACATTTCTATCACCATCATCATTAAGCTTCAAACATGGCATTCACAATTATCTGCAAATGCCTCCCCTTAATTTGTAGATTGGCAAATGATCCTCCTAATTGTTCTAAAACTCATGTTTTTTTCTCAAGTCAAATCTCACAAATCAGAAGTTGCGCCCTGCAGAATTGAGGATATGTTGTTGTAAACAGATGTGATGTTTGATGATATGAAAAAATTTCATCTGGTCCTATTTTAGTACTGTTTATTTTGAGGGGTGGTCCTCTTCTGGATTTTTTTTTTTTTTTCCCAATGGATTTATATATTTGTGAACTTAATGAAGATTTATATTTTTGAAGTTGTAATAAATTTTAATGTATTGTAGGTTTGTGTTGGAAATTTGATGGATAAGAATAAGTTATAATTTATGACGAATGCAAGATTTTTTTTTTTTTAAAAGGAATAAAAAACATTTCAAGCCAAATTGAGTCGAGCTCGAGCTAAGATTTTTTGTTCCGGCTCAACCCGACTTGGCTCGTTTGCATTCCTAAATCCGATGGTTTCGAGCAACTTCACGGTCCTATTTTCGATTGTTCTTTGATTTTAACACCATATCTTGTTTCGACGGCTAACTTTGCGGTAGTTTTAGAACCTTCACTACCTTTTTTGCAGCGGTTTAAAACCATCACTAATCCCTATTTAAACCGCCACAAAATCCCATGTCCTGTAATACTTCTTCAATGAAAATGTGACTCTTAAAGATATTTAAGTAAAAAAAACCTACAAATCTCATGTAACAAATCTTTTTTAAAATTTTTTTTATTTAAATATAATAAAATATAAAATAATTAAATTATAAGCAAATAGAATATAAAGAGTTATCACAATTCATAAATTTATATTTATTAAAATACACTTTATAATTGTTTATTATCATTTATTACAATAGTTGATTAATATGTTCCAATCACAATATATGATAATGAATAAAAGTAAGGTAAATCATTGTCTAATGTTGATATTTTTTAAAAGGAATTGTGATTGTGAAAAACATTTGAGCCAGAAATTAGAAATGTTGCTATAAAAAATTAATTTTAAAAGTAATGTAAATAAATAGAAAGTTCAGAAAATTAAATTTTGATAATAACAAAATTAAATTATAAGGATTTAGTGATTTTTTATATGTCTTTGAATTTTAAAAAATTTGAAAATGTGGACGAGTGGGTATGATACATTGATTATCTTTTTCAGTTACATTTTTTGTTTTAGTTTTATTATACATTTAAAGGATAATTCAAAGTGATATATTATTTCTTAGTGCAAAAAAATCCCTTTAATTTTTTTTTTTTAAAAAAAACCCTTTATTCAACTTCTTTAAGTAATCAGAATAGTGATAACATATTATTAAATAACCTTTTAAAAATATAATGACACAAAAAATAGACTTTAAATACAATATAATTTGAAAAAATATATAATAAATCATCATATGAAATTGAAAAAGAACCATATTGTCTAATATTTTTCTTATTTTTGAAAAATAAAATGTTCAATAAAAAATATATTTTAAATATTGAACCGTAATAGGATAAATTAAATCCTTAGGATATTTGATCAAATTTACTTTTTCTTTTTTCTTGATAAAAAAGGGAAGGTTGATCGTTAATTTTAGTGATTAGATATTTAGCTATGCACTCCTTTCTAACATGGTTATTGGTAGGAATTGAGTGAAACTTTAGTTTGGACTCACGAACACACACCATTAACCAATTTGACTCATCAGAAAGATGAATTTAGTGACCCTTTCCATTAAGAATCTTTCTTGATTGCCTCCACATCAGGCAAGTTTGGTTAAATTTTGAATTCTTTTAAGAATGACTTGTATCTATAAAAAGGTCATTTCTTTCAATAGATAGGGGCAATCTTCTTATAATCCTACATCTAGGATCCGACTTGTATCATGGATACTAATAGGAACTAAACCATTATGGCAAGGAAATGTTTGATTCAACGAGAGAAGAAGAGGCAATATCATTTGATTCGTCAATCCTCAAAAAAAAGAAATAAGAAAAGTTTTGTCATTGAGTAACTATATATATATTTATAGAGAGAGAGAGTAAGGCTATGGATACTTAATAGGAATGACTTGTATCTACGAAAAGATCATTTTTTTCGATAGATATTGACCATCTTCTTATATTTGTGCATCTATGATTCAACTTGTATCATGGATACTAAAAGAAGGAACTTAACCATTATGGCAATGAAAGGTTTGATTCAATTGGAGAAGAAGAGGTAATGTCATTTGATTCGTCAATCTTCAAAAGAAGAAATAAGAAGAATTCTGTCATTGAGTGTGTGTGTGTGTATATATATATATATTTATATAAAGAGAGAGAGAGAGGGGCTCTAAAGTGCTTCTGTTAACTAAGACAACTTTAAAATAAAACAAAAAAATCTTCAATAAAATTTAGAAGGATAAACTAAATATCATGGGTATTTTATTTTTTATTTTTTAGAAAAAATAGTAGAATATTAACTTTGATCATTAGAGACTTAATTGGAGTACTCCATAAAATTTAATCAAGTAGCATGGAGTTTAATTTATCCTTTTAAAGTTTAGTTTATAAAATATATTTAAAAATTAATTTTTTTATTGAAGATTTTTGTTCTAAAGTTAACCTTTGTGTTGACCATTAGAGAAATGCTATAATGAGCAATGTTGCTCACTTTATGGAGAGTTGTAGCTAAGTTATGCCACACTAATAAATATTAATAAAAATCTTATTTGTAACATTTTAAATATTATCTTTTAATATATTTTACTAGTTTTGCGCGGTCCAACCGTTACCATAACTGAATTCTTGCTACAGTGCTCATGCAGCCAACCAAGCGAAGCAAGAATTCCGTTACGGTAACGGTTGGAGCGCATCTTACCAAATCCATATATTTTACATGTTAAAATATAAAAAGATAAACAAAACCCTAGAAAAACATGATTTTTAGGAACACATGTTAAATTTAGTACACAATTGTGTAATAGATGATCTTGAGGCAATTTCTAACCATAAACAATTAAGTCAATTGTCCTTTTTCTGTTAGAAAAATAAAATAAAATGTGATCAAGTAATCCTAAGGTTTAGTTTATCTTTTTATGATAAAATTTATTAAATAGATCTAAAAAAATTATTTAAAAAAGCAAGTAATTAACTTAATGGTTGATTGTTATAAACTTAATTGAAGCACTCTATAAGGTGAGCAATGTTGTTCACCATAACATTAACATATACTCAGTCCATTTACAATTGAATAACTCATTTTGTTTTGCACAAATTTTAAGAAAATTAGTTGATTTAGTTAATTTTACACTTAATCATATAATTTTTTAAGAAAATTTTAACTAATTTAAGAAATGAGACATTCATTTCCGAACAACTCAAAATAAAAATGTGAATATTCAATTGTTAATGGAAAGAGTATATTTATATAGATTTAAACAGTAAATATAGCTTTCTAGCAAAAAAAAAAGATAAATGTTGATGTGGAGTAATTAAAAAAAAATGCATTCATTTAGAAACTAAATGACTTGTTTTGATTTAACTATTGAAAGAGATAATTTAATTTTTGACGACCCAGAATATAAATATTATATTTTAAAATTAAAAAAAAATGTCAAAATAATCAATTTAATCCCATAATTTTTTTAGTTTGTCTATGTTTGTCCGTATATTTTTTTTAAACTTTTAAGGTCTCATAACTTTTTTATTTTGACCATACAGATACATATATATATATTATCTTTTAAGGTTCCATAATTTTTTATTGGTGATCAACTAGGTTCAATTGCTCTAAAAATGAGATTTTCATACTATTTTCACTGGAATTCTTTTTATTATTATTTTTCCTTAAGAATATTTTAAGTATAACACTATTCACCTAAGCATTTCTCTAGTTTCACTGATGATCTAATTGCTCAGTGATTTAAATACGTTAGGAAAAAAAAGACCTTATTTATATATTGATTTTATCAACAATCCATAACTCAGTAATTTAAGTATATTAAGATTTGAGAAAATCAAATCAATCTGTTGGTGAGCAGTATATACGTACAATACTCTTAAGGAAAAATAAAAATAAAAAGAATTCTACTGGAAAATGATATGAAAATCTCATTTTTAGAACAATTGAACTTAGTTGGTCACCAATGAAGCATTATGAGACTTTAAAAAATTAAAAAAATATATGAATCTTATAATCAAAACAAAATAAGTTGTGAGTTCTTAAAATATTAGAAAAAATATATTGGCCTGCATGAAAAAAATAAAGTTATGGATTAAATTCACCATTTTATCTATAATAAAAATAATACAAATAAAAAATAAAAAATAAAAAAAGTTGTGGTAACGGAAACACGACCAGCTGTTACCAATCTCCATTATCTGGCAGTCCATAGTTCCCGAATTGCCCTTCGCCCTCCTTAGGCCACCTCTCTGCACCGGTAACCGTCACCAGCGGAACCCTTTCCTCCTCAAAGGGACATGACCTTCAAACCCTCTTGAAAATGTCCCAGAGCAGCTTTCCAGATTCTAATCAGAAGGTAAAATCTTTCAATTTGTAATATTTTGGTTGTTTTGTGTTGCTGCAGAGGCCTACAGTTGGGAAATTCTTGGTTTATCCCCTATTCCTGTTTTCTTGGGGTTGTGAAATCTTATGTAGGTTTGAACTTATTAAGTGGCTTTTGCATTTGGGTTTTGGATAGATTATTGCTTCTTGGCAACGTTTTGGTTTAGTTGATGCTGATTTGTTGCTCCACTTTGTAGAATTGCAGAGCGAAAGTAAATTTCTGGTAGTGATTGTTTAATTTTTTTAATCTGCTTTGTTTTTCATATGTTCTTATGCTTTCTTTAGGGCGGTTAGGAATCAGATGACATCAATTTTCTTGTCATGTTCCTGAAGACTGCTTGTGGAACTGTTTAGCTTACGTCTGACTGAGTAATGGAAGTTTTGAATAGTCAGAATCATTTCATTTGCTTGCAGTCATATCCTTTCCTGCTATGGTTGTTTTAGTATATAATTTATTTGCTTATTAAATTCAATTAGCCCAAAAATTGTCATTGCAGCACCATTCTGTTGTTGATTAAATCTTGTCAGCCACCATGGATACCTTCAGAGGATTTGATTTCGTCAATATGTGCAAAAATGTGAAAAAAAGGAGAAGTGTCCGGCATCGCCAACCCTTAGATGATTCCCAGTCTCACTTAGATTATCGTGAATATTCTTCCTTGTCATCAACACCCTTGTCATCGAGTGAGGAAAATGCTAGTCATGGTGCTAATAGGAGGAAAGAACTGAGTCTAAGCCAATGCATGTCAGGAGGATCATATACCAATCTGTCTGAGGCTGAAACCGTCCAGAAAGCAAATGATGGAGGACAACTTGGAGAATCCAATGAATCTGGTGTGAGCAAACTCAAGAAAGTGAAGCTGAAGGTTGGTGGTGTGACCCATACGATACATGCAAAAAGTGTTTCTGAATTTTCTTCTTTAGCTGGTTCTTCATCAACAAAGTCTTCTCACTCTTCTGATGGCTACCTTACACAACATAAGCTGACTTATCAGGTAACTTACATGGTTTTTTAATGGAACTCATAATAGCTAGTAAAGTAACAATATGTTGGAGGTCTGGTTATCTTTTGTAGATGTATGCTCTTTTCTCACCATGGATGAAGATGATCAGAGATGTTTCAGATCTTTGGAGAAAAATTTGACCATAAAACAATTGGGCCATCCAAATTATTGCTATTTAAGAATATATCATCTGTTAATTGCAAGAAAATATCTAATGTACAGTGAAAATTGCTTGAATTCCTTTTATTAAATGGGTTGAGATTTCAGATTCCAGGGCAAGTTCCTTTGAAAGAAGTTTAATGGATCGTTTTGAAACTATCCATAATCAATCCCATAATGAGATTTAAGTGGGATTTTCTTCCCAAATTCTGCAGGATAGTCCTAATGAGGATCGGTCGAGTAATAGTTACCAAAGAAATGGATTGCAGGGCATTCCATGGAAGGATTTCTCCAAGAGTGGTTTTATTATCAGGAATCCGGATACTTCTCTGGATGAGATGCCACAAAGTGTCAATGTCAAGCAATTGGAGGAGCATCATTCAGCTCGTAAGAGCAAGCGTGTTCGTAAGAGCCGCTCGTTAGGGGAAGTGTTTGATGATGCAGAAGAGGATGAAGATGATGAGATCCGATACCTTGAGAAACTCAGAACTTCTAGGCTTGCTTCTAATTTTGTTGCAGAGTATGAACATGAAGTAGAAGGCACAAAACAAAAGATCAGTTCAAGGTTTTCTAATGCTGAAGGTTATAGTTACAATGGAAATCTGAGGTATAATTACTCCAGATCTAACAAAGAGAGTATGGTGTCTAGATCGGGGGGGGTATTTGAAGATATTGACTTCTTTGAAGAGGAAGAGTCATTGTCGGATGATGAGCCTGAACCAAAGAAGAAGACACTATGTAAGGAAATTGATGTCTCAGATGATCTAGAGATAGAAACAGCTGTTACCACCCGGCAACGTGCACAGAGGAGTGGGAAAGCCGTTTCTGCAGTTGAGTTCCCTAATGGTTTACCTCCTGCGCCACCTAAAAGTGAGTTTCTTCATTTTTCTCCACCTGGCAGATGTAACCATTACATTTTGATTGAATTTGGTTTGAATGACAGAGCAAAAGGAAAAATTACCTGAGGTAGAGCAGCAACTGAAGAAAGCTGAGGCTGCTCAAAGACGTAGGTTGCAAGTGGAGAAGGCCACTCGGGAGGCTGAGGTCATTCTTGTTATCCATTTATGTTTCCTTTTACAATAAAGGAAAGTTTAAATTATCATATTGAATTGACAGATTTTTATTTCTGTAATTATCAATTTTTGCAGGCTGAAGCAATTAGAAAAATCCTGGGTCAAGAATCTAGTCGAAAGAAGCAAGAGGAAAAACTGAAGAAGCGACAGGAGAAACTAGCACAGGTATTTACTGAAGTGGCACATATGAAGTAACTTATATTTGTACATGTGTATCAGCTTTTCCATTCTTCATCTTTAATATGTGTATATACATTCAATGCAGGAAAGAGCTGCAAATAGCACCCTTTCATCAAATGCAGTTAGATGGGTGATTGGTCCATCGGGGACTACTGTGACATTTCCTGATGAGATAGGCCTCCCAAGTATATTTGAATCTATACATAGCAGGTAAAAACTTGCTTCTGATGCTTAAGTTTTTCATATTTGTATTGTATTCACTGGTTTCTAGAGATAAAGACAATTCTGAATATGCAATAGAGAAATGATTTTTTAACTGCCTTCATTATTTGTCTTTTCACCTTGATGTTAGAAAACTTTTGGATTCATTTGCACCTCAAGTCTTGGTAGGAGATAGAAATTCTCCTCTGTGTGTTTCATCATTCGTTTCTTTAATCATGTCTTGTTTTATCTAGTTAACCCGTTATTCCCATATGTCCATCATTGGGTCTTTTCAGTTATCCTCCTCCACGCGAAAAATGTGCTGGCCCTTCCTGTATGAATGCATATAAGTACCGGGATTCCAAATCAAAGCTGCCCCTCTGCAGCCTCCGGTGTTACAAGGCAATCAATGATAAGATGCAGACTCTGGCTGCTTGGTGATGTGCCAACTTACTATTTTGTACAATGTTTATGCAGAGTTCCTGTATCACAGTTATATTGGATGGAGTTTTTGCTATCCCATTTATTATATTTGGGGTTGCAGATTGAAAAAATCTGATGCATAGCATCGTCAGTAGTAGTAGTAATATAAGTATTGTTACTGCTGCAGCAGTGTATTTGCAGAGAACAGGATGAGAGCAGAGAAGCTTTCGAGTAATATGGCTGTTTGATGCTTGCCTTGTAAAATTTGTCTAAACCAGAATCATCTTAAATGTGTATCATTAGTACCTATAATTTGTTTCTCCTCTTGGTAGCCCATAATGTGCGCTCCGGCCATTACCGTAACGGCAATTTGCTACAGTGTTGTTTGGTTGCGTGTTCACTGTAGCAAATTGCCGTTACGGTAACGGCCGGAACTCGCATTAAGACGCGTTCCGGAGCGCACCTTAGCAAAACTGTTTATTTATATACTTTGTTTTTATAATTGTTTACATATGTATGTTAAAATTTCTCTTAAATAATAGTCTTTTTTGTTGGAAATTGAATATTTGCCTTTTCATTTTTGATATTTTGTTATTTAGAAGGAATTGAATATTTCTATTTTTATTTTAAGTCATTGGAAATTGAATGTTTGGCCTTTTAAAGCACTAGAGTTTTAATATAAAATCTCTTTAACACGAGGTAATATAACTAATTATATTAATGGAAAAGATAAATTGATAATTTTTATAAAAGTCAAAACATTCCAAGATATTATTAAATTTGGAATCATGTTTTCTTAAAAAATGGTTTCAAAAAAACTCATTTTACTTCCTATGCATAAGAATTTCAATGTCTACACCGTGATCGAGTGGTTAGGAGGTGAAGAGTTTGAATAATTCAGTTGTGCTTAAATTGATTTGGATATCGTTATATTTTTTAAAAAAAATTGTATTAAAATTTCAATGTTAAAATAACAAGTTTAATTTTTCCCCTACATGTTAAAAGGGGAAAAATTGCTCTTTTATATTTTTATCTAATTTATTTAATGAAAAAATTGTGTAATTTTTTTATTAAGTAATTTGAATATTAATTTAAAAATATTTTAATTTTTATTGATAAAGTAATCTTGTAAACTCTCTTGAAACTATAAGTATAAACTATTACTTCCATGAGTAAATACAAGTTATTCTAACTAACCTTTCTTATTATTATTAATTATAAATTATTATTGTTAGTTAATTTGGTATTTGAAGATATTTTTTCTATATTATCTCTCTAATGATATATAATAAAATGGTGTTCATATTTTTAAAGAACGTTAGAGGGTATTTTAGAAAAGAAAAAAAAAAGTGACCTTAATTTTTTGCAAAATGAATATGGGTGACAAAAAATTACCTCAAATAAGGATTGACTACTTTACCAAAATATTATTTTTTACCTCTGTTAGTCCTAAAACATAAGAAATCACTCTTTAGAAAAAGAAATCAAAAACAAATTGAGGGAAAAGAAAAGAAAAAAAACGTAAAGTAAAGTGATAATTTTTATAGGCGGAATAAAACAATTTGACAAACTTCGGGGCTAAAATGAAAATACTACTTATAATTAATTGTCTGCGTAACCTTTATTTTCCCGAAAACCTCAAAATACGGAAACAAGTTTCCTTCGAAATCCAGAACCTTCCCAAAACGCGCGCTCGTTGAGAATTGAAGTCGCCATTGTTTGGGTGTTTCGCTCGATTATTGATTCTTCCGAAGCAATGTCTAGGGTGTCCAGCAAACACAGTCGCGATCAAGCTCAGGTATTCACAGTTTCACCATCATCAGTAGCAGCGCTAGCTAATGTGGTAGTATGCAAATGGAGGAGAAGGGACAAGTAAAAGAATTTGATTTAAATTGGTCTACCATTTTTAATGACTCTTCTGCGGTGGGAAAAGATTGTTCTTTTTCAATGTTGAGTTCAGGGTCTATCGCCAAAATTTGATGGGTGTTTCTTGCTTCTGTTTTTTTTTTTTTTTTGTTTGAGTTCTGACTAGTAAGTTAAAAATGAAATAGAATGTGAAATGTTCTTATTGACCTTTTTTTTTTATTAAGCAAGTAATTGTAGCAATTGTGTTTTTAATGCAGAAAGTAAGATTTTGCCGTTAAGAGAGGATTTAATGCCATTATGGATATTTCTCAATTTTGACGCATATTTATATGAATTGCCAAGGGAAAGTAAAATGGATGCATATTCAATTGTTTTGTTGTGCATGTTAAATACTACTTACTTATAATCACTTTGGTTGTAACTAAATATAAATATAAGTCATTATTGTCGGTTTGGTTTATTATGTATGACTAAAGAAAAATATTCCTTTAGTTTTGACAAAATAGCTATTAAACATTGATATTCAATGTCAATGTGTGTCTGTGGTCATGAGCAATTTCAACAGGTAACATTTTTTTTCCTCTTCATGATCTTTTTGGCTGACTAGGATTTCGAGGGACTGTTGAATAACTTACAGGATTGGGAGTTATCGTTCAAGGAGAAAGACAAGAAACTGAAATCACAATCACTTGGCAAAGAGAAAATTGTAAGTAATTTCAATTTCTTGTTTTGTCTATACTGCTGCAGTGCAACTAATGCAAAAATTAGTAAACCTAAAAGGGAGGGGAAAATCCTTTCTTTTTTAATTCCCTATCGCTCAAGTACCAGAAAATCTTGAACTTCTCAATGTGCTTTTTAGATGCACTTGATATTTAAAGTCTATGCTCAGAGCATACGGATTTTTTTAATTTTACCCACTTCAGACCGCTGGAGAATTAATATTTATGCATTTCTTGGACATATTTTACTGTTTTACTCTTAAATTTTTCTTAGGATCATCCCACTCAAAGATATAGTGTTGGAAAAGCTAGCCAACTTTCTAGTAGTTCAGCACATTTTGGATCCTATGCAAGTGCTACTGAAAAGTTTGATCATTTGAGGAACTTTTCAGCTGGTTTTGTGACAGAAGAGAATTCGTTTGATGCAAACACAGAGAAAGAGTTGGTAAGCTTGAGCTTTAGTGTTGAGGATGTTATTCTTGGTCTTGGTTGATTCTTGATATATGTTTTACATCATTTACCAGGGCAATGAGTATTTTAAGAATAAGAAGTTTAATGAGGCAATTGATTGTTACTCTAGAAGCATTGCGTTGTTGCCAACAGCAGTAGCTTATGCAAACAGGGCAATGGCCTACATCAAAATCAAAAGGCATGCTTATGTTTTTAATTCTTCAAGAGTACTTTCCAAAAAAAAAAAAGAAAAAAATGAATCTTTCATATGCAATTAGATGAAATAACTAGTTAGAACATAATTAATTGTTTATCTCCTCATTTTTGGGTAGATTCCAGGAGGCTGAGAATGACTGCACTGAGGCCTTAAATTTGGATGATCGTTACATTAAGGCATATTCTCGCCGTTCTACAGCTAGAAAAGAACTTGGGAAACTCAAAGAATCCCTTGAAGGTATGTTGAAATCATCTGTCCCTTAAAAACTTTTACTGGTTTCTCCAGATGCAACTGCAGCTGATATAGTGTCACTGGTTGCAGATGCTGACTTTGCCTTAAGGTTGGAACCACAGAACCAAGAGATTAAGAAGCAGCAGGCAGAGGTCAAATCTCTGTTGCAGAAGGTATGCACTTAATAGGCATGTTGTTCTCTGGTTACAGAAGAAGGCTGAGCCTCGATGTATAAGTGGTCAACATGGATAGAACATGACACTGCCCCAATACCGGCATGACATTTAATAAAAAAATTAGAAATGAAAAGCAGTCTTTCGTGGCCCATCAAATTGTAATTATGTAAAAAGTACATTATAAGAATCGCAAAATGAAGACACATATTAAAATAAATTTCAGACAAGTTCTTTTGGGGCCTATCTTAAACTTTCAATTTTAATTTTAGATTTAAAATTTTTTTTTAGTCATACTACAGGAACCTACTAGAAAGCTGCATATAGTTGTTTATAACAGTTCTTTCATTTAGTCGTTCCTGCGATCAATTTTTCCAGGAGATTCATAAGATGGCTTCTGGAAGATCAAAAAGCTCTATTCCAGGGGAGCAACTTGTTGGAGAATCCAAAGTTGGAATTAATAAATCTGTGAACGGGGTTGAATCTTCCTCAACTAGTTCTCATAAAGTAGTGGTGGCTGAAATTCTGGATGACAACAAAAGGGTTAGAATAAAGGATTTTCTGCTGTTCGTTTTTTGTTATTGCAATAAATTTCTATTTGTTTGTTAGGCATTAAAAGACTAAATGAATGTCAATAGTTCCTTAACTTAATTCTTGTCAGCCTTATTATTGAAAAGACTTCTAATATTTTGTTGCAATCAGATCAAGAATTCTTCGGCAATGCTCATGGAAAGTGGAAACATCAGATAAAATGTTGATGTGATGCCTTTATAAGTTCTTTTAGAATTTGTTGGATGATCAAAGGCTCTAATCTTTCTTTCATGGATCTTGATAAGTTGTATGAAAAATTAAGCTGCTTAATGACCATCCAGTGAATTCCATTTGAGGACAATTTGCTGAGCTTCACTCTGTTGTCAGGTTAACAATGGACAAGTTCCTTCTGAGAGATCAGTGCAGAATGATGCAAGTGACATGAAAACAAAGGGTCAAGCTAGCAATGCTTCTCAATGGCACACCGTCAATGCTTCTGGAATGGAGCCAGCAAAGGTATTGTCATGATCTTACCTTTAGTGTTTTTCTTTCCTTTTCTTCTGGTAATCGGGAATAAAGTTCCACTTAGAACTTGAATCTATTTGGGACACAAAATATGAGAAGTGACCAAGTTCTCACCTCTTCACATGTAAGGCATCATGAAGATCATATATTTCTGATGGACCTAGCATCGAATAAGTTATGGATTTGAGCATCCATGAAAATATAGCTTCTCCTTCAATATGAGTAAAATGAATTTAATCAAGCTGAACCTGGAATTCCAGTCTTTTTTTGTTTGAGTGAGATAATGAAACCCAAATGTATAAGAAAGAATTTATATTTATGGGTATTTTTGGAAATATATATTGAACATCAAGAAATCAAGAGAAAATGCCCAGATTTTTGACTTAATTTGCAATTGGGTGCTCAATTGTCAATTGTGAAGGAATAGGTACTTGGGACAGCCCAGAGTACATGAGACAAATTGGAACTAAACTTAAATGGAAAGACAAAGGATCACAGAATAGTTGATCGAGATTGCAACCTAAAGGGTTTTTTTGGGTCATAATTTTCTGTATATCCAATTGAGTAGAGGTGTCACGAGGTCGTTTTCTGTCCTATGAATAATGGCCTTTGTGCAACAGTATATCACTTTCAGCCTGTTCTTGAAAAATTTGTATAAGGTATCGATAATGATATATAATAAAAATGCACCAAAAACCAAATGCGCAATTTATGGGAATGCTGCCCAACCTGTTCCTTTAATACTCATAGAAATACAGGAGAGGCTAAGAATTAACACCCGTAATTGGTAAATTACAAGGCTTTCACAAAGCCTAAGAACAGAAGTGGTCCGTCTTCTACCACACAAACTTGTTTATATAGGGGCCAGGGGAGTCCTGATTGCCCAATATGGCAATATCTCCTTTCTAAACTGGAATTTTAGTTCATCGGAGTTAGAATATGTTTAGGAAATAGAATTCACTTAAAAGTTTGACTAATATTTTTACCTTTCCAAATCCTGGATAGTTCGATCTAACTGGCCCCTTCCAGTCTGTAAGTGCTCCTACGATTCAATTTGATCCACCGAGTCCTAATTTGTTTTGTATTTCAATTTCCAACTTGTTCTTCCCAATTTTACTTGTGACAAATGTGGCCTGCACCTTTGAAGAGTCATATCCATACATTAGCATCGCATACGAACAGTGCACCCCATGCATCATCAGGCACATGGATACCCGCCATGCAAATGAGGGTGTTACAGTATACTATTTGAATAACTTCCCTGCCATATAAATAAAGCATAATATGTTCTAGAGATTCTAAAGTTCTTTTTTTATTTGTACTTAAAGTTGGTAAATTTGTGTTCTTGATCAGCACATGAAAGAATATATTCAAGGATACTGTTAAGATAACTGAATAATTAGTGCATAAATCTTTAAGTTAGTTTGCAATGTGTATAAAAATCAAATATAGAATGTTGAAACATGTCTAGAATTTGATAATGCTTCACTGTTCCTTCCCAGCAGAGAATTTCCCTTATATTTTTATTTATCTTTGTTTTCTCTATAGAAAATATATGGTATGGAGGCATGATCTGTCTGTCTGATGTTTTTAACAGAGAATAAACAGGAATGGCAAGCAAGAGTTGAAGCCATCTGTGCAAGAACTTGCTGCCCGAGCAGCCAGTCTTGCAAAGGCTGAGGCAGCAAAAAACATCTCACCACCAAATTCAGCTTACCAGTTTGAGGTCTCTTGGCGTGGGCTTTCTGGTGACCTTAATTTACAAGTTCAATTATTGAAGGTCTAATATGCCACTCCTGTTTTCTGTGCCCATTTGTTGTATTCCTTGTCCAATGACCATTTTACTTTCTTAGACTTATGATTCAACAATCAACAAGTAGTTACATGCTTTTCCATCTCCTTGACATTTCTTGCGGTCAGATCTAAAAATATTAAAGTTAGCTACTTGATCGAAATAGAAAAGGTGAATAATTGAGCTTCTTTTGGTTAGTAGCAAGCACAACAGAAGCAACAGAACATTGCCATTCAGAAACAATAAATTGCTTTTCTTGGTGTAAATTCACCTGCTGCCCATTTTTACGCCTTCCCAAAATGCTGCTTCTGTCTTATGCTCCTCTTTCTAGATGGAAGAAGTACTTTATCATGTTAAAAATGACTTTTGCAAGCTGACTCCAGTTGTATTTTTCCCCTCTTTTTGATGTTTAATATTTTTTTTTTCTCTCCTGAGTAGGCTACTTCACCTACTGCAATGCCACAGATATTTAAGAATGCTTTATCAGCTCCTATTCTCATGGACATTATCAAGTGTATCAACACCTTCTTCCTGTAAGTCTCTCATTTCAGATTGAGTGCAGCTAGAAATTCATGAATTCCACTTCCTGATATTGTTATCAATGCCACTTTTTTCTACTTTGTGCAGTGAAGATGTGGATTTAGCTATCAGATACTTGGAAAATCTAACCAAAATCCCGAGATTCAACATGATCATCATGTGTCTTTCTTCTTCTGATAAGGCTGGTAGGTCAAATCGAAATATAGCTCTCCCCGCAAAGATAATATAGGCAAGATATTCTCCAGTTGAAAATAGGATTAGTTAAATATGAATTTTAAATTTTGATTATGTCTGATAATACAGTAATATAGGAATCTGGAAAGTAGGTAAAACACAATAACATGTTTTGTACTGTGAACACTTTCGTGGCTAAGTTATGTCTTTCCATTTCTGAAAAACAGAGCTTAGCAAGATATGGAATGAAGTTTTCTGCAAGACAGATCCGGAGCATGCTGAGGTAATTAGCCATCTGCAGCCGAAATACAGAATCCAGCAGCAATGAAGTTGAGCTTTACGGCACCACCAGGTCGCCCCCTCATGGATGAATGCATTTTCTGCTGGTTAGTTGTTTGTGTATAGAAGATGAATCAAGGGCAACATATCCAATATCTGTTTGTGTTCAAAATTAACTATCTGATCATTATGAAGAATCGATTCAAAATTGCTGACAATTGTTGGTGTCTTGGATATGAATCTGCAGAAATGAGAGGTATTAACAAGAAAATTTTATTATGGCACAAACAGGTATGTAATTGGATGCTTCAAACTTCAATAAACTTTTGTAGAGTGCCTAATTTGAGTAATCAAACTCAGAGGTGAAAATGAGAATCTAAAGCCTAAAAGTCCTTTATTCAATTCTTTTATGAGCAGAATGCAAGTTTATTTGAGCTTTGGATAATTAGGTGCCTAGAGTAGTTTGCAACACTCCATTGGAATCTTTCAAATTATTCCACGAAATATAACTTATTTTAACAAACTTTTTTTGTTAATTATTAATCATTATTGTTAGTTAATTAGGTATTTGAAGGTATTTTTTTCTATATTATTCTTTTGATAATATATTCGTTCAAAATTTTAATTGGTAATTAGAGGACATTTAAAAAAAAAAAGAGGTTGGATAAAGATGGTTAGTAATTTATATTTAGTGACGGAGGAAATATAAGAGAGGAGCAATATTGACTTTATTTGATTCTATTTTTTAGTCTTATTCAAAAAGTTTTTTCTACTCCCTTCATTCCAGTTTATAAGCAGTTAAGGAAATTTAGAGTTGTTTCACTTTATAAGTTGTTTTGCTCATTTTTAGACATATTTAATGATAAGCTTCCTGGATTACCCTTAATCTTATTCACTTCTCTTTAATGTTTTCATTTTCAACCCATTTATTATTCAGTCCTTTTTGTAGACTTCTTCATGAAAATTCTATTCACGTATCTTTTCCAACCCTATTCACGTCTTTTTAATTTGGTTTGAAAGCTTATTTAAATGAAAGTTGCTGATGAGATTTGTTCTCGCTATTAAGTTGTCGATGAGATTTCCATTGTGAGTTACCCACTATGATTTTTTTTTTTTTTTTTTTTTTTTTTTTTTGCCTAAAATTAGTTCCGGTGAAGATGGGTGATGAAAAGGTTGATAAACAATAACACAAATTCTTTTTTTTCTACCTTCTCTCATGCGAAAGTTGACCAACGTCTTGATCAATTCTTTTTGTTGGGGGAGATAGTCTGGAGATCCGGGGTAAGAATGAACAGAAGTAACTAACCAATCCCTCTTTGAAAGTAGATACCCAAAGATCTTTGATTTGTAGGGGGAAATTCGATACTGGGATTGAGATTCCCCTTTTATTTGATTCAAGGGAGCATTGAATTTGTAAAACAGTTCCAAAAGGTTGTCTTGAGATTTTCCTTGTGAGTTACCCACTGTGAAGTTTTTTTTTTTTTTTCCCTAAAAGTATTTAAAGATGAGTTCCAAAAAGTTGCAGATAAGATTTCCCTTGTGAAGAACTTCCTTTTTTTTGGTTTTTTCTTTTGCCTAAAAGTAGTTTTGTAATGAAACAAGGGGATGAAATGAATCAGTCACTATTTTGAGTTTCCATTGGAGTATTTTGAGAAATTTTAAAGTCTCGCACACAGAAGATGAAGAGAGGTCTTAATGAGGAGAGAGAAATTCTTGGAGTACTAGTTTTTAAGTTTCCGAATGGAATTAGAGGGGATGAAATGATTCAATTACTATTTTGAGTTTCCATTGGAGTATTTTGGGAAATTTTAAAGTCTCGTAGAAGATGAAGAGATGTCTTAATGTGGAGAGAAATTCCTGAAATACTAGTTTTTAAGTTTTTGAATAGAGTTAGAGGGATAATTTAGGAAGAAAAAGTTTTCCTTAATCTTTACAAAAAGGTTGCAATGGCAAAGGCAAAGGGATGGATGGAGTATTAATTTAAAGATGAAACTCTTTTTTGGAAACAAATTATTTATGAAATGCATATTGAACCTATTTCTTAAAATTAAAATCAGAAAGACATTTTCTTTTTGTTACTTCTTAAACTATATTATAATAACAATTAAATATATAATAATAATACAACTATTTACAACTCGATCAGAAAGAAAAATGGAAAATGGTTTCCCAGAAATTGCCTAAATCTAGTATATATTTGCTTGAGTCATCTGCCAGACTTTGACCGAGGCTCTAATCTTTGTGTCTGTAGAATTGCTGAATGGAAAGAGTTTGGCATTCTCATCTATAGCCTTGGTTGGATATAGCCTCGATGTAATGCATGTTCTTCCACCTTGACCAAAACTTTCCACAATTGAATGATCCACCTGCAAAATAAAATCCAATTTTAATTTAATTAATATTTTCAAATTCATCACTTAAATAAACAGCAATTCATTATATATAT
>JAOXNR010000030.1:10928728-10944155 GCA_028571225.1 Parsonsia alboflavescens
TATATTTATTTGTATATACATGCACACGTGTGGATAATTTAAATGCCAGTGAAGAAAAAAAGACAAAGATGAATTAAAAAAGTCTTGGCAATAGCCTGGCGAACACGTTGATGTGAACATTAATGAGAATTCTTGCATGTTCACATAAGAAGAGAACCAAGGACATCATCATCAATTCATGGCCGGTTTCCTCAGAGTGAGGTTTTATCTTTGAGTACTACTAGTATAGTACCACATCAACATTCCCATAATTAATTGTCTGATTCCCTTTTAATAATGTTTTTAATTCATTACATTTACATGATTCTACTAATTAAGGAGTTGGGGTAAATCATACTGCTAATAAAATTAATTACGATTGAGTTGAAATGTCGAAAATGTACTTCTACGGTACATGAACCTTTTAAAATGTTATCAATCATACTGATAGTTCTAATTGGTGATTACACATGAACAGAACTAATTCAAGATTGGACACAGTTCCAACAACCTAATCAATTTTCAACGATTGGACAAGGTAATCTAAAGTTTAAATGCTCAAGTAATTCATTTGTCTGGGGATTCATGTGAATAAATAATTTTATACTCATTTTTTAAAGAATTTCTCAAGCAACCCTATAAATTATAAAGTTCTTGCATATCATATCTTTGACTTCTTCCTGTTTATCTCAAGGGAAACAAATTAAATAAACCCAATTGGGTGAACTAAGCTAAGAGTAGATGACAAGTAGTTGAAGTTCATGATTTGTTTTGTAGATTTGAGCCGAAACTTGTTGAGATTAATCAAATAAAATGAGATAAAAACACCAAATTGGAACATATTTTGGATCCCATCCCTTTTGCTTGATATGGTTGGCAATGGTGTTTGATGAGGAGGAAGATACTGATAAACCACTGTGGGTATCTTCAACTAGTGGATGCTTTACCTCTCTGTTCTCCTTACTCATTGTGTCAAAGAACTTCTCCACACCCTGGCAAAAATTGGAGAAGTGTTTGGTCTCACAAGCTACCCTTCGTTTTTCTGCTATGGTTTGGATGGCAAAATGGAATGGGTTCAAAACCAACCAACCCCTCCCTACTCGTCGGACAAGGAGTGATCCTTGGTGCAATATTTGTGGGTATTTTTCAGAATCTACATTACATGCTTTGAGAGATCGTCATTTTGTGATGAACTTATGGAAGAAAAAGGCTTTATGGATTGATTTAAATCTTAATAAAGAATTTAAAGGGAAAAAAAAAAGGCTTTTGGTTGTTCCTAAAACTTCATCTTTAGGAAGGTTGTTTTCACGGTCATGTGATTTTGGAAGAATTTTATTGTCCACGACAAGTCTTTTTTATTGATCGTGTAAATTTTATAATTATTACAACTTTGAAAATTTAGTATTGTATTTCTATTAATCTTTTAGGATAGGTATATTTTGTAATCTTGCTTTTGTTGTACTCACAAAGAGATTTATCTTCCCCCAAAAAAGTCAAATTTGACATTTGTATTTTTAAAGATTTAGATCAAAGGTGCAACAACTATGTACTAGTCATAAAGAAATAAATATTAATCATAATTTCTTCTTCTTATTCGATACCTCTAAAAAAGAATATCAAATACATTATTAAATCTTAGCATAATGAATAAAAAAGGACATTATTTTAACAATACATTTTTTTATCTTTTATTTCTTATTGAAAACTATATTAATAACATGAAATTTCGTTATTACAATGTCATATTTTCTAAACTAATAAGAAATTGATAATGACATAAGATGAACTTTTTTATTAAAATAAGTCCAAATCAAATTGGGATATTCAACGTTCCAAATAAGAGAGTATTTTTTATTTTTTAAATTCAACCACAAAATGAAAGGTATAAGTTTGACCCTTGATATTAGACTTGAAAAAAAAATAAAATCTAAATGATCTTATGACTAAACAAATAAGCCACAGGCCAGGCTAAATGTAGGAAATAGGGCAGACCTTTTATAGGTCAGGTAATCTACTTCCACCTCCTAAATACCACCAACATGTATAATTATGATTAGTTAATTAATTATTAAAATTCATGTAATATACAATTAAAATGTAATCACTAGATAAATTTCACAGTACCAAAAAAATTCCTCGATAACTAAATGTTCTATTTCTATATTGAATTGTCCAGAAATGAATGTATCATTTTCTAAATTAATTTAAATATCATTAAGACATTGATATTGTTAAGATTTAAATGGTATGAGTCAACTAATTTTCTTAAAATTTGTATAAATTAAAATGAGACATTCAATTCCAAAAAAAAAAAATAATAATATACATTATTATGAAAAAAATTGATTTCTTTTTTTTTGTAATTAATGAAGATAGGCCAGGCCTTTTATGAATAAATTTGATGAAGATACATAACAAGACTTACTTAATTTTTTTATTTGAAGATAAATTGAAGAGTATGTGATACTCCATTCATGACTATTTATAAGTCATTTAAATATATTCTTTGACACTAATTATAAGTCACTGTTTTTAAGTTTATTAGATAATTTATTGGTATTTTATCATATTATTCATGCTTTTATCTATTTTTCGTAGTCACTCTTATTAGATTGATTAAAATCATTAACAGGGATATTTTAAAAAAAATATATTATCTTAATTTGGACGATCAGTGACTTATAAATAGTGATTGGATCTAAATTCGCATACAAATAAACATGACCAATGTTTTCTTTAAAAAAAAAAATCTTAAAGCTGAACAATCATTAGGTCATGTTTGACCTAGTTAGAATGATGATCAATTTTGTGGCATGGCCTTAGAAAATAAAAAATGATTTTCTTCTTTTTGTAAGTGAAAAACAAAATGTCTTATTAAATGAAATCAACAATGAGTGAAACCTTTCTTAATTTGATAGTCGCAATAATACGAGAAAATAGAAATAAAAGAAAGATTGAAAATGAAAAATGATGATTCGCCCACATATTGCAATTGAATTTGCAATAATAAATGAATTCAAATTCCCTCCCGCCCTCTCCTTTTATGTCTTTTGCTAAAGGCAAACAAGAAAGAAGGAAAAATTGTAAAAAAGATTATCAGACTGTTTGATTTTAGTCTTACAATTTCTGTCACAAACAAAGACCAAAGCTACCCACTGTCTCCTCCCCTCTCTCACTTGAAATGATGATAAACCTATCAAATAAGAATCCGATGCTCTTGTAAATTGAGAGTTATATATGAGTGAAATTCAAAGATAATGTCCTTTAATCACTTCAAATAATGAATCAATTTCTTCTTAAAATTGAACTGTTAATGTTATATTAACTCTCATAAAATTTAGGGGATCCTCTGTCACTAGAAAACTCCCTGACAATCACGTGGTGTCCATCCCCCCTCGTCTTCCCATGACAATATAGTGCTAGTAGAACTCCTTTAATCACTGTCCCTCTTTCTGTCTCTGCTCCAATTCCGTTCTCCAGTTTTGGACTCTTTTGCAACCACTAGGAGAGTCCGTCGAGTTTGTTGTCCGTCAAATTGCAGGGCTTTGTGTTGAAATTTTACTGTTTTAGTGGAAGTTTTTGCTCCCCAGATCTGCCTTTGGAAGGTAAGTTAGTCTGGTAAGGTCTTTTTTGTTTTTTTTCTTTTACTGTAATGTGTGTGCTGATTTGTTCTTGAGCGGTTTCTTGTTCCATTTTTTATGGGTTCTTCGCAATGATGTATAATGTGTGCCATTTTTGGGTTTCCAGTCGGGTAGTGTACTTTGTTTCTTTTCTCTCCGGTGCATTTTTCTGGTCAAATATGCTTTTCATGTCTGCTGTTAGAACTCATTTGCTCTTTCTCGAGACGGGTTTAAATCTTTTTCCTGTTCTAGCTTGGAAATTGACAAGTTCTGTTTCTGGTATGCTTCTTCTTTTGTTTTTCATTCCCTGTATTGAAGAATTCTATATGGTTTATCTCCGTAATTTATGACTCGGCTTTGACTTATAATGATTTTTGGCTTGGTATATCTTTCAAAAAATCTTTTCTTTTCCTTCCCTAGCCTTAATAATTGTGAAATTCGTTTCTTGCCGAACTGCATTGCCAGTCGGAGTTGAGTTTTGCAGTTTGGTTTCAACATTTTCTTTTTCTCTCCAGAAATGTGCTCTATAATTTTAGTCGTATACTTGATTCTTTGTTGGTGATCTCATTGTTCTTTCCTTTCTTTCACTGAAAATTTTAGGGGGAAATGGGGTTTATTTCCCGGAAGTTGTTCCCAGCATGTGGCAATATGTGTGTTTGCTGCCCTGCACTAAGGTCGAGATCACGACAGCCAGTTAAGCGCTACAAAAAGCTTCTGTCTGAAATATTCCCAAAATCCCCTGTAAGTTGCTTGATTTATATGTGTCCTTAAATAATACTATTTGTTCCAAGCAATTTCAGTCTGTTGAAGATTTTGGGAAAAAGAGAGCTACTAGTTATTTCTCCATATCACTAGATGACTTGAAATTTCAATTTTGAACCATCTAAATATTGCTACCCTTTTATTGTTCTACATTGTTTACTGTATCTGACATATTCTAAACTACATTGAACACTGCTGCAAAGCTGAATCTGATGGACTGTGCAAACCTAAATTCTCATATTAATGCTTGAGTTTTAGTTTCTTACTACTTTAGTTTGTAGCTATTTGCTGAAGGGATAGCTTGTTTCTTTTTTCCTGCTTCTGGCTTTTTGAGGAACTGTGACTTATAGTGGATATCTGTTTGGGCAGTAGTTAGTGAATAATGTCTCAAAACTTTTGCTTCTGCATGCAGGGTAGTCCTTCAAGCGAAAGTAAAATTGCAAAATTATGTGAATATGCCAAAAAAAATCCACTCCATGTTCCGAAGGTAATTGACAGGTCAACTGGCCGTAATGCTTAGAAGGATTAGTTTAACAAATAATGAATTTTATCTTTTAAATGAAAGTTTTCCTTATTAATAAGTTGCATGATTAAAATTCTGATCAGATTTCAGAGTGGCTGGAAGAAAGGTACTATAAGGAATTGCGAAGTGAGCGCATAAACCTTGTTGAAATTATTTCAGAGACATACTCTAAATTGCTCAGCAAGTGTTCAGACCATATGTAAGTTCTGAGTTTTGTGGCAACTCTCTCTCTAGTTCTGATGATGTGGTCTGTTAAATACTTTTCAGGTATAATGTACACTGTATCAAATATTAAGCTTCTATTTCATGATTGCAAATATATTTATTTACTAGGCTCTACAACTATGTTCATTAACAGAATATTGAGGGTAATTGCCTGATGCTTGAGTTTTCCTAAATTTTTGTTTCTTATATGCACTTCGGTATTGATATTTTCTTTTTGTTGTGAACATATAGATGACTTTGCATCTTTCTGGTAAATAATTTTGTTTATTCTGGAGATTACAGGGCATCTATTGCTGTCAATGTACTCAATGTAGTTCTTGATCTGCTTGATGATTCAAAGCAAGATGCTGTTAGAATAATAGGATTCCAAATTCTCACTAGGTTTATCAGCAGTCAGGTGAATTTTTTACTTGAGCTAATTATTATAGAACGGGACATGCTTTATTCTGAAATGAGAACACGGAACACAGGACAACTGTTCTGCTTGCATTTGATCATGATAGCAGTAATTGTGGCTTCGCCAAAGATAAATCATTTGTTATTCTGCTTATTTTTCTAATTTGTTCTTTTAATGATAACTTTATATTTTAAGCTGTTACTGTGAAAAATCCAAAGAAGATTTTATGTTCATGCTTGATATGCAAGAATAGTCAAAAGATTTGCTTTTTGTGATTGGAACTCAAAGAGTAGCAGGACTAATTTCTACAGATATCCATGAAATTTTGCCATACAGTTTGAGCACCTAACACTGTCATGCTTCATGTTCCTCCCCACATGTGAGGGGCTGTTAAATGGATAAATTCAATCCTTGTTCATGAGTAGAAGCTTTTAGATGAAGTGAAAATTATTCTTTATTTTAGTGAGTTATGATTAGCATGTTTTGACATGGTTCGACGAAACAGGTGGATGGAACTTACTCATATCATTTGGAAAATTTTGTTCCCAAAGTGTGTGCTGCAGCTCATGAGAGTGGTGAAGAACATGAGAAGAGCTGCTTGAGGGCATCAAGTTTGCAATGTATCTCAGCCATGGTGATTTGATCAATTTAATTTCAGATTTCTTGGATTCCCTTGTTCTTTCTTTTCTTTCTTTGGTTTTTTTTTACCTGGACCACGTTTATTGGAGGATGGCTGTTTATTTTACGTCTAACCGGCTGTGTCCTTGACAGGTGTGGTTCATGGGAGAGTTTTCTCATATTTTTTCTGCATTTGATGAGGTTGGTGTTTCCTTATAAAAATTTTGGTATCTATAACTGCTTGCTAAAATTTTTTTCTGTAGTGTTGTTGGTTACATAAGCCATTGATTTCGTCCAATCTTCTCAAAATTGGTCTTAACATAATTTTTATAGGATATAAAATCAAAATTAATTAGATAATTGATATGCTGAAGCTAAGTTCCTGCAATTTTTTTTGCAATTAAGGGTATCCTATTTAAGTAATGAACCTTGTTTGATCCATTGTTAAAATATGGTTGTTGGGGTGTGTGGGCAGTTCTTGTATTTAGCGTCTCTATGAAAATTTTCTGCTTTATATTGAATATTTTCTAAGAAGAGTTTTATTTCAAGCAAATAATTGGGAAACTGTAGGGCTTCATGTCTCCCTTTGCTTTCACACTTAGCTGGCAAGATGAAATATGTTCTCAACTTGTTGACCTAGTTCTAGAGTTAACCTCCTTTATGTATATCTTTCAGAGGAGATGCGGTCCTTCGTGGCATTTGGGCATTCCTCGAATAAACAACGCTGTTTTTGATTAGTAGATAGATTAAAATGAAAGAAATGTCACTCTTTTTAACAAGTAACAGTCACTCAATGAACTATGTCAAGCATAGATACTGTGGTATCCTCCAGTTAGATTAATGAGAGAAGAAATTAGAATCTTGTATTCTCTTCTGCAGATCGTTCATACCATTCTGGATAATTATGAGCCTGATAGGCATAATGAAGATGTTGATGAACGAGGGGAGGCACAACATAATTGGGTGGATGAGGTGCTGAGATGTGAAGGAAGAGGTGTTGGTGAATTCAGCCCTGGCCACATTAATGCAAGACCTCGACCAGAGAGGAAAGATCCTTCTCAATTGACAAGGTATGTATTTCCTTCAATTCAAAATATCCAATTAAGGATTAATAATCGAATGTATTTTTTCAGTCAACAAAAAGACCATCAATCAAATCATCTAAAGAGTTCTTTTTTAAAAAAAGACTAATAGGGGCAATATTGAAAAAAAGAGTACATTTCAAATTCCTTACAATGTTCATATTATGAGAAAACTTTTCAACTCTGAAAAGACTTGTATTTTGAAATGGAGGGAGTATGACGGTCATTTGAAAAGAGTTTCATAACATTTTTCTGCATGTCATCACTCCCTGTTGCTTATTATATCGTATTAGTATTAATCTCCTAAACCTCTCAACTACAGGGAGGACGTTGAGAAACCAAATGTTTGGGCACAGATATCTATTCAGAGGATGGCAGAACTGTCCAAGGAGAGTGCTACTCTTTGGCAAGTATTGGATTCATTGTTTGATTACTTTGACAAGGGGAGAAACTGGGTTCCTCCACATGGCCTGGCTTTTATAGTGCTCTCAGACATGTCCTACTTCATGGAAAGTTCAGGTGATTTATCCTTTCTGCCAAGTCACCTTGATTTATTCTATAATTATATCCAATTGCATGTGGGTTTTGGCAAAACTTGCATGGTTCTTATCCCTTATCATCAGATTTCATTTTGCTTAAATTTAGAGAGATTAAATGTGTTTTTTTTTAGCCTCTGGTTAATCAACTTAAAGTAGTCATGCATCATGTATTTTTCCATTGGTATGGTACTTCAGCTGTTTCAGCTACTTGTTTGTGATTGTCACGCTAAATACTGGGTTGAGCAAACAGGACAAGTATTGGTGCTGTATTTTTCTTGTAGTTCTGGCAAGCAGTAGTTATTGGATTTGTTATTTTTAAATTTCATGAACAAGTTTGCAAACTAGATCATATTTGTATTTTTTCAAGTTTGACTTATCAATTAGTCAAGGAAAATTTTGTTGCAATCTTATCCTTGACAGAAGAAGCCAGTTACTGAAAGAACATTTAATTTTTCATTTCAGGAAATCAGAAGCTAATTTTATCAAGTGTTGTTCTCCATCTTGACCACAAAAATGTTGTGCATGACCCTGAAGTTAAGTCTTATGTAATCCAAACTGCTACTGCTTTGGCTCGACAAATTAGAATTGGTACTACAATATCAGATATAGGAGTTGTCAGTGACCTTTGCAGACATTTACGGAAAAGCCTTCAAGCTACAGCAGAGTCAGTTGGAGGACGAGAGGTTCCCTCAAATATTATGCTCCAAACGTCAATGGAAGAATGCTTGCTTGAAATTGCAAAAGGGGTAAAGCTTTGGCATCCATTGAGATTTTTTTTATTGTTGGCCTTGATTTTTATTATCTTCTTCACTGATCCTATAAGACGTAAACTTATCAAAGAGAAAAATGGAATGATATGGGAAATAGTGTTTAATAATGTATTATTCTTGTAGATAGCTGATGCCCGACCACTTTTTGATGTGATGGCTATAACATTGGAAAAGCTTTCAACAGCAAGAGGAGCTGCCAGAGCAACACTAGGATCATTGATAATTCTTGCTCACATGATTTCATTGGCATCTGTCTCCTCCCATTCACAGCAGGTTAGACTCTCTGAAAATACTAACTCATGCATCTTCTTTTCCTTGTTCTGTTCAATTTTGGACGTCTTGTGTTTACTTATCAATTTCCAATTCAAAAGATCTTCTCGAGGAGATTTTTTGCAACAAAATGTCATAACATTGAATTCATTACATTATGAATTCACATTTTTAGGTTTTTGTTTAAAGCACTAAATATAGAAGTCTCTGAGTTAATGCATCACATAAACTTCCCTCAACTTTTTCCAGCCAGTCTTGATTAGTTCCATTAGCAACCGTGTGAGCAGATAAAAGTTATGATCTGAAAGACAGCAGGAAATTTACTTGGATGTATTCAGAATTTAAGCTTAAGCCCTACCTTTTAACTTTTCTTTAGGGGTGGACAGATGATTGTTTCACTGTATCTTACAGGTATTCCCAGAGATGCTTCTTGTTCAACTTCTGAAAGTGATGCTGCATCCTGATGTTGAAGTACGTATGGGGGGGCATCACATATTCTCAGTTCTTCTGAACCCTAATTCTAATCATACAAGACATGATGCCTCCCACATCCCAAACAGAGGACATTCCAGTAGTAGCTCCACCTCTCACTCAATTAATGTTCTACTTGAGAAGCTCCGGAAGGGAAAAGATGGTTCTAGACTGAAAAATGGGATTACTTTTCATGATTTCAGAGAAAGGGATAGTGAAGATGAATGTCATCAGGGGTGGGCTCGTAAGAATTCTCCAAATTTTCAAAAAATAAGTTCTATTGTAACTGCTGGATCAGCAAGCTTGACTGAGACAGTAAGAGTTCTCATTCCTCTCGGGCAAATCCTTTTCTATTTCATAAACAATCAGTTTTGTTTGTGCAAAGATTCCTAACATTTATAGATCCAAAATGCTTCATATTTGTGAGTTCAGGAGGCATCGGTTTTGAAATTCAATGAGGACCAAATTTCCCAAGTGCTGTCTGCATTATGGATTCAAGCCACTCTTCCTGATAATCATCCTGCAAATGTTGAAGCTATAGCTCATTCTTTTTGCTTAACCCTTATTTCTTCAGGCTCAAGGGTATGTAATCATATTATGTTTGAGATTTGCATTATAATTTTTCCTTTCTCTTGGAAGCATATAAAAACAGGAAAGTATATTTTGCTTTGTTGTTATTTCAGCAAACTTAAGTTATATGTCTTCTGGATAAAGCTTGGAAGTGCACAAGATTTGTACTCTTCATAAAGAATATGCTAGGATATTGCCAATTTGTCCTTATCATAACAGTCTTGTGATTTTTTGTTGATGCAGAACCCCAGCAGCAATCTAATTGTTGGTTTCTTTCACTTTCCCCTTGCAATTATGAAGATTTCGTTGGACTCTAACCTGGGTAAGGACTAAGGACTATGATATTGTATGACATTGATTCATATCTGAGGACATTCTTTTCAGTGTTTCTTTCCTCTTTTGCAGGATCCTTACCTCCTGCATATCGGAGATCACTGTTTGTATTATCAATTGCGATGCTGATGTTTGCAGCAAAGATATATCAGATTGTTGATTTGATTAATCTGCTGAAGTCATCATTTGGGTGTGATGTGAGTATGCATTAGTGGGCTGCTTGCGGATATACAGAAATTATTATCCTGAAAAGCATCATAAACAAAGAATTTATGGTTTTAGCATTCTTAAATTTCTTTCTGGTTGATTTTATTTTTATTTCTTGTGGTTACATAATCTGGTTTTTCTTTTGGGGGTCAAGCGGTACTAAATGACCATGATGCCCAACATTGAACAGCTGATCTGTTGGCTTGTTTTGCCACGAAGAGTAGTTTTTTATACAATTTTAGTACTATGCATGTGTCATTTCCAATACAATCTTAAAAGTCTCAGTGTTTGACCAACTATATTTTCAATAACCCACATGTATGTTCTTAACTAAATTTTAGATAAAACTTGAACCTGTTCATCTTATAGGAACACAGGGTTAACTCTTGTCTCTGAAGTATTGGTTTATCAACCTTTGTCCATCTGTTGCCATGCTGATACTTTCTTTCCTGTTTGCTTGGTGTACTTTTCTTGGTACGTTAATAGTTTTCTTAACGTATAAACTATTATATGGACAGGTTGATCCTTACGTTGGCATTAATGATGATTTTCAAGTTTATGTGAAGCCGCTGACAGATGCCAAAGAATATGGTTCCCCCAAGGATAACAAGGAAGCTGCAGCATTACTTTCTCAGTTATATAGCGAGTTCGATGAATCTCAGACAATTATCCTGAATATTCTAGTTGAAAGTATATCTAATATTACTGAGGTATATTTTTATTGAAGCATTATTTTGTTTTTCTTTACTTCTTATTCTCTCCACTGCCCACCATCGTCACACAAGAAAAATGAAATTATGTACTCATGATCTTCTTACCTTATCTTTGTACTTAAGCTTGAAGTGGATGACCTACGAAAGCAGCTATCAGAAGAATTCACACCTGATGAGGCTTTCATGTTTGGTCCTCAATCATTACTCAACTTTGTGCGTGAACAATTATTTACTCACTCAAAGGAATCTCCTTCACTTGATGGGGTATGCTTATTCAACATTTATGGGTGGTTCTATTTGATTCAGTTCTTAGGAGCAAGTTCTTTTATCCTTTGTTGTAGGCAGAAAGTCAGTTGGCAAGTGTTCTTCGTAGGAAACTTGAACTGCTTTGATTTACTTTTTGTTGCAGGAATTTCCTTCAAATTTGTTTATTGAAGATGATGCAATGAGTGAATCTTCAGTTACTGATCTCTCCCGCTTCATACCCAGAATGCCCATGTCTCCATCTCCTTCTTTATCGCACGTTCTAAGCATTGGGCAACTCATGGAATCAGTAAATTTTCAATCTTTGTCCTCTTAACATGTGGTAGAACTAATCCACCGTGAACAATCCCACTATTTATTTGGTTAAGTTTTCCTGCATAATAAAGTTCAACCTTCTGATTGTGTCATGTGGAGTGGTATTTGATGACCCCACATTTGTTAAAATGAAGTTTTCTTGATACTGTTTCATTGCTGCAGTGAAATGAGTTGTGAGCCTATATGTATTTTCATTCCTTACATGTGAAATGATATAAAGTGGATATTAAGTGCACTCTGGTACTGTCTGCTGTTATTCCCAAAGTCTTGTAACCATGAATTGACTTGTTAAGATCAATGGTGGATCCTGTCGTGACCTTGGACTATGTGTTTGTTCTCAGGCTCTGGAGGTAGCAGGTCAAGTTGCCGGAACATCTGTATCTACTTCCCCTCTGCCATACAGTGCCATGGCTAGTCAGTGTGAAGCTCTTGGAACCGACACAAGAAAGAAACTCTCGCATTGGTTGACTCATGAAAACCACTCTACAAAGGCTAGCAATGCCATGCTTCCACCAAATCCTGGAAATGGGTTCTCCGCAATCAAGAGGGTGAGTGCTTTCCATTGATTTTTCAAGTTCTAGTTTTTTCCCCCAAAGACATCATCATCCCCTGATCTTCAGCAGTCCCATGTAATACTCTAGACGAGACGCCAGAAAATATATATCGGATTTGTTTTGGCAACATTTTGATGATATCTGGGATTGGTCATGTAGATAATCAGTGAAGATATGCACTACTCTGGGACTGGGACAGAGCTTCCAAAGGAATCTTTACCGGCTCTGAGGTTACCTCCTGCAAGTCCTTTCGATAACTTCCTCCGAGCAGCTCGTTGTTAGAAGAATGTGCAGCTTGTTTTTAGTATTCCGACTGCTAATATTGCATAGCTTGCAAATTCTAGTCAAAAAATGCTTTTAGATGATTTATTTAGCTTAGCGTCTCAAATATTTCAAGAAAAGAATATTTCATCTCATTATATGCTATGCAAAATTTTCGATGAGTTCCGCGGATTAATTCAAGAATTCGAGCTTGGCAGAAATAGAATTAAAGAAAAATCTGTATGTATTAGCCAAAAGAAATTCTTATATAAAAAGGGCTTATATTTATTTAAAAATACATTATTAATAATAATATAAATATTCAACCATTTTTCTTCCAATCTAAACATGGCCAAAGATCTAAAAGATTTAAGATCTTCAATTATAAAAAAGCTTATAAATTTTATTGTTCATTAATTTGAAAAAAGAGACAACAAGTTAGGATTTTATTGATTGTATTAAATCTTGCAAGAAAGAAAAAATTAAAAAAAAAAAAAAGAAAAAGAAAAAAAAGAAGGGAAAAATACAATCATGTGAAGCTTGATTCACATGTAGTAAATGATATGGAGACAAAATTGGGCCCACATTGATCCATGAATTGCGGCCGTTGTTTGGTACTTTCCATGAATTGTCTCCAACACCAACTTTTGTACGTTTCTTTCTCCCTTTCAATGCCTCATTTATTTTCATAATCAAAGATAACTTCTTTTCTTTGGTCTTCCTATCCATGTGGTGGGCTCCCAAAAGACAAAGCCCACCAAATTCCATCCATTCAAAATTATTTTTTTGTTTTAACAAAAAAACTATCATATTCCAAAATTAAATATCTCATACAAAATTTTAAGAAAATAAGTTATTTTAATTTATTTTACACTTAACAACACCTATTTCCCTTAAGTAAATTTTAACTAGTTTAGAAAACAATGCATTCATTTCCAAAAAATTCAAACTAAAAATGAAAATATTTAATTCAAGATAGAGGAAATGGTTATTAGTCGTAAGTATAGATAAGTAAAATATTTAATTTTTTTTATCAGTGAATAATATTTTGAAATGTGTTTTTTTAAGACATTCTATTGTCTATCTAGATGTAATTAATTTATTTATTTATGTATTTATCTTTTTTATGAATTATAACGGTTTTTTCTTTTCTTTTCTGTTCCTTTTTTTTTTTTTTTTTTTTTGCCCCCTCAAATAATTTGTCCAATTGTGTTATTTGTTTTCTCTCCTATGAGTTATCCATGAATAAAGAAAGGTATATGTGGTGGGCTGTTTGTATAATCCTCCACCATATTTTCTAGTACTTTTGCCTGTTTATTTTTGGTAAGTGAGACTTTACACGATTCTTCGTCATTTGGTTGAGGAAACTACCATTTTCTTTCTTTCATGATTTCATTTATTGAATCAATTTTACATCAAACAAACTTTGTATCTCTTGCACAAAGTAAACACAAAAACCTACTTAAGTAGCTCATTTAATAGGTCTACATTACTTTTGATTTGATGGAATAGAATTGAGAATAAGTTAAGATTATAATGTATTCAAAGGTACGATCGATTGATTTAGATATAAGGTTTACGAAATGTAAATTGTGAATCTGACTTGATCTTGCATACTTTAATTTTGGTCAACAATTCCTAACGACATAGTTGAATTGCACGCGATCTAAACTAGACATTACTAGTAAAAAAAAAATTATGTTAACTTTTTAAATTATTCGGTTAGATATATATATAGATACAAAAAGTTGAAATTATAGCATTTATATTTGATTACTTCAATGGACATAAAATGACATATGATTAATAACTGAAAGATAAACATGTCCTTGTTTAAATGAGATACGATGAGTTTTTGTTAATATTTTAACATTTATTTATATTTTTAGTTTATTATATAAATTAAATTCAAATTCTTTTAAAAGAATAATTAGACATCCTAATGGATTGAATGACGAACGTCTGGACCATAGTCTTTGAATCCTATCAATACCCTCCTCGATAAGTGGAATGTTGAGATGCGTATAAACTGACCGAACATCACTAAAAAGAAAAAGAAAAGAGTACTAACAATAAGTTGAGTGAAAAAAAAATATTTCTTTTTCTAATTGGATCAAGAAATAAAAAAATTGTTGATTGTTGATTTTGATAATTAAAGACTTAACATTTCTCCATAACATTATATAAATATAGAAATGTTAGTATGTGTTTGATCATGAACACTAATGAGTGCAATAGTTAATCAACTAACGATCAAATTTAACGGTTTCTATCCCTTTTTTTTTAACAATTTATTAAAATTTAATCAAGTACCCCTAGGATTTAGTTTATCCTTTTAGGGTTTAGTTTTATCCTTTTAGGATTTAGTTTATTCTTTTAGGGTTTAGTTTATCCTCTTGGGGTTTAGTTGACTGTTAGTTAACTAACTACTGCACTCATTAGTGTGCACGATCAAGCACATACTATCATTCCTCTATATATAAAAAATATATATATATATATATAAATATACACAGAAATGCTATGACAAGTAACTGTTGGAGCGTAACTGTCAAAACTACGTCGTTTTGACAGTGAAATAAATGGATTTGAAGGATATACACTCAAAACGATGTCGTTTTTACTTTCCAAAGCAATTATATATATAAAACAATGAAAATACTAAGAAGTGCACTAATGCATTCTATATAGAATATAATTTTAAATCTCTAATAGTCTAAATTAATAATCAACTATCTTTTTTTAAAAATAAAAAATAAAAAATCAAATACTCCTATATGGATTTAATTTATTAAATATATTTAAAATATATATTGAAGATTTTATTTTATTAAAAAATGATTATTAACTTAATCTTTAACTATTAAAAATTTAATAACGCACTTTATATGGAATTCTAGTGCACTTTGTATAAACTATAATTAAATAAAAAAAGTAGTAATATAAATATATAA